>CM051240.1:5214785-5679785 GCA_027917425.1 Gastrophryne carolinensis | reverse complement strand
ACTGCAGACGCCATTTTAGATGGCGTGATGTCCGCAACTTCAAGTGAGCTGATTGGACGAGCAGCCGCAAATGTTCCGAAGGACCAGGAAAAGGAGAGTTTCTTCAGGCGATCTGGGGGTGCCCCTGGAGAAATGGCCAAAACCCAGGATAGTCAAAATCCTGGTCCACTGCCGTGGTGCACTGCCTTGGTCCACTTTAAAGCGCACCAAAACCTACTGAACTTTTGAAATACATTTGGCCAAACCCCTGCCGATACTTCTATCTTAGGATGTAGAACTAAAACTAGATATTTTCGCTATTCAAAAAAGTCCTAGAACTCTTTTGTTTGCTGTCCCTCTCTGTAAGGTGGCAGGGGATTAGTCATTTTCAGAGCGCCCGCTAGCAGTCACTGTGCTTGGCAGTTGTTCGGTAGTTGACAGCGACTCAGTCGGTGTGCAGTAATGTTGAATATTGGGTGAGGAGTCGCTATTTGACAGGTTCCGCGCTGTATGGGAGTGCATAATAGCGACTGGCCATAGCTAGGGATGAGCGAATCGATCCGGACGAACCCGGATTAGTTTCGAATTTCATGAAAAATTCGATTCTGAACGAATCCGAATTTCCCTGCGATTCGATCGATCGAAGTTTTCCTTTAAACTCCATTTATTTCAATTACAGGCATTCTAAAATGGTGGAAGCACATGTCCGGACATATCCCCTGGGGCAAGGTATCATGGGAAGGTCACATGCAGCCTATCAGCAGCCAGGAGCCCCGGTGACGTCACAGCGCTATATAAAGCGGCGGCCATCTTGCTTGCGCGCATTTCAGACTTGCATTCATGAGACAAGGGTGGTTGCTGGCTGCAGACAGGGACAGACAGGGACAGACAGCGATAGGTAGGGAGATTTACAGATAGGTAAAGAGAGAGACAGATAGTGAGAATTAGAGTGGTAGACAGAGCTAGGGAAAGAGGTTTAAAACCGGAACAATCCAGCAGCATACAAGTCACATTGACAGGGTGCCTAGTGCTGGCTATGATTCATAATTACTGGGTTACTGTTAATATATTTGGATTGGTTTAAATACAGCTGCACACTGTGCATGCAATGCACATGCTATTTAACCCTTTCTGCTATTTAGGCCTGAACGCTATTTTAACCTTATCTGTTAAAAGCATTTCTCATACTTGGATTATTGTTACTTTTTGTTCAGCTTAAAATACATTACGCCACACTGGCATCCCAAGGCACATGCTATTTAACCCTATCTGTTAAACAAAAGCATTTCTCATACTTGGAATAGTGTCAAAAGTTTCTGCTCAGCTTAAAATACATTAGGCCACACTGGCATCCCAAGGCACATGCTATTTAACCCTATCTGTTAAACAAAAGCATTTCTCATACTTGGATTATAGTTAATACTTTTGCTCAGCTTAAAATACATTAGGTCACACTGGCATTCCAAGGCACATGCTATTTTAACCCTATCTGTTATACAACATAAGCATTGATCAGCATCAGCTGCTTTATTAAGCTACTTCAGTTTGCACTTGTTTTTGACTGTTTTCAATAAACCAGGCCGCAGGGCACCCCAAAGCTGCACCTTGCACCCTATCTGTTATACAACATAAGCGTTGATCAGCATCAGCTGCTTTATTAAGCTACTTCAGTTTGCACTTGTTTTTGACTGTTTTCAATAAACCAGGCCGCAGGGCACCCCAAAGCTGCACCTTGCACCCTATCTGTTATACAACATAAGCGTTGATCAGCATCAGCTGCTTTATTAAGCTACTTCAGTTTGCACTTGTTTTTGACTGCTTTTAATAAACCAGGCTGCAGGGTACCCCAAAGCTGCACCTTGCACCCTATCTGTTTTACAACATAAGCGTTGATCAGCATCAGCTGCTTTATTAAGCTACTTCAGTTTGCACTTGTTTTTGACTGCTTTCAATAAACCAGGCCTCAGGGCACCCCAAAGCTGCACCTTGCACCCTATCTGTTTATACTAAATAAGCAAATACATAAAAATGACAGGCAGACAAGTGCCAGGATGTTCAAAGAGGAGTGGCAGAGGCCAAGATTCAGCAGGCAGAGGTCGCAGCAGACTAGGGGCGAGTGGCAGCAGGAGTCACGGTGAGAGACCTGATCTGCCAGTATCTGCTAGCGGTCGTGTCTCCACCAGTAACGCATCTGCCGTGGTAGATTGGTTAACGCGCTCATCAACATTATCACAAGTTACGTCTGAGACCCCCAGTCTAGGGTCGGTAGGTTCCTCTGACACAACCCTGAGTTGGCATGCCCCAAGAGCAGTCCCTGTCCTCCCATTGCCTCTGTCCTACGCCGTTCCCTCCCCCAGCGACGTATCCTATGCTTTGAGTTCAGCTCCACTCTTTAGTGAGGAGGACGATCAGATAGAGGACAGTCAGCAGCTACTGCCCAGCCAAGAAATGGAGGTGGCTTCTTTAGCTAGGCAGACAAATAGTGATGTGGACAGTGTCGTGGGTGTTGCGAGCGTTCCAGCTCCTGCGCCAGACACTGTTGAGGAATCCGCGAACATCAGTGACGTACAGCCACAACTCGGTGATGATGATGATGATGATGATGATGATGATGATGATGCCGATCGCACTTGGGAGCCGGGTGATGAAGGGGCTTCATCGTCATCATCAGGAGAAGAGGGGCGCAGGTTGCCCCGGAGTCAGCAGCTCAGGCAGCAAGGTGTTAGCAGCATGGTTGGCAGTCAGCATGGGGGCACAATTGAAAAGCCTGGAGCCAAATGGGGCCGGGGTAGAGCACCTGCTGCGCGGCAGGCTACCTTATCGGGAGGTAGTGGAGCAGTGGTTCCTGGAGTTGGCGACAATAGCAGCGAATCAGTGAGGCCTGTTGGTGGGAAAAGTAGCTACTCGGCAGTGTGGCAGTTTTTCCTGAAGCATCCGCAGGAGGTAACATGGCAACATGCAAGATATGTAGGCAGAAGGTGAAGCGTGGGCAGGGCCCAAATGTTGGCACCACGGCCCTGCGTCAACATATGCGTCACCATAAAGCGACCTGGGTACGCCACTCCCAATTTTTGCCAGCCAAGGTTCCAGCACCTCAGCCGAAGGCAGCTGTGCGTCATACCCATCCTCTGTCGCTCCTGCTCCTCCTCCTCCTCCTCCAAGTCATGCATCCCGCCAGCAATCCATCAGTGAAGCCATGTCCAAGAGCCATGTCCATGTCCATCCTACGGCGCAGAAGCTGAATGTGCTCCTGTCCAAGTTGCTGGTGCTGCAGTCGTTCCCTTTTCAGGTGGTGGACTCTGCACCTTTCAGAGAACTGATGGCTTGTGCCGAGCCGAGGTGGAGAGTCCCAAGCCATCATTTATTTGCCAAGAAGGCAGTACCAGCGCTGCACACTTTTGTTGAACAGAAGGTGGGCCAGTCCTTGAGCCTGTCGGTGTGTAGCAAAGTGCATGGCAGCGCCGATGTCTGGAGCTGTAATTACGGTCAGGGACAGTACATGTCGTTTACGGCCCACTGGGTGAATGTGGTCCCTTTGCAGCAGCAGCAACTTGGACAGGTCACGCCGCTTTGGCCTCCGCGCTCCCTGCCCGTCGTGCCTGTGACACTGTGTGATTCGGCCTCCTCATCCTCCGCCATCTCCTCACCCTCCACTGTAGGCTCAAGTCTCAGTGCCCCTCCAGTCTACCATGTGTGCAGGGCACGGAGGTGTCACGCAGTGCTTCACATGGTTTGTCTTGGCGAACGGAGTCACACAGGGGAGGAACTGCTTAAATTTATTCATCAGGAAATCCAAACATGGCTTACTCCAGGAAAACTTAAAATGGGATTCATGGTTACCGACAATGGGAAGAACATTTTGTCTGCGCTGCGCCAAGGAAGGCTGACCCATGCCCCCTGCATGGCTCACGTCTTCAATCTGGTTGTCAAGCGGTTTCTGAAGTGTTCCCCCCATATGCAAGACATCCTAACAACTTCAAGGAAACTTTGCATGCACTTCAGCCACTCATACACTGCCAAACACACCCTTCTTGAGCTACAGCGTCAGAACGGTATTCCCCAACATAGTCTGATTTGCGATGTTTTCACCCGTTGGAATTCCACCCTTCACATGTTGGACCGATTATATGAACAGAGAAAAGCCATCACGGATTTCCTGATGATCCAAGCGGATAGGGGGACCCCCCTGTGTAACTTCAATGTCAACCAGTGGCAGCTCATACGTGACACCTGCCGTTTGCTCAGGCCCTTTGAGGAAGCCACTTTATTTGTCAGTCGGCAGGATTACGGAATGAACGTGATTCCACTGCTTCATGTACTAAAGCACATCTTGGAAACCATGGCTGGTCAGGGCACTGGAGACATGGCGTCTACATCTTACGGCCACATGAACCCCGTTGGAGCTGAACTGGAGGAGGAGGAGGAAGAGGAGGAGGAGTTGCCCAGCGAAACACAGTTTAGGCTTGGCAAAATGGCTGGTTTATCTAGTCAACGGACAGGAGAGGAGGAGCAGGAGCAGCCAAAGGAGCTAGAGGGTTTGAGGAAGGCGAGACAGAGGACACGGACACACCGTGGCAGTATGCAGTGGAGATGGAGACAGGTAGTCCATCCGAGTCACTTGCGCAAATGGCAGGAAGCATGCTCACGTGCTTGCGTAGTGACCCCAGAATTGTTTCCATCTGTCCACCTTATTGGACCCTCGCTTCCGGCACAAAATGGGGGCATTTTTTTAACCCGCCGAGAGGGAGGACAAACTGAACTACTACAAAGACATTCTACGTAGGCAGTTGGCCGATGCCTATCTGCGCCATGGTCCATGCTCTCGCAGGTCTGACTCAAGGGGACCTCTGCGCTCACCTTCCACTGCCATGGCTGCTGGGGGGGTTGGCAGGAGCAGCAGCAGCAGCTCCATCAGCAGCAGCCTCAGTCTTCAGTCGCTAATGAGTAGCTTTCTACACCCGCATAGTGAGGCTACTCATGAGCAGCAGGAAGACCTGGAGCAGGACCTGAACCAGCAGGTCATGTCATACTTTGACATGACCATGCCAACACACCTTGAGGATCCGCTGGACTTCTGGGCAGCCAAACTTGATTTGTGGCCGCAACTAGCAGAGTTTGCCCTGGAAAAGCTGTCCTGCCCAGCAAGTAGCGTGCCATCTGAGCGGGTGTTTAGTGCGGCGGGGGCCATAGTTAACTCGTCTGTCAACTAAAAATGTGGAGAGACTCACCTTTGTCAAAATGAATCAGGGATGGATCAGCCAGGATTTCCACCCACCAATGCCTGATGCATGCGACTAGATTCAGCATGGTGCCACGTTTTACACTTTCCAAATGGTGCAAAACATATTTATGTCTTTAGGCCAATTTTTGGGCTCCTGCTGATGCCAACTGCAGGGTGTGCCTTCCAACCAATTTTTGACCTCCTAATGATGCCAACTTCAGGGTGTGCCTTTCAGCCAATGTTTGGGCTCCTGCTGCTGCTGCTTGCAACTCCAGGGTGTGATTTATCCAATTTTGGGGCTCCTGCTGTCAACTCCAGTGTCTCTTTAAAGTAATGTTTGGGCTCCTGCTGCTGCTGCTTGCAACTCCAGGGTGTGTTTCATCCAATTTTTGGGCTCCTGCTGCCAACTCCATTGTCTCTCTCAGCCAATGTTTGACCTCTTGCTGCTTCCAACTCCAGGGTGTCTTTCAAGCAATGTTTGGGCTCCTGCTTATGCTGCTGCCAACTCCAGGGTGTGCCTTCCAGCTAATGTATGTGCTCCTGCTGCTGCCAACTTCAGGGTGCCTTCCAGCCAATTTCTAGGTTCCTGCTGCTGCTGCTACCAACTCCAGGGTTTGTCAGTCAATTTTTGGGCTCCTGCTGCTGCCAACTCCAATGTCTCTTTCAGCCAATGTTTGGGCTCCTGCTGCTGCTGCTTGCAACTCCAGGGTGTGATTAATACAATTTTTGGGCTCCTGCTGCCAACTCCAGTGTCTCTTTCAGCCAATGTTTGGGCTGCTGCTGCTTGCAACTCCAGGGTGTGATTCATCCAATTTTTGGGCTCTTGCTGCCAACTCCAGTGTCTCTCTCAGCCAATGTTTGGCCTCCTGCTGCAGCTTGCAACTCCAGGGTGTGATTCATCCAATTTTTGGGCTCCTGAAGCCAACTCCAGTGTCTCTTTAAAGTCATGTTCGGGCTCCTGCTGCTGCTTGCAAGTCCAGGGTGTGATTCATCCAATTTTTTGGCTCCTGCTGCCAACTCAAGTGTCTCTTTAAAGCAATGTTTGGCTGCTGCTGCGAACTCCAGGGTGTGATTCATCCAATCATTGGGCTCCTGCTGCCAACTCCAGTGTCTCTCTCAGCCAATTTTTGGCCTCCTGCTGCTGCTTGCAACTCCAGGGGTGATTCATCCAATTTTTGGCCTCCTGCTGCCAACTCCAGGGTGATTTTCAAGCAATGTTTGGGCTCCTGCTGCTGCTGCTTGCAATTCCAGGGTGTGATTGGGCTGCTGCTGCTTGCAACTCCAGGGTGTGATTCATCCAATTTTTGGGCTCCTGCTGCCAACTCCAGTGTATCTATCAAGCTATGTTTGGGCTGCTGCTGCAGCTGCTTGCAACTCCAGTGTGTGATTCATCCAATTTTTGGGCTCCTACTGCCAACTCCAGTGTCTCTTTAAAGTAATGTTTGGGCTCCTGCTGCTGCTTGCAACTCCAGGGTGTGATTCATCCAATTTTTGGGCTCCTGCTGCCAACTCCAGTGTATCTATCAAGCTATGTTTGGGCTGCTGCTTGCAACTCCAGGGTGTGATTCATCCAATTTTTGGGCTCCTGAAGCCAACTCCAGTGTCTCTTTAAAGCAATGTTTGGGCTGCTGCTTGCAAGTCCAGGGTGTGATTCATCCAATTTTTGGGCTCCTGCTGCCAACTCCAGTGTCTCTTTTAAGCAATGTTTGGGCTGCTGCTGCTGCTTGCAACTCCAGGGTGTGATTCATCAGATTTTTGGGCTCCTGCTGCCAACTCCAGTGTCTCTTTCAGCCAATGTTGAGCTCCTGCTGCTGCTGCTTGCAACTCCAGGGTGAGATTCATCCAATTTTTGGGCTCCTGCTGCCAACTCCAGTGTCTCTTTAAAGTAATGTTTGGGTTCCTGCTGCTGCTGCTTGCAACTCCAGGGTGTGATTCATCCAATTTTTGGGCTCCTGCTGCCAACTCCAGTGTCTCTTTCAAGCTATGTTTGGGCTCCTGCTGCTGCTTGCAACTCCAGGGTGTGATTCATCCAATTTTTGGGCACCTGAAGACAACTCCATCAGCAGCAGCCTCAGTCTTCAGTCGCTAATGAGTAGCTTTCTACACCCGCATAGTGAGGCTACTCATGAGCAGCAGGAAGACCTGGAGCAGGACCTGAACCAGCAGGTCATGTCATACTTTGACATGACCATGCCAACACACCTTGAGGATCCGCTGGACTTCTGGGCAGCCAAACTTGATTTGTGGCCGCAACTAGCAGAGTTTGCCCTGGAAAAGCTGTCCTGCCCGGCAAGTAGCGTGCCATCTGAGCGGGTGTTTAGTGCAGCGGGGGCCATAGTTAACTCGTCTGTCAACTAAAAATGTGGAGAGACTCACCTTTGTCAAAAAGAATCAGGGATGGATCAGCCAGGATTTCCACCCACCAATGCCTGATGCATCCGACTAGATTCAGCATGGTGCCACGTTTTACGCTTTCCAAATGGTGCAAAACATATTTATGTCTTTAGGCCAATTTTTGGGCTCCTGCTGATGCCAACTGCAGGGTGTGCCTTCCAACCAATTTTTGACCTCCTAATGATGCCAACTTCAGGGTGTGCCTTTCAGCCAATGTTTGGGCTCCTGCTGCTGCTGCTTGCAACTCCAGGGTGTGATTTATCCAATTTTGGGGCTCCTGCTGCCAACTCCAGTGTCTCTTTAAAGTAATGTTTGGGCTCCTGCTGCTGCTGCTTGCAACTCCAGGGTGTGTTTCATCCAATTTTTGGGCTCCTGCTGCCAACTCCAGTGTCTCTCTCAGCCAATGTTTGACCTCCTGCTGCTTCCAACTCCAGGGTGTCTTTCAAACAATGTTTGGGCTCCTGCTTATGCTGCTGCCAACTCCAGGGTGTGCCTTCCAGCTAATGTATGTGCTCCTGCTGCTGCCAACTTCAGGGTGCCTTCCAGCCAATCTCTAGGTTCCTGCTGCTGCTGCTGCCAACTCCAGGGTGTGTCAGTCAATTTTTGGGCTCCTGCTGCTGCCAACTCCAATGTCTCTTTCAGCCAATGTTTGGGCTCCTGCTGCTGCTGCTTGCAACTCCAGGGTGTGATTCATCCAATTTTTGGGCTCCTGCTGCCAACTCCAGTGTCTCTTTCAGCCAATGTTTGGGCTGCTGCTGCTTGCAACTCCAGGGTGTGATTCATCCAATTTTTGTTCTCTTGCTGCCAACTCCAGTGTCTCTCTCAGCCAATGTTTGGCCTCCTGCTGCTGCTTGCAACTCCAGGGTGTGATTCATCCAATTTTTGGGCTCCTGAAGCCAACTCCAGTGTCTCTTTAAAGTCATGTTCGGGCTCCTGCTGCTGCTTGCAAGTCCAGGGTGTGATTCATCCAATTTTTTGGCTCCTGCTGCCAACTCAAGTGTCTCTTTAAAGCGATGTTTGGCTGCTGCTGCGAACTCCAGGGTGTGATTCATCCAATCATTGGGCTCCTGCTGCCAACTCCAGTGTCTCTCTCAGCCAATTTTTGGCCTCCTGCTGCTGCTTGCAACTCCAGGGTGTGATTCATCCAATTTTTGGCCTCCTGCTGCCAACCCCAGGGTGGTTTTCAAGCAATGTTTGGGCTCCTGCTGCTGCTGCTTGCAATTCCAGGGTGTTATTGGGCTGCTGCTGCTGCTGCTTGCAACTCCAGGGTGTGATTCATCCAATTTTTGGGCTCCTGCTGCCAACTCCAGTGTATCTATCAAGCTATGTTTGGGCTGCTGTTGCAGCTGCTTGCAACTCCAGTGTGTGATTCATCTAATTTTTGGGCTCCTGCTGCCAACTCCAGTGTCTCTTTAAAGTAATGTTTGGGCTCCTGCTGCTGCTTGCAACTCCAGGGTGTGATTCATCCAATTTTTGGGCTCCTGCTGCCAACTCCAGTGTATCTATCAAGCTATGTTTGGGCTGCTGCTTGCAACTCCAGGGTGTGATTCATCCAATTTTTGGGCTCCTGAAGCCAACTCCAGTGTCTCTTTAAAGCAATGTTTGGGCTGCTGCTTGCAAGTCCAGGGTGTGATTCATCCAATTTCTGGGCTCCTGCTGCCAACTCCAGTGTCTCTTTTAAGCAATGTTTGGGCTGCTGCTGCTGCTTGCAACTCCAGGGTGTGATTCATCCAAATTTTGGGCTCCTGCTGCCAACTCCAGTGTCTCTTTCAGCCAATGTTGAGCTCCTGCTGCTGCTGCTTGCAACTCCAGGGTGAGATTCATCCAATTTTTGGGCTCCTGCTGCCAACTCCAGTGTCTCTTTAAAGTAATGTTTGGGCTCCTGCTGCCAACTCCAGTGTATCTATCAAGCTATGTTTGGGCTGCTGCTGCTGCTTGCAACTCCAGGGTGTGATTCATCCAATTTTTGGGCTCCTGAAGCCAACTCCTGTGTCTCTTTAAAGCAATGTTTGGGCTGCTGCTGCTGCTTGCAACTCCAGGGTGTGATTCATCCAATTTTTGGGCTCCTGCTGCCAACTACAGTGTCTCTTTCAGCCAATGCTTGTGCTCCTGCTGCTGCTGCTTGCATCTCCAGGGTGTGATTCATCCAATTTGTGGGCTCCTGCTGCCAACTCCAGTGTCTCTTTCAGCTAATGTTGAGCTCCTGCTGCTGCTGCTGCTTGCAACTCCAGGGTGAGATTCATCCAATTTTTGGGCTCCTGAAGCCAACTCCAGTGTCTCTTTAAAGCAATGTTTGGGCTCCTGCTGCTGCTGCTTGCAAGTCCAGGGTGTGATTCATCCAATCTTTGGTCTCCTGCTGCCAACTCCAGTGTCTCTTTCAAGCTATGTTTGGGCTCCTGCTGCTGCTGCTGCTGTTTGCAACTCCAGGGTGTGATTCATCCAATTTTTGGGCTCCTGAAGCCAACTCCAGTGTCTCTTTAAAGCAATGTTTGGGCTCCTGCTGCTGC
The DNA here is from genome assembly GCA_027917425.1 of Gastrophryne carolinensis. Classification (NCBI taxonomy): domain Eukaryota; kingdom Metazoa; phylum Chordata; class Amphibia; order Anura; family Microhylidae; genus Gastrophryne; species Gastrophryne carolinensis. The sequence continues at coordinate 5,669,684 of CM051240.1, read as the reverse complement.
TGCTTGCAAGTCCAGGGTGTGATTCATCCAATCTTTGGTCTCCTGCTGCCAACTCCAGTGTCTCTTTAAAGCAATGTTTGAGCTCCTGCTGCTGCTTGCAACTCCAGGGTGTGATTCGTCCAATTTTTGGGCTCCTGCTGCCAACTCCAGTGTATCTATCAAGCTATGTTTGGGCTGCTGTTGCAGCTGCTTGCAACTCCAGTGTGTGATTCATCCAATTTTTGGGCTCCTGCTGCCAACTCCAGTGTTTCTTTAAAGTAATGTTTGGGCTCCTGCTGCTGCTTGCAACTCCAGGGTGTGATTCATCCAATTTTTGGGCTCCTGCTGCCAACTCCAGTGTATCTATCAAGCTATGTTTGGGCTGCTGCTTGCAACTCCAGGGTGTGATTCATCCAATTTTTGGGCTCCTGAAGCCAACTCCAGTGTCTCTTTAAAGCAATGTTTGGGCTGCTGCTTGCAAGTCCAGGGTGTGATTCATCCAATTTCTGGGCTCCTGCTGCCAACTCCAGTGTCTCTTTTAAGCAATGTTTGGGCTGCTGCTGCTGCTTGCAACTCCAGGGTGTGATTCATCCAAATTTTGGGCTCCTGCTGCCAACTCCAGTGTCTCTTTCAGCCAATGTTGAGCTCCTGCTGCTGCTGCTTGCAACTCCAGGGTGAGATTCATCCAATTTTTGGGCTCCTGCTGCCAACTCCAGTGTCTCTTTAAAGTAATGTTTGGGTTCCTGCTGCTGCTGCTTGCAACTCCAGGGTGTGATTCATCCAATTTTTGGGCTCCTGAAGACAACTCCAGTGTCTCTTTAAAGTAATGTTTGGGCTCCTGCTGCCAACTCCAGTGTATCTATCAAGCTATGTTTGGGCTGCTGCTGCTGCTTGCAACTCCAGGGTGTGATTCATCCAATTTTTGGGCTCCTGAAGCCAACTCCAGTGTCTCTTTAAAGCAATGTTTGGGCTGCTGCTGCTGCTTGCAACTCCAGGGTGTGATTCATCCAATTTATGGGCTCCTGCTGCCAACTCCAGTGTCTCTTTCAGCCAATGCTTGTGCTCCTGCTGCTGCTGCTTGCATCTCCAGGGTGTGATTCATCCAATTTGTGGGCTCCTGCTGCCAACTCCAGTGTCTCTTTCAGCTAATGTTGAGCTCCTGCTGCTGCTGCTTGCAACTCCAGGGTGAGATTCATCCAATTTTTGGGCTCCTGCTGCCAACTCCAGTGTCTCTTTAAAGTAATGGTTGGGTTCCTGCTGCTGCTGCTTGCAACTCCAGAGTGTGATTCATCCAATTTGTGGGCTCCTGCTGCCAACTCCAGTGTCTCTTTCAAGCTATGTTTGGGCTCCTGCTGCTGCTGCTGCTGTTTGCAACTCCAGGGTGTGATTCATCCAATTTTTGGGCTCCTGCTGCCAACTCCAGTGTCTCTTTCAAGCAATGTTTGGGCTGCTGCTGCTGCTTGCAACTCCAGGGTGTGATTCATCCAATTTTTGGGCTCCCGCTGCCAACTCCAGTGTCTCTTTCAGCCAATGTTGGGCTCCTGCTGCTGCTTGCAACTCCAGGGTGTGATTCGTCCAATTTTTGGGCTCCTGCTGCCAACTCCAGTGTCTCTTTCATCTAATGTTTGGCCTCCTGCTGCTGCTTGCAACTCCAGGGTGTGATTCATCCAATTTTTGGGCTCCTGCTGCCAACTCAAGTGTCTCTTTAAAGCAATATTTGGGCTCCTGCTGCTGCTTCTTGCAACTCCAGGGTGTGATTCATCCAATTTTTGGGCTCCTGCTTCCAACTCCAGTGTCTCTTTCAGCCAATATTTGGGCTCCTACTGCTGCTTGTAACTCCAGGGTGTGATTCATCCAATCTTTGGGCTCCTGCTGCCAACTCCAGTGTCTCTTTCAAGCTAAGTTTGGGCTGCTGCTGCTGCTTGCAACTTCAGGGTGAGATTCATCCAATTTTGGGCTCCTGCTGGAAACTCCAGTGTCTCTTCTAAGCTATGTTTGGGATGCTGCTGCTGCTGCTGCTGCTTGCAACTCCAGGGTGTGATTCATCCAATTTTTGGGCTCCTGAAGCCAACTCCAGTGTCTCTTTAAAGTAATGTTTGGGCTCCTGCTGCTGCTGCTTGCAACTCCAGGGTGTGATTCATCCAATTTTTGGGCTCCTGCTGCCAACCCCAGTGTCTCTCTCAGCCAATGTTTGGCCTCCTGCTGCTGTTTGCAACTCAAGGGTGTGATTCATCTAATTTTTGGGCTCCTGCTGCCAACTCCAGTGTCTCTTTCAGCCAATATTTGGGCTCCTGCTGCTGCTACTTGTAACTCCAGGGTGTGATTCATCCAATTTTTGGGCTCCTGCTGCCAACTCCAGTGTCTCTTTAAAGCAATGTTTGGGCTGCTGCTGCTGCTGCTGCTTGCAACTCCCGGGTGTGATTCATCCAATTTTTGGGCTCCTGCTGCCAACTCTAGTGTCTCTTTCAAGCTATGTTTGGGCTGCTGCTGCTGCTGCTTGCAACTTCAGGGTGTGATTCATCCAATTTTTGGGCTCCTGCTGCCAACTCCAGTGTCTCTTTAAAGTCATGTTTGGGCTCCTGCTGCTGCTGCTGCTTGCAACTCCAGGGTGTGATTCATCCAATTTTTGGGCTCCTGCTGCCAACTCCAGTGTCTCTTTAAAGTAATGTTTCGGAACCTGCTGCTGCTGCTTGCAACTCCAGGGTGTGATTCATCCAATTTTTGGGCTCCTGCTGCCAACCCCAGTGTCTCTCTCAGCCAATGTTTGGCCTCCTGCTGCTGCTTGCAACTCCAGGGTGTGATTCATCCAATTTTTGGGCTCCTGAAGCCAACTCCAGTGTCTCTTTCAGCCAACTTTTGGGCTCCTGCTGCTGCTTGCAACTCCCGTGTGTGATTCATCCAATTTTTGGGCTTCTGCTGCCAACTCCAGTATCTCTTTAAAGTAATGTTTGGGCTCCTGCTGCTGCTGCTTGCAACTCCAGGGTGTGATTCATCCAATTTTTGGGCTCCTGCTGGCAACTCCAGTGTCTCTTCTAAGCTATGTTTGGGCTGCTGCTGCTGCTGCTTGCAACTCCAGGGTGTGATTCATCCAATTTTTGGGCTCCTGAAGCCAACTCCAGTGTCTTTTTAAAGTAATGTTTGGGCTCCTGCTGCTGCTGCTTGCAACTCCAGGGTGTGATTCATCCAATTTTTGGGCTCCTGCTGCCAACCCCAGTGTCTCTCTCAGCCAATGTTTGGCCTCCTGCTGCTGCTTGCAACTCCAGGGTGTGATTCATCCAATTTTTGGGCTCCTGCTGCCAACTCCAGTGTCTCTTTCAAGCTATGTCTGGGCTGCTGCTGCTGCTGCTTGCAACTCCAGGGTGTGATTCATCCGATTTTTGGGCTCCTGCAGCCAACTCCAATGTCTCTTTCAAGCTATGTTTGGGTTCCAGCTGCTGCTGCTTGCAACTCCAGGGTGTGATTCATCCAATTTTTGGGTTCCTGCTGCCAACTCAAGTGTCTCTTTAAAGCAATGTTTGGGCTCCTGCTGCTGCTTCTTGCAACTCCAGGGTGTGATTCATCCAATTTTTGGGCTCCTGCTGCCAACTCCAGTGTCTCTTTAAAGTCATGTTTGGGCTCCTGCTGCTGCTGCTGCTTGCAACTCCAGGGTGTGATTCATCCAATTTTTGGGCTCCTGCTGCAAACTCCAGTGTCTCTTTAAAGCAATGTTTGGGCTGCTGCTGCTGCTTACAACTCCAGGGTGTGATTCATCCAATTTTTGGGCTCCTGCTGCCAACTCCAGTGTCTCTTTCAAGCTATGTTTGGGCTGCTGCTGCTGCTGCTGCTTGCAACTCCAGGGTGAGATTCATCCAATTTTGGGGCTCCTGCTGCCAACTCCAGTGTCTCTTTAAAGTCATGTTTGGGCTCCTGCTGCTGCTGCTGCTTGCAACTCCCGGGTGTGATTCATCCAATTTTTGGGCTCCTGCTGCCAACTCCAGTGTCTCTTTAAGGTAATGTTTCGGCTCCTGCTGCTGCTGCTGCTTGCAACTCCAGGGTGTGATTCATCCAATTTTTGGGCTCCTGCTGCCAACCCCAGTGTCTCTCTCAGCCAATGTTTGGCCTCCTGCTGCTGCTTGCAACTCCAGGGTGTGATTCATCCAATTTTTGGGCTCCTGAAGCCAACTCCAGTGTCTCTTTCAGCCAACTTTTGGGCTCCTGCTGCTGCTTGCAACTCCCGTGTGTGATTCATCTAATTTTTGGGCTTCTGCTGCCAACTCCAGTATCTCTTTAAAGTAATGTTTGGGCTCCTGCTGCTGCTGCTTGCAACTCCAGGGTGTGATTCATCCAATTTTTGGGCTCCTGCTGGCAACTCCAGTGTCTCTTCTAAGCTATGTTTGGGCTGCTGCTGCTGCTGCTTGCAACTCCAGGGTGTGATTCATCCAATTTTTGGGCTCCTGAAGCCAACTCCAGTGTCTTTTTAAAGTAATGTTTGGGCTCCTGCTGCTGCTGCTTGCAACTCCAGGGTGTGATTCATCCAATTTTTGGGCTCCTGCTGCCAACCCCAGTGTCTCTCTCAGCCAATGTTTGGCCTCCTGCTGCTGCTTGCAACTCCAGGGTGTGATTCATCCAATTTTTGGGCTCCTGCTGCCAACTCCAGTGTCTCTTTCAAGCTATGTTTGGGCTGCTGCTGCTGCTGCTTGCAACTCCAGGGTGTGATTCATCCAATTTTTGGGCTCCTGCAGCCAACTCCAATGTCTCTTTCAAGCTATGTTTGGGTTCCAGCTGCTGCTGCTTGCAACTCCAGGGTGTGATTCATCCAATTTTTGGGTTCCTGCTGCCAACTCAAGTGTCTCTTTAAAGCAATGTTTGGGCTCCTGCTGCTGCTTCTTGCAACTCCAGGGTGTGATTCATCCAATTTTTGGGCTCCTGCTGCCAACTCCAGTGTCTCTTTAAAGTCATGTTTGGGCTGCTGCTGCTGCTGCTGCTGCTTGCAACTCCAGGGTGTGATTCATCCAATTTTTGGGCTCCTGCTGGCAACTCCAGTGTCTCTTCTAAGCTATGTTTGGCCTCCTGCTGCTGTTTGCAACTCAAGGGTGTGATTCATCTAATTTTTGGGCTCCTGCTGCCAACTCCAGTGTCTCTTTCAGCCAATATTTGGGCTCCTGCTGCTGCTACTTGTAACTCCAGGGTGTGATTCATCCAATTTTTGGGCTCCTGCTGCCAACTCCAGTGTCTCTTTAAAGCAATGTTTGGGCTGCTGCTGCTGCTGCTGCTTGCAACTCCCGGGTGTGATTCATCCAATTTTTGGGCTCCTGCTGCCAACTCTAGTGTCTCTTTCAAGCTATGTTTGGGCTGCTGCTGCTGCTGCTTGCAACTTCAGGGTGTGATTCATCCAATTTTTGGGCTCCTGCTGCCAACTCCAGTGTCTCTTTAAAGTCATGTTTGGGCTCCTGCTGATGCTGCTGCTTGCAACTCCAGGGTGTGATTCATCCAATTTTTGGGCTCCTGCTGCCAACTCCAGTGTCTCTTTAAAGTAATGTTTCGGAACCTGCTGCTGCTGCTTGCAACTCCAGGGTGTGATTCATCCAATTTTTGGGCTCCTGCTGCCAACCCCAGTGTCTCTCTCAGCCAATGTTTGGCCTCCTGCTGCTGCTTGCAACTCCAGGGTGTGATTCATCCAATTTTTGGGCTCCTGAAGCCAACTCCAGTGTCTCTTTCAGCCAACTTTTGGGCTCCTGCTGCTGCTTGCAACTCCCGTGTGTGATTCATCCAATTTTTGGGCTTCTGCTGCCAACTCCAGTATCTCTTTAAAGTAATGTTTGGGCTCCTGCTGCTGCTGCTTGCAACTCCAGGGTGTGATTCATCCAATTTTTGGGCTCCTGCTGGCAACTCCAGTGTCTCTTCTAAGCTATGTTTGGGCTGCTGCTGCTGCTGCTTGCAACTCCAGGGTGTGATTCATCCAATTTTTGGGCTCCTGAAGCCAACTCCAGTGTCTTTTTAAAGTAATGTTTGGGCTCCTGCTGCTTGCAACTCCAGGGTGTGATTCATCCAATTTTTGGGCTCCTGCTGCCAACCCCAGTGTCTCTCTCAGCCAATGTTTGGCCTCCTGCTGCTGCTTGCAACTCCAGGGTGTGATTCATCCAATTTTTGGGCTCCTGCTGCCAACTCCAGTGTCTCTTTCAAGCTATGTCTGGGCTGCTGCTGCTTGCAACTCCAGGGTGTGATTCATCCAATTTTTGGGCTCCTGCAGCCAACTCCAATGTCTCTTTCAAGCTATGTTTGGGTTCCAGCTGCTGCTGCTTGCAACTCCAGGGTGTGATTCATCCAATTTTTGGGTTCCTGCTGCCAACTCAAGTGTCTCTTTAAAGCAATGTTTGGGCTCCTGCTGCTGCTTCTTGCAACTCCAGGGTGTGATTCATCCAATTTTTGGGCTCCTGCTGCCAACTCCAGTGTCTCTTTAAAGTCATGTTTGGGCTCCTGCTGCTGCTGCTGCTGCTTGCAACTCCAGTGTGAGATTCATCCAATTTTTGGGCTCCTGCTGCCAACTCCAGTGTCTCTTTAAAGTCATGTTTGGGCTCCTGATGCTGCTGCTTGCAACTCCAGGGTGTGAATCATCGAATTTTGGGCTCCTGCTGCCAACTCCAGTGTCTCTTTAAAGTAATATTTCGGCTCCTGCTGCTGCTGCTTGCAACTCCAGGGTGTGATTCATCCAATTTTTGTGCTCCTGAAGCCAACTCCAGTGTCTCTTTAAAGTAATGTTTGGGCTCCTGCTGCTGCTGCTTGCAACTCCAGGGTGTGATTCATCCAATTTTTGGGCTCCTGCTGCCAACCCCAGTGTCTCTCTCAGCCAATGTTTGGCCTCCTGCTGCTGCTTGCAACTCCAGGGTGTGATTCATCCAATTTTTGGGCTCCTGCTGCCAACTCCAGTGTCTCTTTCAAGCTATGTTTGGGCTGCTGCTGCTGCTGCTGCTGCTGCTGCTTGCAACTCCAGGGTGAGATTCATCCAATTTTGGGGCTCCTGCTGCCAACTCCAGTGTCTCTTTAAAGTCATGTTTGGGCTCCTGCTGCTGCTGCTGCTTGCAACTCCCGGGTGTGATTCATCCAATTTTTGGGCTCCTGCTGCCAACTCCAGTGTCTCTTTAAGGTAATGTTTCGGCTCCTGCTGCTGCTGCTGCTGCTTGCAACTCCAGGGTTTGATTCATCCAATTTTTTGGCTCCTGCTGCCAACTCCAGTGTCTCTTTCAAGCTATGTTTGGGCTGCTGCTGCTGCTGCTTGCAACTCCAGGGTGTGATTCATCCAATTTTTGGGCTCCTGCTGCCAACCCCAGTGTCTCTCTCAGCCAATGTTTGGCCTCCTGCTGCTGCTTGCAACTCCAGGGTGTGATTCATCCAATTTTTGGGCTCCTGAAGCCAACTCCAGTGTCTCTTTCAGCCAACTTTTGGGCTCCTGCTGCTGCTTGCAACTCCCGTGTGTGATTCATCCAATTTTTGGGCTCCTGAAGCCAACTCCAGTGTCTCTTTCAGCCAACTTTTGGGCTCCTGCTGCTGCTTGCAACTCCCGCGTGTGATTCATCCAATTTTTGGGCTTCTGCTGCCAACTCCAGTATCTCTTTAAAGTAATGTTTGGGCTCCTGCTGCTGCTGCTTGCAACTCCAGGGTGTGATTCATCCAATTTTTGGGCTCCTGCTGGCAACTCCAGTGTCTCTTCTAAGCTATGTTTGGGCTGCTGCTGCTGCTGCTTGCAACTCCAGGGTGTGATTCATCCAATTTTTGGGCTCCTGAAGTTAACTCCAGTGTCTTTTTAAAGTAATGTTTGGGCTCCTGCTGCTGCTGCTTGCAACTCCAGGGTGTGATTCATCCAATTTTTGGGCTCCTGCTGCCAACCCCAGTGTCTCTCTCAGCCAATGTTTGGCCTCCTGCTGCTGCTTGCAACTCCAGGGTGTGATTCATCCAATTTTTGGGCTCCTGCTGCCAACTCCAGTGTCTCTTTCAAGCTATGTTTGGGCTGCTGCTGCTGCTGCTTGCAACTCCAGGGTGTGATTCATCCAATTTTTGGGCTCCTGCAGCCAACTCCAATGTCTCTTTCAAGCTATGTTCGGGTTCCAGCTGCTGCTGCTTGCAACTCCAGGGTGTGATTCATCCAATTTTTGGGTTCCTGCTGCCAACTCAAGTGTCTCTTTAAAGCAATGTTTGGGCTCCTGCTGCTGCTTCTTGCAACTCCAGGGTGTGATTCATCCAATTTTTGGGCTCCTGCTGCCAACTCCAGTGTCTCTTTAAAGTCATGTTTGGGCTCCTGCTGCTGCTGCTGCTGCTTGCAACTCCAGGGTGTGATTCATCCAATTTTTGGGCTCCTGCTGCCAACTCCAGTGTCTCTTTAAAGCAATGTTTGGGCTGCTGCTGCTGCTTACAACTCCAGGGTGTGATTCATCCAATTTTTGGGCTCCTGCTGCCAACTCCAGTGTCTCTTTCAAGCTATGTTTGGGCTGCTGCTGCTGCTGCTGCTTGCAACTCCAGGGTGAGATTCATCCAATTTTGGGGCTCCTGCTGCCAACTCCAGTGTCTCTTTAAAGTCATGTTTGGGCTCCTGCTGCTGCTGCTGCTTGCAACTCCCGGGTGTGATTCATCCAATTTTTGGGCTCCTGCTGCCAACTCCAGTGTCTCTTTAAGGTAATGTTTCGGCTCCTGCTGCTGCTGCTGCTTGCAACTCCAGGGTGTGATTCATCCAATTTTTTGGCTCCTGCTGCCAACTCCAGTGTCTCTTTCAAGCTATGTTTGGGCTGCTGCTGCTGCTGCTTGCAACTCCAGTGTGAGATTCATCCAATTTTTGGGCTCCTGCTGCCAACTCCAGTGTCTCTTTAAAGTCATGTTTGGGCTCCTGATGCTGCTGCTTGCAACTCCAGGGTGTGAATCATCGAATTTTGGGCTCCTGCTGCCAACTCCAGTGTCTCTTTAAAGTAATATTTCGGCTCCTGCTGCTGCTGCTGCTTGCAACTCCAGGGTGTGATTCATCCAATTTTTGGGCTCCTGAAGCCAACTCCAGTGTCTCTTTAAAGTAATGTTTGGGCTCCTGCTGCTGCTGCTTGCAACTCCAGGGTGTGATTCATCCAATTTTTGGGCTCCTGCTGCCAACCCCAGTGTCTCTCTCAGCCAATGTTTGGCCTCCTGCTGCTGCTTGCAACTCCAGGGTGTGATTCATCTCATTTTTGGGCTCCTGCTGCCAACTCCAGTGTCTCTTTCAAGCTATGTTTGGGCTGCTGCTGCTGCTGCTTGCAACTCCAGGGTGTGATTCATCCAATTTTTGGGCTCCTGCTGCCAACTCCAGTGTCTCTTTCAGCCAATGTTTGGGCTCCTGCTGCTGCTGCTTGCAACTCCAGGGTGTGATTCATCCAATTTTTGGGCTCCTGAAGCCAACTCCAGTGTCTCTTTCAGCCAATGTTTGGCTCCTGCTGCTGCTGCTTGCAACTCCAGGGTGTGATTCATCCAATTTTTGGGCTCCGGCTGCCAACTCCAGTGTCTCTTTCAGCCAATTTTTGGGCTCCTGCTGCTGCTTGCAACTCCTGGGTGTGATTCATCCAATTTTTGGGCTCCTGCTGCCAACTTCAGTGTCTCTTTAAGGTAATGTTTCGGCTCCTGCTGCTGCTGCTGCTTGCAACTCCAGGGTGTGATTCATCCAATTTTTTGGCTCCTGCTGCCAACTCCAGTGTCTCTTTCAAGCTATGTTTGGGCTGCTGCTGCTGCTGCTGCTTGCAACTCCAGTGTGAGATTCATCCAATTTTTGGGCTCCTGCTGCCAACTCCAGTGTCTCTTTAAAGTCATGTTTGGGCTCCTGATGCTGCTGCTTGCAACTCCAGGGTGTGAATCATCGAATTTTGGGCTCCTGCTGCCAACTCCAGTGTCTCTTTAAAGTAATGTTTGGGCTCCTGCTGCTGCTGCTGCTTGCAACTCCAGGGTGTGATTCATCCAATTTTTGGGCTCCTGCTGCCAACCCCAGTGTCTCTCTCAGCCAATGTTTGGCCTCCTGCTGCTGCTTGCAACTCCAGGGTGTGATTCATCCAATTTTTGGGCTCCTGAAGCCAACTCCAGTGTCTCTTTCAGCCAATGTTTGGGCTCCTGCTGCTGCTGCTTGCAACTCCAGGGTGTGATTCATCCAATTTTTGGGCTCCTGAAGCCAACTCCAGTGTCTCTTTCAGCCAATGTTTGGCTCCTGCTGCTGCTGCTTGCAACTCCAGGGTGTGATTCATCCAATTTTTGGGCTCCGGCTTCCAACTCCAGTGTCTCTTTCAGCCAATTTTTGGGCTCCTGCTGCTGCTTGCAACTCCCGGGTGTGATTCATCCAATTTTTGGGCTCCTGCTGCCAACTCTAGTGTCTCTTTCAGCCAATGTTTGGCCTCCTGCTGCTGCTTGCTACTCCAGGGTGTGATTCATCCAATTTTTGGGCTCCTGCTGCCAACTCAAGTGTCTCTTTAAAGCAATGTTTGGGCTCCTGCTGCTGCTGCTTGCAACTCCAGGGTGTGATTCATCAAATTTTTGGGCTCCTGCTGCCAACTCCAGTGTCTCTTTCAAGCTATGTTTGGGCTCCTGCTGCCCGCTGCTTGCAACTCCAGGGTGTCGTTCAGCCAATTTTTGGGCTCCTTCTGCCAACTCCAGGATGTGTTTCAGCCAATATTTGGGCTCCTGCTGCTGCCAGCTCCAGGGTGTGTTTTTCAGGCAATATAGGGGCCCCTCATAGTGATGCCACCTCAACTCTCTGTAATTGTGGCGCTCTGAGATTCTAATAGCGATGCCTTTGATCTGCATGTCCTAATTATTTACAGTATTATTTCAGTAACCCAGCACGCATCCTATGCGTGTTACAGCAAGGCAGAATGGTTTACAACCCTATTGAGGCTCTAGGAAGCTCAGAAATAGCCATTTTTAATAGCGATTCGTCGCGAATAAATTCGGGTCGAAAAGATTTTTGTCGGAAAATTCGGTGAATCAGTCGAATCGGATTTTTCAAAAGTTCGCTCATCTCTAGCCATAGCGACCACCATGTTCATTAACAATTCACGCTCAAAAAATGCTTGCGCTGTGAAATGCATGCTTAAACCCCAGAGCGTTGGCGGCGATGGGTTAAAAGTAGTTTTTTAACCCCCAACCATATTTTTTTAAACCAAAAAAAACAAGTTTTTTAAATAATTTAGTAATATGAATACAATAATATCAGACCTGTAATATCAATTCTGCACAATTTTTTTTTTTTACTTAAAAAAAATATCTAACATGGCAGAAGTGGTCACAGAATTTTTCACATTTAAAAAAAATAAATAAATAAATAATTATTAATATTTAAAGATTGTTCCATTGAAATGCATTGGAGAGCGCCAGGTAGCGAGAGGTCATACCCGTCGCTGTTCAAGGTCGGATTATGGCGCTGTGGGCTGAGGCTGGAATAATGATGAATGAGTGACTATCTGGCGCTATCTCAGTCGCTAAGCAGGATCGGCTTGATAAATGTGTGATTGTGGTGGGGAGCCGGCGTTCTCGTGGCGGGGCCCGTCATTACCGGCCGCTACTCCTTCATAAATAAGGGCCTAAGTGCAAAGCAGTTATAATTAGCTGCATTTAGCCAAGCTCATTATTGTGCTTAGCATGCTTTCAGCATGTGTTAAATGGCATGTGTAGTTTACCTTTCACTGTAGCGCTGTGTGCTGACTGCAGCTGTGGCGCAGAAGACGAGGCTCCCTCCTTCCCTGCTCCCGTCTCTCCTGGGCTCTGTGCTCGTTGTTCTGAGGGGGCTTTCATTGCACCACTCCGGTGGCGCTATATATGCCTCCCGGGGTCCGGAGCGCACCGTCGCGCCCTCCCCGGCTATTGGCTGGAAGTGACGTCGTGCGCTCCAGGCCCCGGAACGCAAACCTCGCCACTCCGGTTCACAACTGGAAATGACGCTGCGCGTCACCGGCCAGCTCATGTTAGACTATGTGAGTGCTGTGCGGCTCCATTTTACTGGAGACCGTCCAGCGTGTACAATAACGCATCCCCTCTCTAGAAAATATGTCATTTGTGCAATAAATGATTGTCTCTGTTGGTATGCATAATTACTGATTGTTGGTAGGTGCATGTAAATGTGTTCATTATTTACATATACATATGTTTTATCCGTCTTTGCATTTACGGTTCTGCAAATTAATGGAAGTAAGGTACAACCAAGAATACTGCTTCCATATGTATATACTTATGAGATATGTTTTAGAATTTCATGATCACTTCTATAGGATGTGTTCTGCACATAGGGCGAAACATCATGGGAGGGGAAGATGTTTACTTATTTGGATTTTGAGCTGGAGCTGCGTATCTATAATATATATGTATATTATTGTATATGAGTCTGTTGTGTGATCACCCAATGTGTTGATGACCCAGGGGTTGCTCATCCGTTTGCACCCTCGATTGAGTGAACATGTTAGTTCTTTTCGGCTTGAGTAGGAAAATATGTGTATAGCTGCCACCGGGTATTCGTCCAAGTTTTTCTCGGTTTACAAATTCTAAATTCATACACACTCATATTTCATTAGCGCACACTCATATTAGGTAAGCGCACGCCTCCTATTATTTGCAAATAATCTTAATTCTTTAATTCATTTCATGTATAGTCTTATTAATTCCCCTTGAAGAAGTTCCCTCTTTTCTGTATTTATTCAAGTATTGGATGAGTTTTCTATAAGAATGGGGCAAAACTTAGGGTGTCATCAAGTCCCGGAAACTGGGATGCCCCCAGTCTGTATATCCATCTAGTTTCTGTTTGTAGAGTCATTTTTTCAATGTTTCCCCATCATTGAATGTTGTGTATGCGGTCTAGCCCTTGAATTCTTAAGGAGCTCTGGTCTTTATTGTGGTGTGATGTAAAGTGGCGGCCTAGTGGTGTTTTCTGATTACCAGTTTTAATACTATATTGATGTTCGCATATTCGCCGTCTAAGCTGGCGATTGGTTTTACCTATATAAAACCGTCCACAATCACATGTCAGGAGGTAAATTTCATTAGTTGATTGGCAGTTGATATAATGCCTAGTTTTAAATTCCCCCTTGTTTTTCACTGTCACCATGTGGCCTACTCGAATATATCTGCACCCACCACATCAGTAGCTGCCCTTGTGTTTGCAACATTCCTCCTTTATGTTAACATTTTGGTGGCTGTGTACTAGCCGATCGCGTATATTCTGAGATCTTCTAAATGTAATTTTCAGTTCTCTGGGCAAAAATGTTCTTAGATATGTATCGTTAAGCAGGATCGGCCAATGGTGTTTCAATATTTGGCGTATATGCTTATGTGATTCTGTATAGTCAGAATTAGGGCTGGGCCTTGCAGGTTTTTCACATTATTGGGTCTATATAATAGTTTGTCCAATTTCTTGGCCTTTTTATATGCTGATTTTAAAATAGACAGCCTCTTTCGGACAATCTGTTACGTATTATGTTCACTTCATCTTGAAAGGATTCTAGAGTACTACAGTTGCATTGTGCGCAAATGTATTCCCCATAGGGGATACTTTTAAGAAGGTGAGAGGGGTGAGAGCTGGAGGCTCTTAATGTGGCCACGGTCTCCTTTCTATATAAAGTAGTAGTAATATGGCCATGTGCGTCTTTATTAATTGCTATGTCTAAGAAAGTAACCCTGTATTGGTGATAGTCACATGTGAGTTTCAAATTGGTTTTGTTTTGGTTAATCTGAGCCATGAAGTCATCCAATTCCTGCTTCGGCCCCTGCAGATGACCAGGATGCCGTCTATGTACTTGTGCCACGCAGAAACGTGGCATAGGTACCTGGCCATCTCGTCCTCTGCCCACAACCCCCTCTCCCACCATCCCAGATACAGGTTCGCAAACGATGGGGCACAAGTTGTCCCCATTGCTGTCCCCTGTATCTGGTGGTAGAGCTGGTTTTTGAAGAGAAAGAGGTTGTGGATGAGGATGAAATTGAGGAGCCGAAGTAGTAAGAGGCTGTGGTTATATTCTTCTATACTCCTACTCATCTACAGGTGGAGCTCCAGGGCTAGCCCACCACTGTGTCCTCATGTATCAAGCTGCACACCATTACTTCATATAATGAATTAATTTATTGATCAAATAGTACATCCAATAATCCACATACACAAAACACACATCAAACATTAAAAAACATATAATTAAAACCCCAAGTGGGGAGGAACTCCAGGGCTATGTAGTCTACAGACACTCAAATATAGTGTCAGAGCAACTCTTTACATTTAATTAAGATAATTATAAAATTTCATTGAAATCAACCAACATATAATCACTGACGTTTGTAGGACCAGCTATGAAGTGCCTGTGCAGTCTAAAATCTATAATAGAATATAAAGTGAATACAACTCCATATAGGGTTGCAATATGAACATGTGCAAAAAACTACAAATAACCAACTAAAGTGCCTTCATAAGTGCAATAAGTGAAGTGGTTCATATCCACGAAGCGCGTAGGTGAGGAGGTAAGTGGGGAGGAATTGGGCTGCTATGTGATATTGTTATTATTAGACAATTGTTGATATGATGGATTCCTGATGTGTATCTCTGACGTTTCTGGAGACAAGGAGAGGCACTATTTAGATTAATGCATGTCAGCACTTAGGCACTTTTTTTGCACTTATGAAGGCGCTGTAGATGAGTAGGAGTATGGTATTGTTGTCCCTGCAGCTAGCACCCGGTATATCATTGTGAGCAGTGCATACCTGACAGTTAGTTATATTCTTCTATATCTAATTTGTTTAAAAAACTCTCCACTGCCTTTAACCCCATGTTGTGAGGGATGCTGGAATACAGGGCCTCTGCGTCCAGAGTCACCAGGATGGCGTCAGGGCTCACCCACAGATCGTCAAGGATGCGGACAACATATGATGGTAGGCTTCTTACCAGGGGCTGCAGATGTTGATCCACATAACGGCTGGCATTCTCAGTAAGAGCCCTCATGCCCGATACGATGGGTCGTCCCGGAGGCGACACCACCGACTTATGCACCTTTGGGTGTGCATAAAAAGTTGGTATCTTCGGGCATGGGGACTCCAGAAAGCCAGCCGTGTGGGCATCATTTAGACCCTCATCCAGGGCTTGGCGGATGAGACTGTGATACTCCTGAGCATCCCTGACGAGTCTGGATGTGGAGGCCCTAGTATACCAGTCTTTGTTGTTAAGAATGCGCATGCACATTGCTTCATATTTTTCTACTAACATAACTACAATATTTACCCCCTTGTCAGCGGGTTTTACAATAATCTGGTGGTTTAATTCTAGTTCCTTTAGTGGTTTTTGTAGATTGACATTAAGGTTAGAATGTTGTTTCGATTATTTGGATAGTTGCTCAACGTCTGACACTACTAAGTCCATAAATGTTGCCACATTGTGGTTTATCCCCATTGATGGATAACAAGTAGAAGTTTTTTGAATGTTTTCTCTTTTGTATCTCTTATAGCGTGACCCACTTTCTCCATCGCTAAGTCCTCCATATCTTTCACTAATTGCTCCTCTGTGGGTATACTTGGTGAGTTGATAGGTTCTTCGTCATAAATTGAAACCTACAAAGTACCTTTCTCGAAAAAAAGATGCAGGTCTTTGACGGTCTCAAATATGTCCAGATTTATAGATGGACAGTAGTTGAGACCCAATTTTAGCAGTTCACATTGGTCATCTGTTAGAGTGTGTTCTGATTAGTTTATTATGTCTTTTTGTGCCTCCATGTTCTTGTTTTGATGTTCATCTACCTGATGGGGATCGGGAAAGAATGTTAGCTTCTTGGGAGGTTGCACAAGACTCGTTTGCCTGTCTTCGGGATGCATTCCTCCGTGCGTTTCTACGTTTGTTCTGCCATTTCCTAAAAAATCTCGCCCAGGGTTGTTCGCATCACTTGTCTCCTCTCTAATTACATTGCTCTCTTCCATTCAAATTGTAAACAC
The DNA here is from genome assembly GCA_027917425.1 of Gastrophryne carolinensis. Classification (NCBI taxonomy): domain Eukaryota; kingdom Metazoa; phylum Chordata; class Amphibia; order Anura; family Microhylidae; genus Gastrophryne; species Gastrophryne carolinensis. Next base: position 5,653,781 of record CM051240.1, on the reverse strand, counting down.
ATAGGTGCGACAATGACATCATTGCCACATACAATAGTGGCAATGAATGGAGGAGGCAGAGCTTCGCAGCTGAAACAGGCGCCATTATCTGGGATTATAATGATGCTAGAGCAATAAAAACTGGCAAAAGATGCTCTTCATTGAGGGGGGAGGGGGTAATTCAGGGGACTCTAGTTATAAATGTGGGTTTTGGTCTGCTTTAAATGTTTCTAAATTCAGCTTTGTGCCATTCAGCAGCGCACTAGACATCCACATGTGTTTTGTTCTACATCAAGGCTCCACGGGCCACATAGTCCATTACAATGTTGTGATAATAATAGGTGAAATGGCAATCTGGCCGCCATCGAGTCTAGGTTTTGTCCGCCACTTTGTATAAATGTTATAACCATCCACCATTTTGTGTTCTAAGATGGATGCCAGTGGCAGAAATTTTGTGATCATAGTGTTATAGCATAGCAAATGTAAGCCAGGAATATGCCCTGACATGTCCAGAATGTGAAAACCAACTATGATATAGCAAATTTAAGTGAAAAACATGTTTAAAGGAGTTTTAAGTCAAAAATATGTGTTTCAAAAGTGAGTTTAATATGTGTTTTCTGAAGATAAGGTTGAAAAACATGTTTACCAGAGTTTTAAGTCAAAAACATGTTTTTCAAAATGTACAGCTGTGACGTGGAGTGGGGGGGCTTATCAGTATAGCATATGGATTTGTGACATATGTTCCTTACTTATCTTACCTGGGAATTTGGCCAATTCTTGGGTGAGATAGGTATGGAAGATTAGACAAACTCTTATCAAGAAACAGGTTGCTTGCTCCCCTTGGAGTTTGGCCAGCTTTTTGGGGTGACAGCGCCATAAATATGAGGGGTATTCCACTGTGGAATCAGGAGACTCAAGAGCCATTGACGAGGGACGCCTGTCATGGACAGTGACCTGTGCTGCTGTTAACCCACTGACCTCCCAAGCTCATCCTGTTCTCGCTGTGCCGCATTGCATCGACCCGTGGAGCTCCTCGGCGACCAGGACTCATGATTAACCATATGCATGCTGGGTAGGTAAGCTAAACATTCCATGGAATGTTTGTTGATTATGTTTAAATGTATCTGAAGGATATAGGATACAGTTTGAAATGATTGAGCAGTACCATTAAGTAGTGTTGATTAAATTTATGATTAAGTGTTTTCATGTTCTTTGTTTTTTGTGTAAGTGTTATGCTATTTATGTGTTTTAAGCTGTCATTTTATATTTTTGCTATTATTAAAGTTATATTTTACAACACTTTGGAGTTGTAGTGCTTCCTTCAGGGTGGTAATCCGAACAGGGGTCCTGGTTAGCAGGTCCCTTAACAATTGGGAACGCCATATCCCGTCCGGCTATTTCCGGTTCTGGTTCTGGTTGATCCAATTGGCAAAACAATTGTTTGCTAACCTTGCTGGTCCCATAATAAAGGACCCAATAATACATATGTTTAACTGTGATTTTTTCAGAAATTTGGCTTTAACAGGAAATTTCTTGTTTGTAATTTTTCCACTGTTTTTTTAAATATTTTGGAGTAAAAAACTAAAAAACAAAAATATTATTGTAAAAAAAGGGTCTCATTTATTTTAAATAAAACATTTATTTTATTAAAGAAACCATATTGCATGTGAGAGCCCCATTTCTCTCAATTTCAACGGTACCTTATATGTATTGGTAACCTCCGGTTCTTGCCCAGAAGACCTCCCCAAACTAAAAAGATCGCTTTATAACATTTACAAATAAAATACAGCTACTATTCACACTATAAAGGGTTAAATCAAAAAATAATTTGGCATGGGGTCCCCCTTTCATTAGGGGAACTCAATTTATTGGGTAATTTTGAGGGTTAAAAACCCTAAAAAGTTCCCCCAAAAATGGTGTGAGGTCACCCCTACCCAGCATAAACAGCCCGGGGACCAGCTATGGGGGCTTGTAGAACAGGGCACAGGGGCCAGCTTTGGTCCTCTCTACCCTGAAGGCTACAGGCCCACATAACCTAAATGGCCCCGGGCTCTTCTGCTCCCCCAGGGCTTTGGCATGCAGGTAATACACCCTTTAGTCACATGTGACTTGCCAGCCCTCAGCCTTGTGAACTGGTATAGGGGTCTCATGGATCGCTTACCAGGTAACAAAGGGTTTAATGTAAAAAAAAAAACATGGACACAGAAAAAATGTTTTATTATTATTATTATTATTTTTAATACTTACCTCCCAATTATACCAGCGCACTGTGTACCACACTGATCACTCGCCTATGTTTCTTTACTTTTATAAATCCTAATTGTATTTTTTTCTAAAATCCTTAAATAAAAAAATAAAACTCACCTGCTCTCTTGCTTGCCTGTGACGCTCTCCAGTTGCTGTCCGAAGAATTCTAGCAAAACCAGCCTCGGCACCAGCTATAGGGGTTGGTAGACCCTGAAGGCTTCCAGCCTGCATAGCCCATGTGGCCCGTGGCACTTCTACTGGGCTTTGTTTTTCCCTCTGCGTCTGGATTTCAGCTATCTCTCTGGTTTCTAAAATCTTGCTCCCCACCGCAGGGAGGAGCCTTTTATTCTGGCAGAGTGAGCTGACTTGGGGAGATGATGCTGGTAACCAAGCACGGGGTGGAAGATGTGGGTTCACTGTCCCGCCGAAGACAACACAGCTGGCCAGAGGATAAGGATCTTGACCGGGTGCTGAGTTAAGCGTATTTTTTTATTGTTTTATGAGCAGATTTATTACGTGTTTGATTCGGATAAAACCGGATTTTTGTCGACAATCTGCGAATCACACAAATCCAACTGTTATTTACCAACTGTCCACACAGATTACAATGCAATGCAAAGTGCTCTTTTAAAATGTGGTGGTTTTTAAATGCATGTGTCCATCTTAGTTTATGTAATCATTGTCAGGTCTAGGTGAACTTAGCCGCGGGCTAGTGGTTCTGGTTTAACATAAGGGGGCCCTGGAACAGGTAAGCAGAATAGGTACAGGCCAGACAATAGACTGCTGCATCACAGGGATTCTGGCGTTAAGCTTGAACAAAATATCAAGTTCTCTTGAATTTAGGTTCATGTTTGGGACCGGTTCGGGTATGGAACCAAACTTTTTACTTTCACAAGTTCAGTGGAACCCGTCAAACCTAAACATCCATTGGTCCGCTCATCCCTAGTCATCATCTTACATCTTCTTCATTGCCAGCCAGTGTCTTGCTGTGTTACAATTGTAACATGAGCTGCACCTGCTCTGATACAATGTATAGCAGACCTGAGCCTTCTATTACATTGTGAACAGCTCACATCTAATTCACAGCTTTATGCAATGTTTGAGATGGTTTTCTGTGATTTTACAATGAAAAATGTTTTTTTCATTAGACTGCAGCATCACATTCTGATGTTAAGCTGTAGGGTTGAAACCGTCAGGCCACCGTCACATAGCATTGGCAGAATGAACCAGCAGGGCGCAGGGTCACACGTGTGCTTATGAAGGGAAGAACAGGGAGATAACAACTAGCAAGTGAGTGTTGAAGGAATCTATAGACAGCCAGAACACAGGAGGAGGCGGCCAAGAAAAAACATATACGCCGGGAAGAGCAGATTCAGCAGCATAGCAAGCAAATGCAGACACCTAGAACATTAGAACAGGGTATTGCCAATTTGAAGATTCGAAATGGCAATCTTTGCAGTCATAGAAAAAAAAAGACAAAAGTTCAGGTTCTCTTGGATTCAGGTTCAAGTTTGGGACCGGTTCGGGTATGGAACCAAACTTTTCACTTTCACAACTCATCAACATTCATTGGTCCGCTCATCCATAGTCATCATCTTGCCAGCCAGCGTCCTGTTGTGTTACATTGTAATAGGAGCTACACTTGCTGTGATACATTGTATATCATACATTATTCTCTTACATTGTGAACAGCTCACATCTGACTCGCAGCTTTATGCAATGATTATGCAATGATTGAGATTGTTTTCTGTGATTTTACAAGAATAAAATGAAGAATACTGCATATGTAAAAGGCATTTCCAGTAAGTGCTTTTATTGTAGGTGTGTCTTTGTCATCCAATATCCAATATAATTTATCAATTTAAAATAACTAGTTTCTTATTTTTACATACCGTATTTTTCGCCCTATAAGACGCACCTGCCCATAAGACGCACCCAGGATTTGGAGGAGAAAAATAAGAAAAAAATAGTCTAAGCTAAATGTTGTGCTAAAACACCCCATTACAGGCAGTGTGGCGTTCCCCCATCCCATTCCCCATGGGCAGTGTGGCATCCCCCATCCCATTCCTAATGGGCAGTGTGGCATCCCCATCCCATTTCTAATGGGCAGTGTGGCATTCTCCCCTCCCATAGGCAGTGTGGGATGTCCCCATCCCATTCCCATAGACAGGGTAGTATTCCCCTTTCCTATTCTCCATATAGGCAGTGTGGCACCCCCCTCCAATTCCCCAAATAGGTAGTGTGGCATTTCCACCCCCCTCCCCATCCCATATAGGTAGTGTGGCATTCATCCCCCCCCTCCCCATCCCATATAGGTAATGTGGCATTCATCCCCCCCCTCCCCATCCCATATAGGTAATGTGGCATTTCCATCCCCCCTCCCCATCCCATATAGGTAATGTGGCATTCATCCCCCCTCCCCAACCCATATAGGTAGTGTGGCATTCATCCCCCCTCCCCATCCCATATAGGTAAAGTGGCATTTCCATCCCCCCTCCACATCCCATATAGGTAATGTGGCATTCATCCCCCCCTCCCCATCCCATATAGGTAATGTGGCATTTCCACCCCCCCTCCCCATCCCATATAGGTAATGTGGCATTTCCATCCCCTCTCCCCATCCAATATAGGTAATGTGGCATTCATCCCCCCCTCCCCATATCATATAGGTAGTGTGGCATTTCCATCCCCCCTCCCATTCCCCATAGGCAAAAGTAAAAAGTGAGAAAAAAAAGTAAACTCACCTTTCAATCCTCCCCACTGTCCTCGCTGTCTTCACACAGACACACTGGCTTGGAATAGCGGTGGGCGTGGCCGATGCTCACCGCTGTTTAAGTTCGGGTGCGAGTGTCAGGGAGCAGCTGCTCCGCCGCTTGCACTGTCCCTGCCACCTCTCCATGGTGCCAGCAGACAGAGACACCCGAACTTAAACAGCGGTGGGTGTCTAGCTCTGCAGAGAAGGCTGCCTCTGCGGCTTCCGGGACAGCGCGAGCGATGGAAAGGTGAGTTAACTTTCTGCTTTTTATTTATTTTTTTTTCCCACCTTCGCCCGATAAGACGCATGGATATTTTCCCACAACTTTTTGGGAGAAATAAGTGCGTCTTATAGGGCGAAAATACGGTACTTTAGGTGTATTCAACCTAGTATGTGGTGTTCAGAGATACATCCTCTGGTGTTATTTTCATTCCATGGCATTGTTTTTTTATTATAAGAAAGTAGATTTAGTTGCGGTGCAGGCATGGACAAAGTCAGGCAAAATTTAGGGTTATTCATGGTCAATCTCGTAGTAGAATTCACCAGCAAGAACCCAAACCAATGACTATAAGGGCCACTGCAGAAATGGCCTGGGACACCTTTATAGGGACAATGGACATGTGATTGGCTAGTGATTCTCAAGGGCTCATTGGCCTGTAAATAACTATAGGGCTGATTAGCCCAGAAATAGAGATGGAAAACCCCCCAAAAGTTTGGGTTCGGGAAGTTCAGCCAAACTTTACATAAATGGAACCTAAACTAGGTCCAAATTGAACTCAATAGGGACCTGAACGTTGGGGGCTGGCTGTGGTGGAAGGCAATAGAAAATGGTGCAAGGTGTACTGCAGAAGTGCTGCTGTTACTCACCTCAGCGACCGTCCCCTGTCAGCAGAGTTGCAGCAGTGGTGGCTGCAGAAGTGGCGGCAGCAGGAGCATCGGCGGCGGCAGAGTTTCAAACTGGACCCAGATGGGACTAAAAAGAGGGCTGCCAGCCCTCTGTGTGAGGACACTTCTAGTGCAAGCACTAGGAGTCTCCTGACTCATGGAAGCTGGTGGCCATATTTTTGTAGCCCCGGCTAGGGCCAGTTTGAAACGCCACTGCCACCGCCACCCTTGCTGCCACCACTGCCGCCTCAGACGGAAGAGGATCAGGGCTCAGATTAGTTACAGCAGCTACCTGCTGCTGCAACTCAGCTCAGCAGCCCATCAACCACAGACTTCAAGCTGAATAGCAGGATTCCAAACTTTGTGGTTCATGTTTGCCTATCTCTATGCAGAACAATCACAAGGGTTATACCCCGGAATTAAGACCAGGGCTAATTGGCCCATTTGAATCCGCCCCACCGGTGGCTCCACAGCCTGCCACTAGCTGCACACCGGAGGTCATAAAAGACACACAAGCGCACACTAGCAGGGATAAAGGGGCGGCTGGAGGAACGTTGCACTGCCTGAGCTGGTGCTGGAGACTGACAAGTGCTGCAGGAGCAAGGATGAGGTAAGTGGAGATGCATGACAGCTAGCATGTGGGGATCGTTAGATGTAAATGTGGTTAGGGAGACGTGTGGTGGAAGGACATACGAGTGTAAAACAATCTAATGGAGTAATGCTATTTGATAGGAAAAATGTAACATTCTGAACCTAACAATTGTGGCCCGTGAAAATTTTCCATTGTGGCCCGGCCTCTTCAAAAGTATGAGGACCCCTGGTTTAGAGTAAGTCTGTGTTTATTGAGCTGTACTAAAACATTTCGGAAACCCGCTCGGAAATCCTGGTTCCTCAGGCTGTATATCAGGGGATTAAGCAGAGGAACGATGGCCGCGTAAAAGACTGCCACTACTTTGTCACCGGCATAGTCACTATTGCCACTCGTGCTAAAGTAATTAAACATAATGGAGCCGACAAATATAAAGACCACTGTGAGGTGAGAGGAGCAGGTGGAGAAGACTTTACTCATTTTGCCTTTTCCTTGCGATTTTAGCACTGTTTTCAATATATAGACATAGGACAGGAAAGTCATTATAAGAGACACAACTCCAAGGACGACCCCCAACAAAAAGATGAGCAGAATGTTAATAAAGAGGTCGGTACATGAAATCTGAAACAACTGAGGCAGGTCACAGAAGAAGCTCGTTATCGTCTTCTTTTTACAAAATGTTAATCTGAAGGCAAAAATTGTGTGTATGAAAGAGTTGGTTACAGCGAGACACCACACAAAGGAAGCCAACTGTACACACACCCTCCAACTCATGATCTGCATGTAACGTAATGGCCGACAGATGGCGGCATAGCGATCGTAGGACATGACGGCAAGCAGGAAAAACTCACAACTTGCAAAGATGAGGAAGAAGAAGGTTTGCATCATACAAGATGTCATAGTGATCACTCTTCTCTGGGTGCGAAGATCAAATAACATCCGTGGAAGCGTAGCGGAGGAAGAACAGAGGTCTATACTGGCCAGGTTCCCCAGGAAGAAATACATGGGGGTGTGGAGGTGAGAGTTGGCGACTATGAGGATGATGATCAGCAAATTCCAGGTGAGGGTCAGAAGGTAGATAAGGAGGAAGAAGAGGAAGAGAGGCAGCTGAAGACTTGGAAGGTCGGAAAGGCCAGAAAGGAAGAACATTGTTAAAATAGACGTGTTCTGCATTGTAAAGCATTTCAAGCTTTATTATTGAAAGCAAAAATTAAATAATAAATGAAAATAAAATAAAATTATTATGAGCTAAAGATGCTGTTTCTGTACCTAAATTGTCCGGTGTAGATTAAGCCGGGTAGAGAGAGACCTCGACCAGAGACTTCCTCCTGAGACCTGGAACTGACTTCTAAGAAGGTTTAATACGTCTAACAAAAAGTATTTACAAGACACAGCATCCATTTTACTGGTTCTTTGATTCAGGGTTGTTAGAAAAATGTTGAGTCCCCTGAATTGGTTGCACTTCAGCCAATATGCCCTGAAAAACAAGACATTGGGGTCAATTTAGAGCCAGGCGATGATTCTCACTGCCATTGACTTCCATTGTCTACCGGGTGTAAATTGACCCCAATGAAAGTTATTGGCAGTTTCCTTTACTAAAAAAGGAGTAAGAAATCCCCACCTGGCTCGGAATCAAACCAGCCTGGGGTGGTTAACTGCCATTAACTTTCATATTATACTGGGTGTAAATTCTCACCCGGCTCTGAATCTGCCCCGAGGTAGAAAATGAAAGCCAATGGCCATTTTTTCTCCTAAGTGTGACAACTCTCACCTGGCTCTGAATCGAACCACATTGCGTCATTGCAGATGTTGCAGGTAAACATCGTGACATCCAAATGTCAAGTGACAGAAAAAATTGGGGTCCATTCGGAGACGAGGCGAGGATTCTCACTCCTTTTTTTCAACTGCCATTGACTTTCATTGCCTACCGGGTGTAAACTGACCCCAATGAAAATTACTGGCAGTTATCTTTACTAAAAAAGGAGTGAGAATTCCCACCAGGATCTGAATCAATACAACAAATTCGTTTAAAAGGACCGGGAGATCCTTCATTCAAAGCCTGTGCACTGCCACCTATCTCAAAATCAGTGGCGTCCCACTAGCCAACAAAAGACCTTATATATATATATATACACAAAAGCCTAGGCTAAGCGCGGGACTGGCACAAACAGCTTACACTCAAATTGCCACTCAAGACAACCTTTTTATTCAGGTATTACTTACACTGTGGCACATATCCATTTAAATACATTCCATGTCACAAAGATAATAAAACACACAGAAGTGAATTGAAATATACACGCCCCCCCCCCCCATGCAGCCAACAGCCACACTCCCATCCACACACCTCCCCAAATCCTCGCTGTCACAACAGTCGTTGGAAGTGAGCTAGCTCATTTAAAATTGTTGACACCTAAGCAACGTTGCACTGTTAGGAGCACTGCCCCACACACCTGGTTTAAAAGTTCTCTGCAGTGTTTTTAAGCAGCGTAGTTCATTTATAAACAGGCAAAGACTACTGCCATCTTGCGCATGGCTCCCGAGTTCCTCATTATGCCTTTTTCAAACCACTGGGGCTATAATAGTTACTGTGCACGTAGTATCATTCGCCAGAGTGCCTGCGCATCTATGTACATTTATGGTGCATGCTTTGCATGAAGGTACTTATCTGGCCTGAAGTTCAAAGCCTGGAACAGCTGCGCACACAAACCGGCATTGAGACCTGCAGTATTGAGATGTGGCGATCGGCCGCAGTACAGCCACATGGGCATGGAGGGGACGGCCGGCCGGCGCTGGGAAAGGAGTCCTGTGAATGGCCGCCGAGCGGTCACGTGAACCTTAGTTGCATCCTCTGCACCGGCCACTGGCCCGACCTGCCCAGCAGACCGCCCAGCGGCCAATTGCAGGAACTCCTTCCCCGGTGCTGGCTCGTAATGAAGATGAGTATTATGGGCAGCCTGGGAGGTTATCTGCGAGGGGGGTTCCAGCGTTCTGGATGCCGCACCCCCGAGCTTCTTGTTATGAACAGACAGCAGGACCAATGCTTGGGTGTTGCTATGGTTTAATGTCCCCTTCTCCCTGTTGTAGTTACAAATGCTTTGTCCCAGCATCCTGCCTTACCTTTAGCTTTATTTGCCGACTATGTCTTAATACTTTCTATTTTTTTCTAAGCTGTTCGGATGTTATGTTACCTGTTAGGATGTTCATTTTCTGTTTAATTGTACTTGTAGGTGATTCGGGTTTTCCTTTGCTACCCAGGCTCCTGACGCCCTTTTTAAGGCCCCAGACAGCTGGCCAGGAGGCATATATAATCGGGCCCACATAAGCAGTATTGGAACGTTCCTTCAGGCTCTTGAATGCCTGATTTAGACGCCTTGACCACACAGGGGGCGCCCTGCAATATAAGCCTGAGAAGGTCATCAACATAATCGTGACCTGCATCGCCCTCCACAATTTTGCTTTGACAGAGAGGGTGGCAGCTTACTACGCTGGCCAAAGAATTTGTTTATACATTTTGCTTTTTGGGATGTGATTAAAAAACATCCAAAAACAGTACATGGCTTATGTTATTTGCTTTGTAGAAATAAGTGCTAACTGCCACAAGTAGTTTGTTTATGTCACAACTCTGGACCAGTTGTAGATGTTGCCTGCCTGAACACATCTGATCTGCCCACCTGTTACCGACCTTACCTACCTGACTACATCTGATCTGCTCCACTGTTCCTGCCTGTTAAAGAACTTGCCTGTCCATTGCAGATGTTGCCCGTCTGAACACTTCTGATCTGCCCACCTGTTACTTACCTTACCTACCTGACTACATCTGATCTGCTCCACTGTTCCTGCCTGTTAAAGAACTTGCCTGTCCATTGCAGATGTTGCCCGTCTGACTACTTCTGATCTGCTCACCCATTACTGACCTTACCTACCTGACTACATCTGATCTGCTCCACTGTTCCTGTCTGTTAAAGACCTTCCCTGCCTGTTGCAGATGTTGCCCGCCTGAACACATCTGATTTGCCCACCTGTTACCGACCTAACCTACCTGACTACATCTGATCTGCTCCACTGTTCCTGCCCACCTGACTAGGTCTGAACTGCTCACCCGATAAGACCTTGCCTGCCCGACCTGCCTTGATCCCCACTGCCCTCAGTACTGGCCGCCACCTCAGGTCAATCCTCTGCCATTCCCCGACCGGAAGGATTCCCTGGTTAATTGGGATGCTCCAGCTCTGTACCTGCCTACAGCTTCTGGGCTCCATCTAGTGTACAGTTCGCTAGTGCGTGCCCATTAAAGGCGATCCGTTACAGGGGAGCTGCACATTCACTACTTCTAAAGTAGCTGTATAGTACTTCTACTTTTTTCCTTACAATTTTAACAAAAATTATTATGTTACACTTACATGTATATGTGAACACTACAACGACTAATAATAATAATAATAATAATAATATGTTAAAAACAACTCCTTAGTGATTCAAAAGTTTCAACCATTTCATTGCATCTGTAGTTTATACTCTGCAGCCTATAGGTCACAATTACTTTACACTTGATCAATTTTATCTTATAGTCCGGCTTTAAGTCATAACATACAGTACGTTAGATATTGTTACAATATGCAGCAGGTTTATGGTTATTCATAACAGATTAATGACTCACCTTTGATGTAATATAACGCATCATCACATTATACTGTAGAATATAGGGATGCACTATGTGCTATTGGAGGCAGCGGAGTTCTTTCCTGTTGATGGTGGTGAGCATGGAATCTTCTACTGGATCTTTACATGGTGGCTCAGCATAGTACGTTTTCCAGCTCAGAAATCTGCTGCTATATAAAAGAGTTCAGCCGTCCTTTGTACAATCCTCCTGTGTCTCATTAGAAAGTTTCTTCTAGGTCCTAATAGATGGAGGACGCGCTGCTCAAACTTTCTGTGCTCACATTGTTTTCTTTTAAACTTTTTAGAAAAGTTTACTTTGCATCGATGACTTGAAAATGTTCTGCAATTGTTGGAACAACTTGGTTTTGTAAACCCTGTTTGGTAATCTGAATGGGAATCCACTAGGTGCCGAATGAGGAGCAGCAACAATGATATCAGCAACTATAGGGACTAGGAGCATAGGGTCAAGCTAGAAACCCAGGCAGATGATCAGCAGTGTCCAGAGTTCAAGCTTCCAAAACATCGTCCATGTGCAGGATAAGGATGCAGATGTCAAGATACAAAGAGTTGACAAAAGTCCAGGAGACACAAAACACAGAGAACACAGACTCCAAGATCTAAAGTCAACACAAAGTCCAAGGATCATGATCGGGGATAATCAAGGGATACACCTTGTGCAGATTGAGGAGTGGCAAAGTAATATAAGCAACTAAATGGACTAGTAGCTAGGAAAGGGTGCAAGGAAAGCACGGGGTCAAACTAAGAGTGACCCTGGAAGCACATGATCAGCAGTTTCCAGAGTTCAAGTGTCCAAGACATAGTCAATGTGCAGTTAAAAGAGTCTAGAAGAGTCTCCAAAAGTGTACGAGACACCACATCCAGGGAACACAGCCTTTAAGATGCAAAGTACAGTGAGCACAAAGTCCATGGAGTGTGGCTTCCAGCCACCAGCAGCTCAGGAGCCAGAAAGGGGAGCAAGGAGAGCAAACTAGAAAAGAGTTACCCGGGGAGCAGATGATCAGCAGTGCCCAGAGTTCTAGTGCCCAAGACCAGTATATATATATATTACTGGTCTAACCAAGGAAGAAGTCCAGCAAAGTCTCAAGCAGATAAAAATCGATAAATCACCGGGACCAGATGACATACATCCTCGTGTTTTAAGAGAGTTATGTACAGTAATAGACAAGCCGTTATTTCTAATATTTGTAGACTCAATAACTACAGGGTCTGTTCTGAGGAATTGGCGCTTGGCAAATGTGGTGCCAATATTCAAAAAGGGATCTAGGGGGGAACCTGGGAACTACAGACCGGTAAGCTTAACATCTGTGGTGGGCAAGCTGCTTGAAGGTTTCTTAAGGGATACTATCCTGGAGCACCTTGGGCAAAATGACCTTATTATTCCATATCAGCATGGATTTATGAGGAATCGCTCCTGCCAGACAAACCTAATCAGCTTTTATGAGGAGGTAAGTTCAAGATTGGATCAGGGGGAGTCATTGGATATCATATATCTTGACTTTTCTAAAGCATTTGATACTGTGCCACATAAAAGGCTGGTACAAAAGATGAGAATGCTTGGACTGGGGGAAAACGTGTTCAGATGGGTGGGAAATTGGCTTAATGATCGGAAGCAGAGGGTGGTTATCAACGGTACACACCCAGATTGGGTCACTGTTACTAGTGGAGTACCACAAGGCTCAGTTCTGGGACCAATTCTCTTCAATATATATATAAATGACATTGGGTATAGATTAAACAGTAAAGTCTCAATCTTTGCAGATGATACTAAGCTGTGTAAAGTAATTAAAACAAAAGAGGACAGCAGGCAGCTACAAACAGATTTAGATAAATTGAAAGCATGGGCAGTTAAATGGCAAATGAAGTTTAACACAGATAAATGTAAGGTTATGCACATGGGAAGGAGAAATCTGTGTCATGATTACACACTAAATAAAGGACCTAGAGGTTTTAGTTGACAATAAGCTCCACTGTAGTAATCAATGCCAGGCAGCTGCTGCCAAAGCAAATAGGATAATGGGGTGCATCAGGAGGGGCATAGGTGCCCATGACCAGAGCATCATTTTACTCCTGTACAAGTCAATGGTCAGACCCCATATGGAATACTGTGTACAGTTCTGGGCACCTGTGCTTAAGAAGGACTTATCAGAACTGGAGCGCGTTCAAAGAAGGGCAACAAAGTTAATAAAAGGAGTGCGGGGGCTAGAGTACCCGGAAAGATTGTCACAGTTAGGTTTATTTAGTTTAGAAAAATGACGATTGAGGGATGATCTAATAGCTATGTATAAATATATTTGGGGTCAATACAAAGATATGTCCCACAATCTATTTATACCCTGGAGTGTAACCATAACCCGGGGGCATCCACTAAGGTTAGAGGAAAGGTGCTTTCTCCACCAACATAGGAGGGGATTCTTTTCTGTAAGAGCAGTGAGACTATGGAACTCGCTGCCAGAGGAGGTAGTAATGATGGATACAGTAAAAACGTTCAAAAGTGGCCTTGATGCCTTCCTGGCATGTAATACAAAATTAGTGAAAGATCAAAGCACGCCTATAAAAAATCCTGGTCAGGAAAAAAGAGGAGATTGGTGAGGGGTTCAACCTAGTCCTGTGCACCAACCCAACATGCACATATAAGAAGCATATAATAATAATGGAATAAGTGAACACCCACTCAAGATAACTATGCATCAATTAGTGTGATTTCGTTTGTTAAAAGACATATATATATACAAAATATGTACAGAAGCAAATTGAGACACTATGCAGATGGTAAATGCGACCACCAGGGGTCACTATGAAAAGCAGGTCAGATATACATGGTTTATGCCAGGATCTAATGGATAATACTGAGAATAAACGTCAGTTGCAGTAACAGTATCATACGAGTAAGCACTTTATCATATGTGTAATCCATAGTAGTACCCATAGATGGCAATCACAAATATCAGGCAGAGAGATGGCTTAGTCAGGTTATACAAAGTACAACAAAGAAAAAAGCGCTTACAGGCTGACCGCTGAGAATGACAACTCAACATTTTGGTCCGTGGACCCTTATCAAGAGAAGCGGTATCCTACAGTACCTCACTGTGCCTTAAATGTGTCTCCGGTGCTCCATGATAGCGTCACGTGGGGCGTGCAAGTGTGGCACCCAGACATGACGTCATCCACAGCGCCCGCTTCCTGTCCCGACCAACCTCCCTATAGGTAAAAAAATGTTTAACCTCATAGTGAGAGTGGCGCTGCGGGGCCGTTCCTATAGTTGTCAAGTATAAAAAAGTAATGTAATCGAGGAAGAGAGCATAGATCCGAATAGTGTCATCCCGTACGGCTCACAGAAAGATGGCGTCTGCTGTAAAGTCAATGTGGTGAAGAGTGAAGCTGAACAATTTCCCTGCCGAAGGGCTACGGCAAGATGGCGCCCGCAATTAAGTTAAATGAAAGTCCAGGCACGTCCCCGTTAATAGACTACTGCAAGATGGCGTCCGTAGCATAGATTCATAATTTCCAGACCTATACGCTGGTTAGAGGCAGATCAAACATCACAGGCAGACATATGTCAGTGTAGAGATGCAAGGGGCTATCCAGCCAGAGAGGAGGTGGTGTAAATCCCGCAGGCAACACTGGACCGTTGTATAGTATCAAAAATGACATGCACAGGCACTGGAGAGCAGAGACTCGGAGACAGGCACATATTGGAGGACACAGTACAATGGGCACGTACTAGAAAACAAAGCTAATAAAAAAGCTAAGAAAAAAGTGAATTGTTAAAAAAGTTTAAAAATGATGATGATGAGGGATACACCCAGGGGTCAGTGGAACAAACCCACTGTCTCCCAATACTACATTATTGCACAGTACTCTATAAAAAAGGTGGAAAGAATGTTATTAGTAGAAAACAGAGAAATCAATATCTTCATTAAGCACTTTGGGGTTCTTAGTTTCTAATTGAATGATCCAGTATAACTCCCATTGTAGTAACTTTCTATCACGGTTGCCCCCCCTGGGGGAAGGCTTCACCGATTCAATGCCTGTAAAGCGCAACTGGCTAATGTGATGACCATGCTCAAGAAAGTGTTTTGCTACTGGTAATTCCAACCTCCCATTACGATATCGGACCTGTGTTCTCATATCCTCTGGCGTAATTCACGGTTTGTTTTGCCCACATATGCCTTACCACAAGGGCATCTCAAAAGATAGACTACAAACTTGGAAGAGCAGGTGATAAAGCTACATATGGGGTATTTTTTACCCATGCAAGGATGTGTGAAATGTGTGGTCTTGGACGTGAAACCACACTGGGCACAGTGCCCACAGGGGAACATGCCATCTGGGGTTTGATGGGGGGTCAGCCAGTTGGGTGCAGGTCTGGTGTCATGTTTATGAAAATCAGCCCTTACTAAAGAGCTTCTCAAGTTCTTAGACCTCCTATAGGCCGTCAGAGGTGGTTCATTAAAGATTCCAGCAAGTTTGTCATTGGTATTAAGAACTGTCCAATGTCTCCTAATTATTCTCTGGGCCTGGACTGAAAGTTTAGAGTAAGTAAGTACGCAGGGTACCCTTTTACTTTGCGTTTTGGGTTTAAATTTACGCAGATCTGACATTTCCTGGACCTTGGCCCTATTGCATGCCTCAGTCAAGTCTGCATGGTTATAGTCCCTTTCAAGTGAGTTAGTTATAAGTTCTTTCGCCCTTATGTCATAAAGTTCATCAGAAGTGGTAATACGTCTAATTCTCACAAATTGGCTATATGGAAGGGCTTTAATCAGAACCGGTGGGTGAAAGCTTGCGGCATGGAGAAAGGTATTGCGATCGGTTGGTTTCCTATAGACGTCGGTTACTAGGTTGCCCTGGTCCAGAGTAACACAAACATCGAGGAAATGTATGGTATTGGCACTGTATTCAAGAGAGAAACTGATTGTGGGAGCACACTGATTGAGATAGTGATGGAAAGTCCTTAAGGATTCAGGAGTCCCCTGCCAGATCATGAACACGTCATTGATGTATCTAAGCCATGACAATATGCTATGTTTGAATTGGCTGGTGCTGTAGACATGTTTAGTTTCAAAATCGGCCATAAAATGGTTTGCATAGCCCGGGGCCATGTTCAACCCCATGACTATGCCCTGGGCCTGAAAGTAGAATTGGCCGTTGAAAGAGAAGTAATTCTTGGTCAGGATGGTAGTCAGAAGCCTAATGGCTAGTGCCTGTAACCCCCCCGCCAAGGAAGTCGTGGCGAGTGCCTGTCGTATCACCTCTATCTCATCAGTGTGCGGGATAAAGGTGTACAGGCTAGACTCATCCATCGTAACCAGTAGGCAGTCTCCGGGTAGATTACCGTAGGTTTGGATCTAATTTAAAAAGTCGGTGGTGTCTTGTAGGTAAGAGGGTGCCATGGTCACTATGGGTTGAAGTAGGCGGTCAATAAAGACGGCCAAGTTCTGGAAAATAGAGTCAGTACCTGCCACTATAGGGCGTCCTGGAGGTTTGTGTAAGCGTTTATGAATTTTCCGATAAGCAGTAAAAAAGCGGAGTCATGGGAAAGTCAGTCCTGAGGAACCTGGCCAGCTTCTCATCAATAATGGAAGAGGAGAGGAGAGGGCTTTGGAGAGGGCTTTGTCAATTACCGAGTCTAACTCATCCTTGATGTCTTTGGTGGGGTCTCTGTCTATGCGGGTGTAGACCTTATTGTCATTGAGCTGACTGAGGATCTCTTCCTGATAGTCAAGGGAGTCCAACGACAATTGCTCCCCCCTTGTCCGCCGGCTTGATCTTGATTAATGTGTTATTGTTCAGGGAATTCAGTTCATGTCTTTCTTTACCCGAAAGGTTGTTGTATTGCCGGTTTTGGGGGAGACATAAGTGGTTGGTATACATTGGACCAGGGAGATAAATGTCTCCAGAGCATGCGATGTAGGAGGAGGATTCCACATGCTCTTAGGTCTACAAGCGCCTAAGTCAACTCCAATCGGTGTCACCCCTGTATGTCTTTCAGTAGTGGGATGGTAAGCAAAAAAAAGATTTAATGCTTAAAGACCTATAGAACTTCTGTAGCTCTATTTGACCCTTAGACAATATCTGTTTGTCATCGGTGGATAGTTAGTAACTTGAGATGTTTACTACTGTGATGTCGTGGCTCGGCTCATGGTTTTGTACTGCACCGGTTGTGTCGTAGGGCGTCTCCTGGTGCAACAATTTCCGTCTGCCTCGTCGTGTTTTCTTTGGTTTTTTCTTGGTATGTGTGGTTTCTGGGGTCCGGGTTTTAAAAAATCGTTCCCCGATGTAGATGAGGAAGAGGAACTGGAGTTTTGTGTGGGGTGCCCTGTGTAATTATGGGACCTGTCCCTCCTTTGTTCCCGCCAGGAGTACACCCTCCCCTCCTGGTACTCCAGAACGTCCCTCCTGTATTTGTATAAGTTTGAATTGAATGGTATCCAATCGGTACTGATTAAGAGTGGAATTACAAGACTCAAGGAAGGATGAGAGGGAGTATTTAATTTAGTTTCTAGCTGGGTCTTCAGGTTCTGAACTGTTTCATTAATAGTTTTCAGTTCAGCCTATATGCCCGTGATAGTGAGGGCAATGATATCCAGGCTGCATTTCTTCAGGATCTTTTGCCAATCGGCTAAGAAATCCTTGTTGTTTTGGCAAAAGGTAGGTTTTATGGGTAACCTCAAACCCCTGGGGAAGCGTTTAGACTTGAGATACTCTATTGGACTGATGCAGAGCCTCCCCCGATCTGACCGTATTTTGTTCCGTTTTTCCTATGGCCCGTTTTCCTTCCGTTTGTCTCAAGGTCCAAATGTGATTCAGAGCCGCCGTCGGGAGAGCTCCGTTACTGTTCCGTTTATGTGTCTTCAATCGGGAAGTGTTTTTTCCCCTTACGGGTGCTTTCCGTGTGGTCATGGGTTCCGTTGCCGTTCCCACGGATGATCCGTTTTTGGTTCCTTTTTCTTACATTTCCAAATGTAGCTTTGTGCCATCTGTTTCCGTTTTCACCCCGATTCCGACTGTTTTTCTGTGTATACTTACATTTTCATGGTTTTCCTGTTGTCAATCTGGGTCCACGCAAGCGCACATCCCTAGTCCTCCCTCAAGCTTTCACCATACAACAAACTGACACTTTTAGCCACACTAAAACTTACCTTCAAATAATATCCTTCTTCTTCTTCTTCCTCCTCCCCCTCCTCCCTGTGTTTAATGCTTACCTTAATCTGTTCTCCTTCTTCTTTTTCTTCTTCTTCCCTGTGTTTAATGCTTACCTGAATCTGTTCTCCTTCTTCTTTTTCTTCCTCATTCCTGTGTTTAATGCTTACCTGAATCTGTTCTCCTTCTTCTTTTTCTTCTTCTTCCCTGTGTTTAATGCTTACCTGAATCTGTTCTCCTTCTTCTTTTTCTTCTTCTTCCCTGTGTTTAATGCTTACCTTAATCTCTTCTCCTTCTTCTTTTTCTTCTTCTCCTTCTTCTTCCTCCTATTCCTTGTCCCATATACTTACCTTTTGGGACATGTAACTGTATGGTTATGTTGTGAGAATGTACAGTGGCAGGAAAGAGAACACACCACAATTTTTTTTTTTTTTTACTTAACCCTTTAAGTGCCAGCCTACCTGGAGTTTTTGTCACATTCTGTTGCCAGACCATTTTGCACTATTTTGCGCTCCCCACGTTTAAATGTGATTTTGGAAGGGATTTCCAGGGATTTCCCAGGAAAATGATATATTGTTTTTTTCAGCAGAGTCTGGGCTTTAACATGAAATGTCTTGTTTGTCATTTGTTAGGTGTATTCTTAATATTTTTGGGTGAAATATGTGCAAAAAAAAAAAAAAAAAAAAAATTTTTACATATTGTAGTTTTTTTTGTAATAAAAAATGTAAGTTTGTCAATGAAATCTTATTGCGTGTGAAATCCCAATTTCTCCCGGTTACAGCGGTACCACATATGTATTGGTAGACACCCTTTCCTGCCCAGGAGACTCCCCCAAACTGAAACAGCGCTTTAGGGGATTTTCAGATAAAATACAACTATGCTATGCAATATGCGCACCTTGCAGTTTTTCCAGAAAAACAACCCTTTACATTTGAAATACCCCCAACAAACTATATATTCTCTGGAAGTACACACCTCAGGCTTTCTAGGCGTACCAGGCTTGTTGATGTGGCCATAGTTTTCTGGAAGTAATCCCTCAATGGATTCTTTGGTTGCAAAGAGTTTCCCTAAAAAAAGGATAAAAAAGCAGAATCAAAGCCACATTTTCCTAAAAAACTACATACAAACAAGAAAAAACAAGTTTAATCTGAAAACGCAACAACCTCCGAACAGAACGATACCCAACATGCATAGCTACTGTCAAGGGAAGAGCTGCCAAACACCCCAAAGTAAAGCGTGCGCATAACGGTAATTTTTCTTGAAAATTTCAGCTCTGCAGACAAAGTGCGCACCTTGCGATTTTTCAACCAAAACAACCCTTGACATTTAGAATATCCCCCATAAACCATATATTCCCTGAAAGTACACACGTTAAGCTTTCTAAGGGTACCCAACTTGTTCTAGTGGGCTCATCTTTCTGGAATTATTACCTCAAAGAATTCTTTGGTTGCGCAGGGTTTCCCTAAAAAATTTATAAAAAAGCTGAATAAAAAACACCTTTTCCTAAAATTTAAATATGCAAACCAGAAAAAACAAGCTAAGTCTGAAAGCGCAAGGTCTCCCGAACAGAACAATACCCAACATGCATAGGTACTATTAACCCTTTTAATTGGCAGCCTACTTGAGATTTTGTCACCCTCTGTTGACAGGCCATTTTTCCCCATTTTGTGTCATGTTTTCGCCATGTTTTGCGCCATTTTTGCTGGAACTTTCAGGAAAATTATATATATATATATTTTGCAGCAGAGTTTAGGCTTTAACATGAAATGTCTTGTTTGTACATTTTTTTTTTTTTTTACAATATTATTAAGTAAAAAAAATAACTCCCTTGACTCCTTTATTTTAAATAAAAAATGTATTTTATTAAGGAAAATCATATTGCATGAGAAAGCCCCATTTCTACCGATTAGAACGGTACCACATATTTATCGGTAGCCCCCTGTTCCTGCCCAGGAGACCCCTCTAACTGAAACAAGTATTTTATAACATTCACAAAAAAAATACAAATACCATCCACACTACAAAGGGTTAAATCGAGAAAAAAAATGACATAGGGTCCCCCCTCCCAGGGGAGGGGGACCCCATTTTTTTTTTTTATTTTTAAGGGTTAAAAACCCTTAAAAATCAAAAAAAAAATTGACGTGGGGTCCCCCTTACCCACAGTAACCAGCCCGGGACCAGCTATGGGGGCTTGTAGGCACAGAGTGGGGGGGCCAGCTTTTGTGCCCCCCCCACCCTGCAGCCTACGAGCCCACATAGCCCATGTGGGCCCGGGCTCTTCTGCCCCCCCCTGGCCTTTGGGAAGGCAGGTAATGGGGGTGCCAGGGGTTAATGGCAAGCCACCCGCTAGCGCAGGTGGCTTGCCATCCCCCCAGCCTTGTGAACTGGTATAGGGGTCATGGACCCCTTACCAGTTCACAAAGGGTTAACAGTATAAGAAAAAAGACAGACACAGGTTTTGTAATATGTTTATTAAAAAAAAAAAACATTTTACCTTTACTCACCTCCGATCTTCATATGCATTGTCCCGCGGCGATCTGATGCAGGTGACAGCTGGGCAGAGAAGGGGGGAGGCAGGCGATCGGAGGATCGCCTACCTCCCTCCTTCTCCGCCCAGCCATCACCGGCATCTGAGAAGAGAACTGCCGGGTGCCCCGATGACACCCGGCGGTGACGTCATTAGCCCCGCCCCCGGGGCTTTTTTTTTTTTTTACAGTTAGCAGCTGCTGCTGCCAAACGGGGGGGGTGGTGCTATTCCGGGGGCTCTCCTGGAGCCATCCGACCCCCCACGGGGGATCGGATGGCACCAAATTAAAGAGGAGACCCGGCTGAATCCAACGAGGGGTCAGGTGAGTATTTTACTTTTATATTTTTTTTACTGTGGGGGTTTAAAGTCAGCTACGTGAGACTCACGTAGCTGGCACTAGAAGGGTTAAACTTTTTTTTATAAAATTTACAAGACTTTTTTGTAAAATTGTAAAGAGCACAGGAGGCTCTTCTCGTTGGTCATTGTTGGCCTTTTCTTTGATCTGTGAGTGAAAAACATCATCAGTTTTGCCTTGTAACTATTTTGTGCTTATCTAGGGGGGTTTTTTTTTGGTCCATTTTTAGGGTTAATTTTTTTCCTAAGTTATTTCATTAATGTGTCTTGGACCATGTTTTTTTAGTTTTGGGCAGGAGTTTAAACTACATGTATGATATCTAGGATAAACTTACAAGGCTTGTGGCCAACAGTGCGTCTGGGGCGCAGCCTCCTCCCTGGGTCCACCATCTCTTGCTGCTGTGAAGCTGTTGGGATCAAAAACACAAGGATATTATTGACTGTTTGTGCCTCCTGAATGTCAGATTAGGTTAGGCTTCTATGCATCAAATCACTCACCTTCACCAGGCACCTCTTCAGCTTGCCCTGCTTCCTCCACTATCCTTTGGGATGGACCTGCGACGTCATCATCTAAAAATAACAATAGTGCATGTCACGCTCGGGGTAACTCCAGCCCTCTTAATAAGCTCACAACCCCCAATCTCCACAGCCAGCTTCACCTGTAGGAGCCCCCGCTTGCCGGGACGCAAGATACGCCTACCCGGGATCGGTTGCCCCCAGGACTTAATGGCTCAAAGGATGTAAGCTTATATGTGGGAGGACTGGAGAACCAATAGCAAGAGCGTGAGTGACGGAAGTCCAGAGACAGGCAATAAGTCGATAACGGGAAGGCAGAGATCGTAGCGGCACCAGGGGTCAGGCAAGACGTAGTCGGGGCTCAGACAGAGGTCAGCAACTGGGGATCAGGATCTAGAAGCGTCAGTTCAGGCAAAGGTCGGCAACAAGGATTCAGGATCGAGAGGCGTCAATTCAGGCAGAGGTCGGCAACAAGGATTCAGGATCGAGAATGGTCGTACAATCAAATCGGCAACAGGCTAGACTTCACAGGAGTAGGTAACACAGGGTTCTGAGCGCTATCACAGGCAATTCACAACTGAGAGGGAATTGCCTTTATAGGAACAGGTCTGAGGGAAGCAGTGTACTGATTGGAGCACATAGGATTCCAAGGGTAATTGGCTGCAGAGCAGAAGAGGGCGAAGCCCTCAATCCCCTAGGATTCATTAACCCTTTACTTGATCCTCCGGCGGGTGCGCGCAGCACAGCGCCGCCGGAGGGCATAACAGACACGTGCTCGCGGCCGCGCGCGAGCACGTCTCCTGGAGGAGGAAGCGGGGGGCGTGGCTGAGCTGGGCGCCGCTCGAGCCGACGCTGCTCGAGCCGACGCCGCTCGGCGCGGCCGCCGCACAGTGACAGCTGCAGCTGGCCGCCTGGAGACGTTGCTGGAACGGGGATCAGGTAAGCGGTTCCTGACACTACCCCCCCCTTCACGAGGGGCCTCCGGACCCTCACCCGGTTTCCCTGGATTGTCACGATGGAACCTTCTTACAAGAGCCTTGGCATGAACATTCCTCACTGCCACCCAGCATCTTTCCTCCGGACCATAGCCAACCCAATCCACCAAATACTGTAAAGAATTACGCACTTTACGTGAATCCAAGATCTTATTCACTTCATACTCGGGCTCATTATTAAGAAGAATTGGTGCAGGACCAGCAAGAGGAGCATTCTTCGCCGGTTTTAACAGTGAAACGTGAAAGGAATTAGGTATTTTCATAGTTGGCGGGAGTTGAACTTTAAAAGACACATTATTCAACTTCTTGACGATTGGAAAAGGACCAATAAATTTTGGACCTAATTTGCTAGATGGCTGACGGAGCGCAATATTTTTAGTGGAGACCCAAACTAGATCGCCTACTCGAAGAGTAGGTTCCTGTGATCTGCGGCGGTCGGCAAATTTCTTATACCTCAAACCAGTGGTCTTAAGAATCTCCTGAACGTGTGTCCAGATATTCTTCCGTTCTTGAAGCCACTCCTCCAACGCCGGCAGATTGGAAGGTGACCCTAAAAGGGAAGAAGCTCTAGGATTTTTCCCTAAGTTACAATAAAAAGGAGAGGAGAGGTCCCGCACTGTCTAAAGTACTGTGTGTGCTTCTGGATGCTGGCTATGGGTGAATCTAACCCCGACATGCGGGGTGTATGAATATGCTAAAGGAATGAGCTGCCAGTACCGCCCACTAGGTCCCCCACCTGTTAGAAACAGATGTGCCGCTCTACAGAATATTGCAAAAGTACATGTTTATTAAAGGCCGAAAAAACAGACATACATTTAAAACATAATTAAAACCATGAGGCAGGGCGTCTATTGGACTATACTAATTCTAATAACATCAATTCAACTAGGTTAAGTCCTACTACATGAGTGATGCTGTATCAAAATATTGATATAAGACAATAGGTAAGCACACTGTGCCTATATGTTTATAAAGTGCAATTATATAAAATATATATACCGGCCTAATGACACGGGAACGCCTTTGAGTAAAGTGCTGTAGTGCTTGTGCAAAATAGTGCAGAGTTGTGCAAATAGTGCAAAAAGAAAAACAGACAAGAAACAGAAGTGAAAAACATGCAAAACAAAGGGACAGAATGTCGCAACAGTGTGGTAAATGCACCAGTGAGGTGCAAAAAAAGAAGTGCTAAATAAACGTGCAAATGATTGTGCTAAAGAAAGGTAACGTTCCCGGACATAGGTCTCAGCAATATTATGTTAATCATAAGTAATCTCAGCAATATCAGCTGATATTAACAAACACAGCAAATGAATTGGTGTACAACAAATATCAGAAATCAAAAATACAGGAACAGTGTACTTTACCGAGTATTAAGGTCCCGCTCCGCCTGTACTTAGCATACCCGCACTGACGCGTTGCGTGGCCAATAATCAGGCCACTTCATCAGAGTGTGGCTGCCCATGGTCCGGGACCTTAAATTAACATAATATTGCTGAGACCTATGTCCGGGAACGTTACCTTTCTTTAGCACAATCATTTGCACGTTTATTTAGCACTTCTTTTTTTGCACCTCACTGGTGCATTTACCACACTGTTGCGACATTCTGTCCCTTTGTTTTGCATGTTTTTCACTTCTGTTTCTTGTCTGTTTTTCTTTTTGCACTATTTGCACAACTCTGCACTATTTTGCACAAGCACTACAGCACTTTACTCAAAGGCGTTCCCGTGTCATTAGGCCGGTATATATATTTTATATAATTGCACTTTATAAACATATAGGCACAGTGTGCTTACCTATTGTCTTATATCAATATTTTGATACAGCATCACTCATGTAGTAGGACTTAACCTAGTTGAATTGATGTTATTAGAATTAGTATAGTCCAATAGACGCCCTGCCTCATGGTTTTAATTATGTTTTAAATGTATGTCTGTTTTTTCGGCCTTTAATAAACATGTACTTTTGCAATATTCTGTAGAGCGGCACATCTGTTTCTAACAGGTGGGGGACCTAGTGGACGGTACTGGCAGCTCATTCCTTTAGCATACAATAAAAAGGAGATACCTTGGTACTCTCACTAGGCGCGTTATTGTAAGCAAATTCGGCGAAATCAATAAATTCCGCCCATTGTTCTTGGGCATCAGAAACATAACACCTTAAGTATTGTTCCAAAGTTTGATTAGTTCTTTCCGTCTGCCCATTAGTCTGGGGATGGTAAGCAGAAGAAAGAGAGATCTGTATTCCCAACCGCGAACAGAAGTGTTTCCAAAAACGGGAAGTAAATTGAACACCCCGATCAGAGACTATATTGGACGGAATACCATGAATACGAAAAATATGCGAAGTAAACAGCCGCGAAAGCTCAGGTGCAGAAGGAAGTTTGGCCAAAGGAACGAAATGTGCCATCTTACTGAAACGATCTACGACCACCCAAATGACAGTATTACCATGTGAGAGAGGCAAATCTACAATAAAATCCATAGAAATATGGGTCCATGGCTCAGCAGGAATTTCAAGAGGAACCAAACTGCCACTAGGAGCCTTGTGAACTCCTTTACTTCGAGCACAAATAGCACAAGCGTCGATAAAGGCAGTGATATCGCGTCTCATGGTAGGCCACCATACATGACGACGGGCAAGCATAAACGTCTTACGGTTACCCAAATGACCAGCAGTTTTGGCATCGTGAAATTCGCGAATTACATCCGAACGCAGGTGCGGCGGAACAAACTGGCACCCCAAGGGTACATCACTAGGAGATTCATCTTGAAACGGCGCCAAGGTATTGGAGAGATCAGGAAGTAACGCCCCCACCACACAACCTGTGGGTAAAATTGGTTCACCAGAATCACCCCGATCCTTACAATTACCGAACATGCGAGATAGAGCATCAGCTTTAGTATTTTTTACACCCGGCTTGAAAGTAATAATAAAATTGAAGCGCGAGAAGAATAATGCCCAACGTGCCTGACGAGAGTTCAGCCTCTTGGCAGAACCTATGTATTCGAGATTTTTATGATCGGTATACACAGTTATAGGATGTAATGAACCCTCCAACCAGTGTCGCCATTCATCAAATGCCAGTTTAATAGCTAATAGTTCCCTATTGCCAACATCATAATTTTGTTCCGCGGTACTGAATTTACGCGAAAAATAAGCGCATGGATAGAGACGCTCAGGGTTACCAGAATATTGTGACAAAACTGCACCCACTCCCAGCTCAGAAGCATCCACTTCAATAATAAAAGCTTTATGAATATCTGGATGCACTAAGACAGGTGCCGAAGTAAAGGCCCGTTTCAAGGTTAGAAAGGCCTCACAGGCAGAGGGGGACCAGTTAGCAGTAAAAGCCCCCTTGCGGGTAAGGTTCGTAAGGGGTGCAACAACATGGGAAAAGCCTTTTATGAAACGCCGGTAAAAATTTGCAAAACCTAGAAAACGTTGCAATTCCTTTAAAGTTTTGGGTTGGACCCAATCCTGAACTGCTGAAACCTTCCCCGCGTCCATCTCCAAACCCTGGTTGGTAATAACATACCCTAGGAAGGGAACTGTAGTGACTTCAAACACACACTTAGACAGTTTAGCAAATAAGTTGTTCTCTCTTAATTTTTGTAGCACCAACTTAACATGGTGTCTGTGCTCCGGTAAAGAATTAGAAAAAATGAGAATATCATCCAAGTAGATGACTACAAATCTACCGAGATATTCCCTGAATATATCATTAACAAAATCTTGGAAAACGGCTGGCGCATTACAAAGACCGAAGGGCATGACCAGGTACTCATAGTGCCCATCCTTCACATTAAATGCAGTTTTCCACTCGTCCCCCTGTCGGATGCGAATCAGATTGTAAGCCCCTCTCAAATCCAATTTGGAGAAAATTCGAGCTCCTGTGACTTGATTGAACAGATCCCCAATCAAGGGTAAGGGGTATCGGTTTTTTACAGTGATCTTATTCAAGGCTCGATAATCTATGCACGGTCTCAAGCCACCATCTTTTTTCTCTACAAAAAAGAACCCGGCCCCAGCAGGCGAGGTAGAGGGACGGATAAATCCTTTCCTAAGATTTTCGGTAATATACTCCCTCATTGCTTGCTCCTCGGGCAGGGTAAGGTTATAGATCTTTCCCCTCGGGGGAATTGTGCCAGGCAGCAAGTCAATGGGGCAGTCATAGGACCGATGTGGAGGAAGAGTATCAGCAGAGCGTTCAGAGAATACATCGATCCAATCAGCGTATGGCTGAGGTAATTCCTGTGGTAAGACTTGAACGCTTCTGAGGCCTGTATTAAAACAGTGACCTTTACAGTGGTCACTCCACTTGACCAACTCCCCAGCCCGCCAATCTAATACCGGGTTATGGAGTTGCAACCAGGGGTATCCCAAAACCACCGGAGTTTCCGGACAATCAAAAATAAAGAATTCTAAGAATTCAGAGGGAGAAGAGCCGACAATTTGTCTGAGAGGTGGGGTCTTGGTATTTATAGGACCTCCCTGGATTGCCTTTCCATTGATAGCTAAAACTTGTAGGGATCTTTCAAGAGGAACTACAGGGATCCCTAAGGTGGAGATCATGCTCCTGTCCAAAAAGTTTCCAGCCGCACCACTGTCTATGAAGGCGGAAACTGTGTGCTTAGAGGACCCCCAAAACAAATCAATAGGTACAAGCATCTTATTCTGGCGAGAGTTACAAACTGACTCACCCAGATCAGTACTCTCTACCTGGTCTGGGTGCGGAAGTTTTCCGCCGGTTTCCCCTTGTTGGGACAGGACCCTGCAAAATGACCAGAATTCCCGCAATACAGGCATAACCCCTCGGATCGCCTACGCTGTTTCTCCTCTTGGGATAAGCGGGTTCTCCCTAATTGCATAGGTTCTTCCTGGGAAGATGATGAGGTATTTTCTCCACGGGGAACCGGGGATCTATGACTCTGGACTGGTCTAAAGGACGTGGGAGCCCCGACTCTCTCCCTGGCCCTTTCTCTAAGATGTCGGTCTATTTTAATGGAGACCTGCATTAACTGATCTAGGTCCACTGGCGGGGGAAAATTGACTAAGGCATCCTTGATGCTATCCGACAGTCCCACCCTGAGCTGACTACACAAAGCTGGATCGTTCCACCTAGCTTCGATAGCCCAGCGGCGGAATTCAGCACAGTAGTCTTCAGCCGAATTCCGTCCTTGTTTTAAGGCCCGAAGCCTATTCTCTGCGGTAGACTGTATATCTGGATCGGCGTATAAAACGCCCATAGCATTGAAGAAGGCAGTCACTGATTGTAGAGCAATGTCATGGGACGGTAAACTAAAGGCCCAGGACTGTGGGTCTCCTTGAAGCAAGGAAATGACTAGGCCTACTCGTTGGACCTCTGTGCCAGAGGAGATAGGTCTTAACTTAAAATATAGTTCGCAGGCATTCTTGAAATTGGAAAATTTTGCTCGTTCTCCAAAAAATTTCTCAGGCAGTGGAATCTTAGGTTCGGAGAAATGAGGTGGTACAGAGGAAGTTGGCACTTGACGAGATTCCTGAGTGGCCACTCTTTGAGCGAGTTGGTTGATCGCTGTGGCCATAGCTTGCACCTGCTGTACCAGGTCATCCATTTTTTGGCCTGTGATAATGTCACGCTCGGGGTAACTCCAGCCCTCTTAATAAGCTCACAACCCCCAATCTCCACAGCCAGCTTCACCTGTAGGAGCCCCCGCTTGCCGGGACGCAAGATACGCCTACCCGGGATCGGTTGCCCCCAGGACTTAATGGCTCAAAGGATGTAAGCTTATATGTGGGAGGACTGGAGAACCAATAGCAAGAGCGTGAGTGACGGAAGTCCAGAGACAGGCAATAAGTCGATAACGGGAAGGCAGAGATCGTAGCGGCACCAGGGGTCAGGCAAGACGTAGTCGGGGTTCAGGCAGAGGTCAGCAACTGGGGATCAGGATCTAGAAGCGTCAGTTCAGGCAAAGGTCGGCAACAAGGATTCAGGATCGAGAGGCGTCAATTCAGGCAGAGGTCGGCAACAAGGATTCAGGATCGAGTATGGCCGTACAATCAAATCGGCAACAGGCTAGACTTCACAGGAGTAGGTAACACAGGGTTCTGAGCGCTATCACAGGCAATTCACAACTGAGAGGGAATTGCCTTTATAGGAACAGGTCTGAGGGAAGCAGTGTACTGATTGGAGCACATAGGATTCCAAGGGTAATTGGCTGCAGAGCAGAAGAGGGCGAAGCCCTCAATCCCCTAGGATTCATTAACCCTTTACCTGATCCTCCGGCGGGTGCGCGCAGCACAGCGCCGCCGGAGGGCATAACAGACACGTGCTCGCGGCCGCGCGCGAGCACGTCTCCTGGAGGAGGAAGCGGGGGGCGTGGCTGAGCTGGGCGCCGCTCGAGCCGACGCTGCTCGAGCCGACGCCGCTCGGTGCGGCCGCCGCACAGTGACAGCTGCAGCTGGCCGCCTGGAGACGTTGCTGGAACGGGGATCAGGTAAGCGGTTCCTGACAGTGCACTTTAGTATATGTCTTTATTGCATGTATCTGGATATATGTAGGTTTGAGAGTCTTACCCGAGTCAGGCTTCTGCTGTGGCTGGATTGACTCCCTGCCGTGCGTCTCCCCCCCCTGTATACTGAGGTCCAGTGTCACCTCAAAGTCACTGGCAGAGGAGGGGGTGGGCGTTGGCACTGGCGGGGCACCACTTATACCTTCCCCAGTACCTCCCAACACTGGGCTGCGGGTTCTTGTCCGGGTGGGGCGGAAATGCAAATTCCATTGATGCGCTGCAATATAAACACAATCATAAACACAGGCCCAGGCAAGGGCAGTGTGTTTATTGCATGTCATGTACCAAGACTTAGCTGCAAAGTGCTTGGCAAAGTACCGCCTCACCCGGGGCCTATGCCTCCTCTTCAAGTCAGACCAGTGTTGGGCGATCTGGGTGAAGGTATAGGTGGTTCCCGAAATCCGGGCAATCGCATCCACCACCGCCAGTGCCAACGTCCTCTTTTCGAAGTCGCACGGCAGGAAATCGTAACGGTTTCGCAGCATCAACTGTTTGAAAAAAAAAAAAAA
Source organism: Gastrophryne carolinensis (assembly GCA_027917425.1). NCBI lineage: Eukaryota > Metazoa > Chordata > Amphibia > Anura > Microhylidae > Gastrophryne > Gastrophryne carolinensis. The sequence continues at coordinate 5,624,050 of CM051240.1, read as the reverse complement.
GGCACAGCATTAGTGACACAAATAGATGACAAAGTCTCATGCCCTATCTAAAACCAGTTTCTGACCCTCATTCCTACTCACATGGGCCTACTTAGTCTATCAGCCTCTAGGCTAGTGTGCTGCTGCGCACATGTTTACAACTAAGGTGGTCTAGTAGTTTAGTTTAACAAGTCAGTTTTTCCTCACTAATCTTGCCCTGCCATGGCTATTTTTTGTTTAGCAGCTTGTGCGCGCACATACACGCACGCTCACCTACTCACATCTATGATAATTTTGTCCTGCTCCTCCATATATATGGCGGGCAACATGTTTGGGCACCTTCAGGAACAACCACACAAGAGCAGGCACAGGAGCCGGGAAGACATGGCCATAGTCAAAGGGGGGATAAGCCAGCCACACAGGCTGCTCGGACAAAACGCAGTAGCAAGGAGCCCTTGGCCCAGTCGCCCCCACCTGCTAAATCATCCAGGGCTCACAAGGGACACAAAGCTCGAGAAACCCAGCAGCCTCCACCTCCTCCACCCAGAAAGCATGTGGCTAAGTCCAGCCACACCACAAAGGGTAAGCGTAGGGCCAAAACCACTAGGCCACCCAGGCCAACCACCCCTCCTCCTCGGCTCTCTTGTGTCTCCAAGTACCACCAGCATGGGGTCACAAGAGAGCTCCACAGGTGCCAGCTCGACAGGCACCCAGCCATTATCACCTAGCACCCCCCACACTCCATCACAGTCACCCATCAGCCCAAGAAACCTAAACTACTCCCCAGACAGCCAGCCATCAATGTCCTCTGCTGCCGGGGACACCACACACCCATGTGGGCGCCAGCTGCGACGTGGCTCACTTACAGCCCGTTTCTGTGATGTGCAAAGCATGGCTGTAGCCACTGGTGTTTGTGAGCACTATGATGCCCTATTTGGGCGTCATTCAAAGTCAACCCCAAAGCATGCCAAGCAGGAGATTTGGGAGAACATTTGCCGGCAAGTGAATAGTGCAGGTTCTGTGAGGAGGGATGTGGAGCAAATTAAAAGAAAATTTGGGGACCTTAAATAGTATGGGAAAAAAAAATGGACATGCGCCGCTAGCAGAGGAAAAGCCCATTTAGAGTGTAACTGAATGGACAGGCTGCTTTGTAGCAGGATGTAACACTTATTATGTTTGCTTTACTATTCCCCAGCCTGCAGACAGGGGGTGGAATCCCAAATAAAATCATACTAACACCAGCGGAAGAGCATGTGTTGACCTATATTCACCCGGCAACCCTTCATGGCCTGCCAGGGGGACAAGACACGGACAGGAATGTCACGTCCAGAGGTGAGTATTTTTTGACATTGAGACTTTTTAATGTGGACCCAAACTGTTGTATACTCCTTACAACACACTTGTCTTTCCTGAAACCCAAAAAGTACATTATCTCGGCCCAGAACCAACAGATGCCACGCCACAAGGACAAGCTACCCCTGCATTGGGTCGGAGGAACACACCACAACAGCCTTGTGTCAACACCAACCAACCTGAATGTACGGATGAGGTAAGTCAATGGACCACTGTGTTGCCAAATGAAATTGTACTTGCCTACATTTAAGTGAAAATAGTGGCCTCACTACCTGCTACCTTTCTTGGCAGACCCGAACCATCCCACCCATTATAGAAGTTATTCTGGATTTGGAGGAGGAGGACACAAGTCTGCTGCAGCTAAGGCCACCAGACCCAGTGGGAGAACAGCCAACACACCAGCCCCAGCAAGTGCTGCCCACTACCCATACCTCAGGGTCACAAACCTCTGCTGCCGTGGACAGTGGCCGCACAACAGATTCAGCGACCAGGCAGCCACCTGCAGCCACTACATTAGTACCAGACGCACCCACCCGTGCCAGTGGCGGAACACAGCCACGTCGCCATATCAGCCAGAGGAGGCATCTGCAGCTAATGGAGGAAGCATGGCACCAGGAGAACGCGGAGTTCACAGCTAACACACAGAGGTTTAACCCTTTGAGTGCCAGCCTACCGAGATTCTTCGTCACACTCTGTTGCCGAACTACTTTTCACGTTTTTGCGCTACACGTGTTCAACCTGTCTTGTTTGGCCTTTTTTTTTGTGTATTCTCAATACTTTTGGGTGAAATATGTGCAAAAAAATAAAAAAAATGTTTACAATTTGTAGTGTTTTTTTCTAATAAAAAATGTAAGTTTGTTAATAAAATCTTATTGCGTGTGAAAGCCCTATTTCTCCCGGTTACAACGGTATCACATATGTATTGGTAGACACCATTTCCTGCCCAGGAAACTCCCCCAAACTGAAACAGCAGTTTAGGAGATTTCAGATAGAATACAACTATGCAATATGATTGCACAGTTGTAAGGGGTTAACTTAAAAAAAAAAAATGATGTAGGGTCCTCCCTCCCAGGGAGGGGGACCTCATTTTTTGGGGGAATTTTAAGGTTTAAAAACCCTTAAAATCCCCCCAAAAATGACGTAGGGTCCCCCTTACCCAGCATTACCGACCCGGACCAGCTATGGGGGCTTGTAGAACAGGGCGCAGGGGCCAGCGTTGGTGGCCCCTGGCCCTGCAGGCTACTAGCCCACATAGCCACGTGGCCCGGGCCCTTCTGCCCCCCCCGGCCGTTGGGGAGGCAGGTAATGGGGGGGTTGCGGGTTATGGCAAGTCACCCCCTAGCCGCAGGTGACCTGCCACACCCAGAGCCTTGTGAACTGGTATAAGGGGTCTCATGGACCCTTTACCAATTCACAAAGGGTTAAGTAAAAAAAAAAGACACAGACACAAAATTCTTTATTATTCTTCTTTCACTTATACTTACCTCCCATCCAGTGTCCCGCGCCGCTGCAGATGACAGTTGTCGGTAGTGATCAGAGCAGGGAGGGAGGGAGGCAGGGAGATCAGAGCCACCCTGCCTGCCACCCTCCCTGCTCCGATCGCTACCGACAACTGACAGATCGGAGCCCGGGTGCCGGTAACCCGAGGAGCGGGATGACGTCATCAAGTGGGTGGGGATATAGGCAGGGCTAGGGGCGGGGCCAGCGTTGGACGAAGAGGATGGTGAGGGCCTGTTTCTGGGCCCTCACCTGAAGCGTGGAAAGCCCAGGGGGGGGATCGGAGCCCCCCCTGGTGAAGAGAAGACCCGGGGAGAGCCATCGCGCTGCGAGGTGAGTAAATGACATTTACTTTTTTTTTCAGATGTCGGCGCTGGCGGGGGGGGGGGGCTATTCCGGGCCCCCTCCTGAAGATCAGAAGCCCGGGGGTGAAAATCTACTACTTGATTCTTGTACAGAATCACTGGCACTTTCAAATGAGGGGTCAGGTAAGTCTGCATTTTTTTTACTTTTTTTTTATGGGGCTCTAAAGTCAGCTACGTGACTCTCACGTAGCTGGCACTAGAAGGGTTAATGAAACAGTGTGTTCACAAATCACCTCGATGTCCCAACAACTTGATTTTATGAATCAAAATGTGTCTGGCCTGCTTGGCAAAACAAGAGAAAAAAGCAGGCAGATGGCAGGAATGGTCCAGCAATGGCAGTTAATCAATCAGAGCCTTGCTCATATTGCCGCTAACATGCAGCAACCCCATACATCAACTTCCTCCTCCTACTCTACCTACCACTGAAGGCATGTGTTTATGGATTGATTCTGGTGAGCAGTACTCAACACTACCCAAACACAAAACACATGCTCTTACACAACCCCACATTAAACGTTAAAAAAATAGTCAACAATGTTTGTCACATTCATTTTTTTTTTTAAGCAAACAAAAGAAAAAAGGCACACATTTGCCAAAATGAAGGAAAATTATGCAAAAACATGGTCCACAAGCTGGGCAAGGACCGCCTGTGCCGACCCACTTTGTGTGCCAGAGTATGGAGGTGTTGCTTCCTGGGAAAGGTCCAAAGCGTCCTCAGGAATCTTTGGACACGGCTCTGGATGGCAAGGTTGTGCAGGACCCCACACCCAATAATTAGCTTCATAACCTTGCCGGGTTCATACTGGAGGCCACCCCCAGTCTGGTCCAGACAATGGAACCGCATCTTGAGTAAGCCAAAGGCACGTTCCACCACAGAGCGAGTCCTCCTATGGGTAGAGTTATAACGCTCCTGGGCCGGCGAGGATGGGTGGAGGAACCTCCGAACCGAACTTTTGAAAAGTTTGCTCGTCTCTAATCACTGTAGAGAAAAAGGCTTTGATAGTTGGGTGACTGGCCTGATTGGGATCATAGGAGGATTGCAGTGATCAGGCGGGTTTATTTGTTTATCCGTGCAGTAAGAAAAACACAAACAGTGAGTACAGACATACCTGGAGTAGAAAGCTTAAGGTTGGTTATTTAACCACTTGCCCAATTGAATGTCCAAATAGGGCTTAGCACAGGGGGAGGGTGGTTGGGGGATTGCAAATGCTTGGACTTTTTTAAGACTAGGATGCCAGTAGACCTACAGAAGAAGCAGACATACAATTTCCTTTTACAGAGTAAGTAAACAATGATTTTACATGGCTTCTGTATTCTAAACTAAGAATATCTCAGAATTGCTGCATCTGTATGACATCCCAGTGCACTTCCTAAACATTTCCAGTGGCATATTGGGACCAAATATGACTGGCCCATGACATTCCCTCTGAGCCCAAGTGCCCTCTAAGGCTGAGGCTAGTGCATTGCAGGGACAAGTCATGAACACAGGTGGATATGGCCAACTCGATAGTAATGGAACTTTAGTATTGTGGTAAGGATACTGTGGCTGAGGTTGGTGTAAGGGTCAGAGTTTTCTTGGCTAGGATAGTATAGTGGGATCAGAGACAGGGCTATTAAAAGGGAAAATAGGGAGGCAGGAAACAGATAGGGTTTTATAAACAGCAGCCCAACAGGCCCAGAGGTAGTGCAGCATATTAGGAAATATCCCAGTTCGCCCTATAGCTAGTCCACCCCTGGACATTTCCTGTCGCCCACTTTTTTTCAACCTCTGGTGCACATACACCAGAGGGTATATGGCGGTGTTCATAGGACCACCAATAAGGGATTTCTGACTGATTTGATATATTATTTTAAAGGGGAACATCAGACCTAAAATAAAAATGGGCCGATTTCCTCCCCCATCGGCCCCTACTTAACTTCTGGATGTTCGCCGGTGCTGCAGCGACATCTGGCTCGATCCTCACCCCGCCTCTGACAGACAAAGTTTTGTGGGATTTCAGGCAGCTCCATTGCATCCCATTCATGGGCAGTGCGCATGGAGGTTGCCTGGTATCTGAGGGACCCAGAAGATGGATCTCCCGGTGAGGTGAGTAGACACTCCCTAATTGTGAAACCGGAGGGGGGGTGGGAAGGTTTAGGGGAGGTTTTGACCTCCCACAATGTTCTTCTTTAACGTTAAAACATTATTCTTTCTTGCTGTAAAATTTCTACGAGTCCCGTGGCCTACTTATTTTGGTACTGTTTACAATTCTTTACCCCCTTGGGCGTACTTGGTTGACACCTCTTGATTCTAGGGGACATATAAAGGTTGAAAACCACTGCAGTAGCTGATTCCTAGACTTGGACTGTAAACTCCACCAGTGCCCCTGGGAATAAGACCTTGCTCCCCTTGTAGAGAGTTAGCAGGGCTCAGCATCACAATGGCCACCAGCATTTTACAATAAACTAATAGTGTCAAATGATTCCAATGTACAGAGTTTGTGTAAGTGCAGATTCTAATATTTATTAATATATTCATAGAAATACATTGGTAAAAGTTACATTTGTATTTGACTATTTCTGGGATTTAATTTCTTATAGAATTCAAATAAAACACAATTAATAAAGAAATATTTAGACTTTTTCTTAATTGTTAGTTCTCAGCAGCGGGCGGCGGTGTCGTGGGGAATCGCTAGGTTAATGATTGTTACATGGAGGTAATGAGATCACGGAGACGCTTCTTATCCCAAGACACGACTTAATTTTCTAACGCAGCCTCGTCTCTCGACGTACGTTTCACTAAAATGCACTTTCTTTTTCTCTCTGTGGAGTCGTTAGCCTGGCGCGGAGGGCGGGGGAGCGAGACGAGGCTTAGATTGTTTTCTTACAATACGAGAATATGACAATAAACATTTTTTTTTTCTATTCTTGTAAAAAGTTTGAACTGTTATTGTAAATTGTAAAGCTGACATTGGTTTCTACATAGAGCCCCAGTTTTATATTATAACACTAATATATATATATATATATATATATATATATATATATATATATATATCAATTGTTAACCTACAGCTCAGCACATTGTGACATTGTTATATTTTATGTAGAAAGCCATTGAAACACATTTAAAGTGGACCAAAACCCCCATCTTTAATTAGCATCTCTCCCCTGAATTGCTCCCCATATGTAGAGAACCTTTTGCCAATTTTTAGTGCACCTGCTTCACTCTAATCCCAGACAATATCACCTGTTTTGGCGATAAAGCTCCGCCTTCTCCATTCATTGCCATTGTTATGTGTGGCAATGATGTAATCTCCAAACCGATGCAATTACTGATCACCTGCCATCTCACAGAGAGGGACAGCAAAAAAAAAAAAAAAAGGACGATTTGTAAACAATTATTAAACAATTATCCTTATATATATATATATATATATATATATATATATATATATATATATATATCCTGCCTGGCTCAACTAAAATAGGAAAACAAATATATCAATATTATTAATAACTGGCCAATGATAAAGCCCTGGATACACGCAAAAGACTGTAGATTCTTTGGACGTCCGGTAAATACGAAAGACACTGAGACAAATGGTAAATACAGAGATAATATTGTTGATAAAATAACAATGCAATCCAATCTGACAACACAATACAACACGCTATGATCAGAGTTAAATGAATGGCATACACATATATTGGGATTAAGGCAACATTAAGAGCATTACCTTCCTGAAACAGGGAACCCACAAGCAGACCTTTCAGCTGGCAGCTTTCTTTTCTCCTTTCTCTGCTCTTCCAACCACCTGTCGCCCTCATATATATCCCAATATCCCTTTGATCTCTAGGCTGGTTTCCCAGTCTGGCTACTCTGAACTTGTCCCAAGCTGCTTTGCTGGCCTGTAGGTGGGCACGTATCAGAATTTCCAGGCATCTGCCTTCCCAAACCTGCATTGCTTGTTTGGTTGAAACTGATTTTATTGTTTAGTTTCAGAATGTTGATACTATCTAATGCGAATACAGTTCCTGGCAAGGCCATCTAGGCCTGCTGATATGCTAAGCAGCTTCCCACTGATGTCATGCCATACATATTTTGCTGTATATCCATATATTTAATAAATGAGTAAAATTAGTAACAATATAAATTTTCCATGAAGGCCCCTTATTTACAGATTCGAACAACAATATCATGTTCTAGGGGCTTTGGCCAGAGCAGTAGCTAGGCTTTCTGGCACTTGTGGCAAAGATTTAAAATAGTGCCCCACACCTGTTCTCATACTCCCCCCTGACCTGCTGCACCTGGGGCAAGTGTCCCCTGCTCCCCTCCCAGCTACGCCCCTGGCTTTGGCCTAATATATTTCACAAGTTCGTTGGGTTTCCAGATACCATGATGCACCAGTGCACCAATAAATATAAATATATATATTTGTAAATTTGTTTCTGTTTATCACCATTAAACACACACTGTCTCGCAGCTCAATTACTGGTCATTCTATAATAGGGGATTTCTCTGCTGAGAAACCCGTGACATTTAACATTCTCACTGACTGTAGCGATAACCTTTATCGCCGGAGGGCTTCCCCGCCAGAGACGTCCTTTTCCCAATGGTGAGAGGTGCTGCAGGAATTCCAGAGTCATCCGTGAGGAAAGCAGGAACAGCTCTTACAAGGGCTAGTGAGTTGTAATATAGCGTTTCCCCCCAATAAGAGACAGAACTCAGTATTGAGGGTGAAGATGAACTTCTTTTATTAGTGCCACCCTGTGCCTTATATGCAAGTCTCCATGCAAGGGGACCTCCCCTGTGGACCTGATGGAGAACTGCATGACAAACACACAGACCAATGGGAGCAGGACACACAATCCCTCAACTCTGCCGGTAACACAATCAGCAACACAATGGCAGTCTGTAAGACAATCAACAACACAATGACAGTCTGTAACACAATCAACAACACAATGACATTGTCTGGAACATGCTTAAGAAAATGAAAGTAATGAATCTATGTAAAGTCCAAGGGCCAGATACAGTGCCTTTAAAATCCAATATGCCCAAGTAGGGTCCCAGGGGCCGTATAGATAAAGGAATCCAATGAATGACCCGGTGGGCAATTGAATAGTGGTGAAATCCAAAAGGCAAAGAGTTTGTCACACTGACTTTATATAATGCAATATGTAGTTCAAACTTTTCCAATATTTTTTGAGAGTAGAGATTCAAACTGCTTGCAGCCGTCAAGCTGGGAGTTAGTAGCCCACCAATAAACTGGAACCCCGACCTCCTCCAACACGCGTCGTTCCTAATATGGAAAAAATATGGATAAAACGCTCCCTGTGGTGGGGAGGGAGCATCGGGAACCCAGAGCAGGACAGAGGATCCGTGTCCTTAAGACTGTTTAGAGAGGTATGGGACACTAGAGGATTGTGGGAGGAGGTGTGTTTGTTGTTTTATTACTGAACCAAACCCAAAATTGGATTCATCCGAATCTAATTTTTAGGAAATTCATTAATCTCTAGTACTGTATTTTTCACCATATAAGATGCACTTTCCACCCCAAAAAAGTGGTGGGAAAATTTCAGTGCATTTTATCGGGCGAATAAAAAGAAAAAAGAAACCTACTTTACAGGGAGGAAAATGTCGCACACTGGGGCATGCCGGCCCTGGCTGTTAAGGGTGCAATGTGGCCCTGGATGTAATGGGGCATGCGGGCCACTGGCTGTAATGGGGCATGCTGGCCCTGGCTGTAATGAAGCATGTTGGCCCTGGCTGTAATGGGGCATGCTGGCCACTGGTTGTAATGGGGCATGCTGGCCCTGGCTGTAATGAAGCATGCTGGCCCTGGCTGTAATGGGGCATGCTGGCCACTGGTTGTAATGGGGCATGCCGGCCACTGGTTGTAATGGGGCATGCTGGCCCTGGCTGTAATGAAGAATGTTGGCCCTGGCTGTAATGGGGCATGCCGGCCACTGGTTGTAATGGGGCATGCTGGTGCTGGCTGTAATGAAGCATGTTGGCCCTGGCTGTAATGGGGCATGCTGGCCACTGGCTGTAATGGGGCATGCTGGCCCTGGCTGTAATGAAGCATGCTGGCCCTGGCTGTAATGGGGCATGCTGGCCCTGGCTGTAATGGGGCATGCTGGCCACTGGCTGTGATGGGGCATGCTGGCCCTGGCTGTAATGAAGCATGCCGGCCCTGGCTGTAATGGGGCATGCTGGCCACTGGCTGTAATGGGGCATGCTGGCCCTGGCTGTAATGGGGCATGCTGGCCCTGGCTGTAATGGGGCATGCTGGTCACTGGCTGTAATGGGGCATGCTGGCCACTGGCTGTAATGGGGCATGCTGGCCCTGGCTGTAATGGGGCATGCTGGCCCTGGCTGTAATGAAGGATGTTGGCCCTGGCTGTAATGGAGCATGCTGGCCCTGGCTGTAATGGGGTATGCCGGCCACTGGCTGTAATGGGGCATGCTGGTCCTGGCTGTAATTAGGCTTGCCGGCCACTGGCTGTAATGGGGCCTACCGGCCACTGGCTGTAATTGGGCTTGCCAGCCACTGGCTGCAATGGGGCCTACCGGCCACTGGCTGTAATTGGGCTTGCCGGCCACTGGCTGCAATGGGGCCTGCCGGCCACTGGCTGTAATGGGGCCTGCTGGCCACTGGCTGTAATGGGGCTTGCCAGCCACTGGCTGTTTTTTTTTGGGGGGGGGGGGGAGGAATCAGGATGGGAATTTTAGCACACCATTTGGTTCAGAATTTTTTTTTCTTATTTTCCTCCTCTAAACTCTGGGTGGGTCTTATGGGCCAAAAAATACAGTAAATACATTAGTATTTCTAAACCAAGAGGCTTTCCTTGCTTCAATTTCTGGGTCATGGAAAGCTTGTGCATTGTGCCAGAGCTTTATGAGTAATGAGCCTGCTCTGCTGTGGTCAGAGACTGCTAAGACTTGTCAGGCTTGCTAACGCTGAAAACACCAAGAGACAGACCGGAGGAGTGCATTTAAAAAGGGGACATAGTTTGGAACCCTGCTATATTTACCTGGCACTGCAGGAAGAGGAGGAGGAGAGGCACATGGGCCAGGCATCAGACGAGCTGGCTGCTGTCTCATTATTGTATTCAACTATTTCTGGGATTTAACTTCTAATACGTCAGATAGATAGAGATAGAGTTAAAATAAAACATCAGTATAAAAGAAATATGTGGACGCATATCTTTTTTAAAGTGTTGTACCTGACATTAGGCTGATTTCCCTAAGAAATATGGGTTTGTCCAAATCTAATTGTACTTATTGCTAATCTCTATGGAGCTTCTCAGCATGAATGTGGCTTCTTAGCAAGCAGTTGGACCAGCAGATGTGCTTACTGCCAACATCTCGACAGGTGGGTGGGCATTGGCGGCATCACAGGAAGTTGGCGGGAAGGGCTTTGGATGGCTCCTTGACAGGCGAATGGGGGGTCTACAGCTTCTAGACAAGTGGACAGGCTACAGAAGGCTTCTTGATAGGGCAGTGAGCAGTCAGGAGGGCCTGGCTGGCTTCTTGACAGGCAAATCTGTCTCCTTGACAGGGGAATGGGCGGTCTACAGCCAGCTTCTAGGCAAGAGGACAGGCTCCAGAAAGCTTCTTGATAAGATAGTGGCAGTCAGGTGACCTCCCGGCTTGACCCTTGGCTCGACTTTGACTACTCTTCCGTCTTATCCTTTGGTGCCGCGCTTGATTGGACTGATCTCCCGTGTATGACCCCTCCTTGCCCGACCTCGCCTAGTCTCATTCCTGGTTCATCCGCCTTCCTCCCCGTAAGTCTGCATCCTTTGTGCTACCAAGTCCTGGGGGCAACCGTGCCCAGTGAGGCGTGTAAAGCGTCCCGGCAGACGGGGGGCTTGTCTATAGGTGAAGCTAGCAGTGGAGATTGGGGGTTTTGGACTTACTCAGAAGACGGGTGTCCCACGGGAACTGACACCCTGAAAGTAATGAAACTCAGGCTAGGAGTTTTAAATATTGTGCAGTTGCCTCTATCCCTTACACTGTACAGTGTGGCAAGCTTCAGTCATGACTAGGGATGAGCGAATCGGTTCTAACAAACCTGAATTCGCTCCAATTTTCAGGGAAAATTCGATTCAGCACGAACCTGAATTTTTAGTGGTTCGTGCTGACCGAATTTTCCCTGAATTTAAAAAGAAAAAAATGCCGGTATGATGGGAGCGGGGAGACCGGCTGCGCCAGCGCAGCCGGCCTCCCCACTCCGACCAAGCCGTGAAATGGAAAAAAAAATGCCGGCATGGTGGGAGCGGGGAGGCCGGCTGCGCTGTCAGCAGGCTTCCTCCGCCCGCTGACAGCGCAGCCGGCCTCCCCGCTCCCACCATGCCGGCATTTTTTTATTTCAGCAAACACTTACCGGCATGGTGGGAGTGTGGAGGCTGGCTGCGCTGTCAGCTGTCATCAGAGGACGCGTCATCAGAGGAAGCCGGCTGGCAGCGCAGCCGGCCTCCCCGCTCCCACCAGAGATGAGCGATTCGCTAAAGTTCGATTCGGACGAACCCGAATTTCTTTGAGAAATTCGGCGAATCGCACGAATTGAATTTTTGAGAAGTTCGCTCATCTCTAGTCATGACCTTACATTCATTCATTTCATAGCTTTCAAAGCTTCCACAGCTCAAACAAGAGAAAACCTCTCAAATGCCACTCACCCAGCCAACTTGTTACAACTGTAACAAACACAAATCTGGGCAGCACGCCAACTCATTACAAAGTATCAGTCAGGAGCTTCCAGAGCTCAGACTGAGAGAAAACCGCAAAATGTCAATCACCCAGCCCAAGTGTTACATTTGTATCTTGAACAAACCTTGGCAGCACGCCAAAGTATTACATAGTGTTATACTAAAGCCTCCACAGCTCAAGGAAAATAAAACGCAAAATGTCAATCACCTAGCCCAAATGTTACTTTTGTATCTTTTCACAACCTTGGCAGCACGCCTAGTTAACAGAAAGTAACCAACCAATTACAATTTATCCATTGTAATTGTTGAAAAAACTACTGACTGAAACTACTTCTCCCAGTAACCCTTTCAGCAACAAACAACCAATAAAAAGGCTGGGCGCCTTACCCGCCCCCGATCACCTTGACAACGTCATAGACGAAACGGCCATCGGTGAACCGATTTTCTATCGAGTTTACAAAAGTTTTCAAAGACTTAAATCAGGCAAGAATTTTGCAACTTTCCAGTCGCCTTTGTGGCTTCAATTTTAAACCCAGCCACGAACCGGCTCTCCTCTCCGCCTGCCCACCCGCCACCTTACCTACGGTCGCCAGCTCAGATCTGACTACCCAAGGCAGCCAGACCAACATCCCCTACACTTCTCCAGTCCAGAGGAAACCTCAGCGCTGCTCCTGCCTGCGTCCTCTGCAATAACCGGCTTTTCCATTTATTCACCTGCACCCTCTGCACTACAACTAATACCACAGCCCATCCAGGCTGTGGTGGTGAGTAAGTAGCACTGAGCATCAACTGTACTAATTTTCCTAGCAATTTTGATCAACTTACTGAAACTGTAATTTATACAATTTCCTTGAATTCGTTTACCATTAATTAAAAGGATATAAGTAAAACCACAGCCAATCCAGGCTTTGGTGGGGAATAAAAAGCACCGAGCATATACTGTACTAATTGTTGCATCAATTTTAATCAACTTACCAAAACTGTAAATCATACAATCTCTATATATTCATTTTACCTTTAATTACAAGTTTTTCACATTTCCCCCACAACGGTTACAAGCCTCACAACACATCTAAAATCAGAACATTAAAGCAGACCTCAACTAATCAATCTGCACTAACCACTAGAACCTTTTCTGATGACATAATCATCTTAATCTATCCAAAACAATCATCTACCTCAACTCACAACGCCTTACCTGGACCTCAGGAACACCGCCTACCTGGACCTCAGGAACACCGCTTATTTGATTTCAACGCCAACCTACAACCTCTAAACCATCTAGGATCCACCAACCACATTGCTGCAACCCGCTAGAAACTCACCTCATCCTGAACAAGGAATCATCCACCACAAACCAGCTCAAAGAAATCAGAATACAGGGCCAATATTGTAATTAACACTGACCAATCTGTGTAATGCTACCTGAGAGGAGAAATCCCTCAGACAGCAAGATTAAAAATTCCAACAATTTTTGAGGCCTAATTAGTCAGAAGCAATGATACCTAGTTGTTTCTGATGCAATTAAAAGGTGAAAACACCAAAAGGTGAAAACAAACAAATCTTCAGTTTGGTAATACTATTGCATTTGTTTATTCATACTTTTATGTATATATACTAACCTATTTTTCCTCACAGGATTGCGGAGAACATTAACCCTTTATTTACTCTCCCTCTTAACCTGCCTTTTTTATCCACAGCGCACCTACACTAATCTTTTCTCCACCTAGGTCCACACCTAAGTTAGAACAGATTAACCCATCTACATTTCTCCTGGGAAATACAGGATTTCCCTCAAGTAGGAGCTGCTCAAATTATCTAATTGCGCTTTCCTCAATCCAACTCCTGCAAATCATGACCTTACATTGTAAAAAGCCAGTCAACTCCCTGATGTGTTACATTGTAAACAGACAGACATGTGACTACTATAAAACAACATCCTGATGTGATACATTGTATATAACTTGCATTTTTGCAATATAATGTTAAAGCAGACCCACACACATTTCATACCTAATGAGTGTAGGTTCGCATTGCGACAGGCTGGGGGGGCATCCAGATTGCTGGAGCCCGCCTGCCATAGACCCCCGTAACGCCTGCAATCCTTAACTTTATCAAGATCCTCTTCTGCAATGCAGCCTCGTAATTGGTCACCAGAGCTCCTATGGGTCAGGGTTACTTTCTCTTTTCTGGCCACTGATCAGGGCCAGCCCACTTAACCACTGTCAGCCACTCAGTGGGGGGGGGGGGTGGGGGCTCCAGCAATCTGGATGTCCCCCGAACCTGTCACAATGCAGTTTGGCTGCATTAGGTAAAAAATGGTTGTGGGTCACCTTTAAACTTGAGCAACCCTTTACAAGTAACAATGTGCCTATGCATCCCCCACCAAAGCAATTCAAATTGCTGCACATAAGAATTAATTTACCTTCATGTATCTACCACCAGGGTTGCCCCCGTTAATGGTGCTTTATGGATCTGCTAGTGGCCTGCAAAGAACCTGCCGCTGATGCCACTTTGCATTGTGGGCTGTCAGTTATCTCCAGCAGCAATATGACTGGGCTGCTGGGAAAGGAAGAATCCTCCCAGGTGCTTCCAGAAGCCATGGTCAAAGAAAAATTATGAAGTGGCATTTCAGCTTTGATTAGATGCAATTAGATTAAATTATGAGCCTATGTAAGTGCTGACAATGATTCAATGTTTACATGCAGACAGGAAAAGGGAGCGCCAGGGAGGTTTTATTTTTTCAGCAGTGCAATGTTGTTGATCAGGTATATCAGCTGCTAACTCAAAGATTGCACTGGTTCCATGGAGAGATCACTCTGAGGAATGCATACCTGTAGATCAGATCAACTATTTATTTTATTAGTAAAGATTTTCAGTAACACATTGCAAAAAGCTGTCCTGAAATCTTGGTTCCTCAGACTGTACACCAAGGGATTGAGGAGCGGAGACATGACGGTGTAAAAGACAGATAGGACTTTATCGCCCGCAAAGTGGCTACTAGCGCTTGGACGGAAGTAATTAGACATGGCCGTGCCATAAAATACGAAGACCACGGTCAGGTGGGAGGAGCACGTGGAGAGGACTTTGCTTCTCTTGTCCTTCACCTGCATCCCTAAGACGGTTTTGAAGATAAAAAGGTAGGAGAGGAAAGTGAGTATCAGAGACCCGATCGCGACCACGCCTCCTACCAAGAAGATGAGCAGAACGTTGATGAAGATGTCGCTGCAGGTTATCTGGAACAACAGGGGCAGGTCACAGAAGAAGCTCTCTATGACATTCACTTTACAAAATGTTAACTTTACAGCACACAGCGAGTGTATCAAAGAATAGGCAAAGCCAAGAGCCCAGGCACCGAATGCCAAGTGGATGCATGCTCTCCAGTCCATGATCTGTATGTAATGTAACGGGCGACAGATGGCGATATAGCGATCGTATGACATGACGCTCAACAATAAACCCTCAGACACAGCAAAGAACAGGAAGAAGAAGACTTGGGTCAGGCAAGCCGTCCTGGAAATGACTCTTCTGCTGGTGTAGAGGTCAAATAGCATTCGGGGGACCGTGGCCGAGGAGCAACTGATGTCCAAGCTGGCCAGATTCCCCAGGAAGAAATACATGGGGGTGTGGAGGTGAGAGTCTGTGACTATGAGGATGATGGTCAGCAAATTCCAGGTGAGGGTCAGAAGATAGATGACGAGGAAGAAAAAGAAAAGCGGCAGCCGAAGACTCGGGAGGTCGGAGAGGCCCGAGAGAAGTAACTGTGTGAAAGTTGTCTGATTTATCACGGACATTATTTTTAGAATTTGTGCTTTATATAGACGATAACATGGAAAAATCTAAATGAATAACATCCTCTTGTGTTTCGTAGCAATTCCGTTGTCTTCATTCTGTAGAGCAATATGTAACATATATTACATAGTTACTTAGTACGGTGGAAAAAAAGACATATGTTCATCAAGTTCAACCAAGGGTCAGGGTTGGGAAGAGTTATCTCTTTTTTACTGATAACAGCTAATAGTAACTGTTAATGTTATTTTCTTCTGAATAAGCATCTAATCATTTTTTGAAGCTGTCAGTGGTTGTTGCTGTAACAAGCTTCTGCGGGAGGCTATTCCACAGATTTATAGTTCTTATGGTAAAAAATGATTGTCGCCTCCGGAGATTGAATTTATTTTTTTTTCCAGACAGAGGGAGCACGCCCTTGTCTTTAGAGAGGATTTTACCTGAATATTATAAATATTATATATTATTAAAAATATAATATAATATAAAAAAAAAAAATTCATATTGGCCATTTATATATTTATGGAAGTTAATCATGCCCCCCTCAGTCGTCTCCTCTCTAGACTAGACAGATTCCTGTAGTGTTTCTTTATCGCTAAGATCCCTCATTCAGTGTAGGTAAGTGCTCAGTTGCCACAGAGTTGCAAATGGAACATTACAGGTCTGCTGGGGAGGGCTTGCTGCAGATCACTCTCTCTCTTTCTAGCTGCTGATGATACATTTCCTTCCCCTGCAAATAGGGGTTTGCAGCCCCTATCTGAAGGTTTCAAAGATATATATATATATATATATATATATATATATATATATACAGGACAGGCTTCCTGTATGCTAGGAGAACTGAGCACAAGGCTTGCTGCCAGGAGCTGTGTTGCTGCAACCTACATATACAGCCTCAAAGTGGAGCCTGAATCACTTTTCAGACTGCTACACTATTCTCATGTGTGTCCAGCTGCCCCTGTGGAGAACCTTCAACTGCTGCTGCATATCTGATCATCCACTTCTGCGAGTGAATCATCTCTTCGAGTCAAGATCAGGGGCCCTTAAAGCTTGCAACCTGTGTCGACTTTCCCCTGGAGGTATCTAGCATATATATATATATATATATATATATATATATATATATATATATCCGCGTGTATGTGCACAGACTAACCAAAGCCCCAGCTGGGCCTTTCATTGTGAAATATTGTGTATGGTTTGTCTATACTTGAAAGGTAACCTTTACTACATTTACAAAGTTCCTAGTACTGTTATACTTGACTGTGACTTACTTAGGTAAATGCTGAGAGCTGTAGTCCCTCTGCTCCAAATGTATTGTTTTGCTAAGACAACTTGATCTATTTCCCAGGTGTTATTCTGGGTGGAGGCATTGGCACACCAAATATTTAACCCACTCTTGCACTCCAGCGAAGGTTCAGCTTCTCTTTTTTACCAACAGGTTAGCGTCATAGTCTTGTCTTGAGACTTGAGTGGAGTGTTTACCATCACCCCCCCCCCCCCCTCCAAAACAGCATTACAACAGTTTGGTGGCTCTCCTCTGCACCGTTTCCAAAATCAGGGCACCCTTTTTATGAACGAGTGCCCAAAACTGGACGGCATATTCCAGATGAGGGTACGCCAGTGTCTTGTAAAGAGGCAATATTACTCACCTATACCATGATTCCATGCCTCTAATAATGCATAATAATATATTGGTGGCCTCGGAAGCAGCTGCTTGGCATTGCATGCTGTTATTTAGCCTGTGATTTACCAGTACCCCCAGATCCTTCTCAACTAGTGACTCTCCCAGTTTTACTCCCCCAAGGACATCAGGTTATTAGACCCCAAGTGCATGACTTTACATTTCTCAGCATGTAACATTATGTAATATATTATTTCCACTATTTTTATCTGAAAAAAAGAATGAATGGAAGGCCAGAAGTAAAAAAAGAAATTATAAAAGGGTGATAAAAATGAGGAGAAATAATGAGGGAAAGAAGGACAGGAAAGGAAGAAAGAAAAGAAAGAAAGCTAGTATCTAGCAGCTAGCATGTCTGATGGCACCTGGGCTGGTTATCAGGCTTCTGGAGCATGGCAGGCTTCGCGGGTAGGGACAGGAGCGATGCCATGTGTTTCCACTCCTCAGCTAAGCATAGCTTGTGTTGCAGGAGCACTGGGCAATAACACAATTCCGCCATCACTTCTGCCAGTGTCCTCGGTGATAGGGGGCGGCCATGTTGACGTACCTCCATTGCCCTTTGCCATGGGGGTTCATACTGAGGCTCTGCTCCTCTGTCGGAAATGAGCTCAGGTGACAGGTCGGGCATGCTTATGTTTAGCTGTGAGTGTGGTGTCCCACCTACCTTGGTCTTGTTGGTCGGGACCCAGCTGTCCCACTTATGTCTGACTGGCTCACATGTGAATAGAAATGGCTTAATTCACATATAATAGAAAGGAAAAAATGGGGACTTGCACTATACCCTATTTAATCTGTAGAGGTGCCGCTCCCAAAGCTGCAAAAGAGCTCAAACCAGAAACAAATAAAGTATGTAGGAAGGCCTCTCAACTCATAAATTGATCAAAAAAGACATTTTTAATAATTACATATTTATAATCACTACATACAATACACTCAACATATTAAAATCCCTTAACAAAATCAAACAATAACACACAGGACAAACCAACATAAAGGTGTGTAGGCAATGGGGAGGGTCTCACCACACTAACTGATATCAAATGCCTAGATATATGTGCTAAATCATTCAACAAAGTGTTCCAACAGTGCAACTGAGCATGTGCAAATCCTGCCTAAAATCCGGATCACTATAAAATCTATTTATTTATAAAGTGCAAGTGCTCCTAGTCAATAAAATACATAAGAAAAGTGCGCACTCCACTATCTTGAAAGAAAAATAAGTCTTTAATTATCATCACCATATCACAAAAACACATCTCATTGTATTTTAATCCAATCTAATATTGTACGCATATCACATAAATCACAATACAATAGACAAAACACTATATAGCAGCAGCGGTCTCAGTGCATAGTCTCATGATTTACTTCAGTAAAGTGAAGAGAGTTGTTTTGAATATATGAACTTAAAACATTATCCCCTTTTGGGATGAATGAGGAATGTGACTATACCTCCTTCCTATAAGATATTGGAACATATTGAGTAAATAGTGGTGTTTTGAATAAGTAAGGAGTTCATTTAGTTATCAGGGTTTAGGTTTGCTTGAGGGTTAGGAGAGGTGAAGGGATGTAAGAGGGGATGATGTATATATAAGATCCCCCTAAGAATTATATATATATTATTTAGTATGTAATGAGAATGACTAGCTGCAGAGGGAAGAAATAAGAAATAAAAAATGATAATGTTGAATTTGTATATGTTTTATTATAGGTATGGAGTATGGTACAACAAGAGAGCATTTCTCCCCCAAGAAACAAGATAAAAAATACAAAGATTCTCCCAGCCTGTCTCACTATGTAATAGAGATGCGTGGTTCCTTTAAATGACGAAAGGGTTAATGTTCGATGAGTTTGAGACAGGGCTCCGTGTGGAGCGGCCCTGCGCGCGTGCACGCCGACATGTTGTGGCTGGCGTATGCGAGCCCGATGTGGTTGGCGGGTACGCCGGGACCGTCCTTTACACGGAAGAGTGACGCGGAATGACGCAGACTTGGTGCTGCGTCATTTCCTGTCACGTGGCGCCGGGGGGGAGAACTGCTTATATAAAGGCGAGAGAAATGGCAACAAGTTAGCATACCTCTGACGAAGGGTTGGGGGATCCGAAACGGCCGTAAGGTGAAATGTATATTTTTCGTGTGCTGGTTTATAGAGTGTGAGTACAGATTGTCATGATATATGTTATAAAAAGTATTTGAGTCTTATTTTCTGTTAATGGCCTTTTTGTAAACTATGTTTCTGGCTGCGGAGGATTTGAATACATGGTTTCTATTAGTGCAAGATGTCATGCTGCTAGGGATATGTGCAATATGTAATCATTTAAACGTATGATTTTCGTCTGGACCATTATAGAACTGAAGCACTTTATTACATTATGACTAAATTATGATTTATCTTTTACAATGAGATACAAAGCTTATGAATGTGCAACGTATGGGTCCAGGGGATTTAATTAGCTGCTAATGCACTACATCACTTTACTGAAGTAAATCATGAGGTGAAGGGTGGCTTGCAGCGCGTCCATGGAGGCGTGTGCAGCGTGTTTGGTGATAAGAGACCCTGTGGTCACAGGGCGGCGAGGAGCAACAATGCAGCATGGGTGGCAAGGTAAGTATGCTGGTGAGAGCCTATATTGCAGAGGAAGTGTAAGTAGCTTGTACCGGACAGGTGCCTGCACTTGCCTCTATAATATGTATGCCCCTGATTATGAGGTCAACCAATTGGGTCAACAGTGGTCATCAAAGAATAAGAACAAAATAATAGGCACAAATGTTTTAGCATGAGACAAATCAGAGATCTGGAACTTTCCATGGAAAGAACGAGAAGGAAGATGTTATCACCATTCCAGATGGAGTAATGATGTAGACTGCGCAGCAACTTTCTCAAATCAAAGACACGATGTTAGCAGCCGGTCTCCTGTTATCACACATTGATGTTCCCCGGCACACGTGTACTGTATTTATAGGGCTTAATGGTCCCTTGGTGCCGGATGTTGCCTCTGCTGTGTGTAACAACCTCAGATTATCGCCTTCCCAATTCTTCTGGGATTGAAGCTATTCTAAGTCTAATGAGTATTGTTGAATTCTTCCTCTTCAATACATTTATCCCTAAAGTTTTTATTTTACCTTATAAGTGTGACTTCGCATATCTCATGGAACATGCTGCACAACATCTGCACTGGTGTATACAGATGCAGCATTGTAAACATCACAGAAGAATATGCAGACATCACAGAAAGCTAATAAGCAGGTTATACCTAAAAAAAAAAAATTGTTTCCATCCGAAAGAGGCATCTCTATTAGATTCAATGTCGCAGAGCAACACAATTACAGAGCCTTGAAGTGGCATCAGCATGATGAGCCCAGATATTGCCTGAAAGACACACTCTGGACTTGGCAGCAGCATAGGGAGCCCATATATTGCCTGAAATACACACCCTGGAGTTGGCAGCAGCATAGGGAGCCCATATATTCCCTGAAAAACACACCCTGGAGTTGGCAGCAGCATAGGGAGCCCATATATCACCTGAAAGAGACACTGGAGTTGGCAGCAGCATTAGGAGACCATATATTGCCTGAAAAACACACCCTGGAGTTGGCAGCAGCAGCAGCAGCATTAGGGGTCCATAAATTGCCAATTGACCATATTTTGCCTGAAAGACACACCCAGGAGTTGGCAGCAGCATAGGGAGCCCACATATTGCCTGAAAAACACATTGGAGTTGGCAGCAGCATTAGGAGCCCATATTTTGCCTGAAAGACACACCCAGGAGTTGGCAGCAGAATTAGGAGCCCATATATTGCCTGAAAAACACATTGGATTTGGCAGCAGCATAGGGAGCGCATATATTGTCTGAAAGACACACCCACGAGTTTTACAGCAGCAGAAGGAGCTCATATATTGCCTGAAAGACACACCCTGGATTTGACAGTAGCAGCAGCATTAGGAGCTCATATATTGCCTGAAAGAAACACCCAGGAGTTGGCAGCAGCAGCAGCATTAGGAGCCCATATATTGCCTGAAAGACAAACCCAGGAGTTGGCAGCAGCATAGGGAGCCCATATATTGCCTGAAAAACACATTGGAGTTGGCAGCAGCATAGGGAGCTCATATATTGCCTGAAAGACACACCCAGGAGTTGGCAGCAGCAAAAGGAGCTCATATATTGCCTGACAGACACACCCAGGAGTTGGCAGCAGCAGCAGCATTAGGAGCCCATATATTGCCTGAAAGACACACCCAGGAGTTGGCAGCAGCACAGGGAGCTCATATATTGCCTGAAAGACAAACCCAGGAGTTGGAAGCAGCAGAAGGAGCTCATATATTGCCTGAACAACACACCCTGGAGTTAGCAGCAGCAGAAGGAGCTACCATGCATCAGCTACTCACATGCAATCAGCTATTGGTGGGTGGAAATCCTGGCTGATCCATGCCTGATTCATCTTCACAAAGGTGAGTCTCTCCACATTTTTCGTGGACAGACAAGTTCTCCTTGGCGTTACTATGGCCCCCGCAGCACTAAAGACCCGCTCAGATGGCACACTACTGGCCGGGCAGGACAGCTTTCCCAGGGCAAACTCTGACAGTTGCGGCCACAAGTCAAGTTTGGCTGCCCAGAAGTCCAGCGGATCCTCAAGGTGTGTTGGCATGGTCATTTCAAGGTATGACACGACCTGCTTTCAGGCCCTGCTCCAGGTCTTCCTGCTGCTCATGAATAGCACGTATGAGCTTCCACTGGTTCACATTAAAGTTATACGGGGGAGTCCCCCTATCCGCTTGGATCATCAAGAAATCATGGCTTTTCTCTGTTCGTATAGTCGATCTAACATATGTAGGGTGGAATTCCAACGGGTGGGAACATCGCAAATCAGACTATGTTGGGGGATACCATGCTGACGCTGTAGCTCAGGAAGGGTGTGCTTGGCGGTGTAGGAGTGGCTGAACTCTGAACGCTTGACAACTAGGTTGAACATGTGTGCCATACAGGGCGCATGTCTCAGGCTTCCTTGTCTCAGCACAGACAAAATGTTACTCCCATTGTCAATCACCATGGTTCCCATTTCCAATTTTCGCGGAGTAAGCCGTGTTTTGATTTCTTGATGAATGAATTTCAGGAGCTCCTCCCCTGTGTGACTCCGTTCGCCAAGGCAAACTATGTGAAGTACAGCGTGACACCGCCGTGCCCTGCACACATGGTAGGCTGAAGGGGCATTGAGAATTGACCGTACAGTGGAGGCTTAGGAGACAGCGGAGGATGAGGAGGCGCACACTGTGACAGGCAAAACAGCCTGGGAGCGTGGAGGCCGAAGTAGTGTGACCTGTCCAAGTTGCTGTGCAGGAACCAAATTCACCCAGTGGGCTGTAAAGGACATGTATTGTCCCTGACCGTAGTTACAGCTCCAGATCCAGGCTCTGCCGTGCACTTTGGTGCACACCGACAGGCTCAAGGACTGGTCCACCTTCTGCTCAACAAATTTGTGCAAGGCTGGTACTGCCTTCTTTGCAAATAAATGATGGCTTGGGACTCTCCACCTCGGCTCGGCACAAGCCATCAGCTCTCTGAAAGGTGCAGAGTCCACCACCGTAAAAGGGAGCGACTGCAGCACCAGCAGCTTGGACAGGAGCACATTTAGCTTCTGCACCGTAGGATGAGTGGGCGCATACTGTTGTCACTTGGACATGGCTTCGCTGATGGATTGCTGGTGGGATGAGTGACTTTTAGTAGGAGGAGCAGGAGCATCTGGAGCGGCAGAGGATGGGTATGATGCACAGCTACCTTCGGCTGAGGTGCTGGAGCCTTGGCTGGGTAAAATTGGAAGTGGCGCGGCACTGGCTGACGCAGCAGGCTGGACCCCCACTTCGGAGCCTCTGTTCTCCCAGGCCGCTTTATGGTGACGCTGCATGTGTTGCCGCAGAGCCGTGGTACCAACATTGGCACGCTTGACCTTCTGTCTTCACATCTTGCATGTGGCCAGGTTACCCTCCTGTGGATGCTTGATGAAAAAGTGCCACACTGCCGAGTAGCTAATTTTCCCTCCAACAGTCCGCACTTATTCACTGCTACTGCTGCCAACTCTAGGAACCCCTGCTCCACTACCTCCCGGGAAGGCAGCCTGTCGCGCAGCAGGTGGTCTACCCTGCCCCCGGGCCAGGTGTGGCTCCAGACATCCCAATTCTGCCACCATGCTGACTGCCAACCCTTCGGCCACCTTGCTGCCTCAGCTGCTTACTCTGGGGCAAACTGGGACCCTCTGCTCCTGATGATGAAGCCCCTTCTGCACCGGGCTCGCAAGTGCAATCGGCTTCATCATCATCGAGTTGTGTCTGCACGTCACTGATGTCCTCCTTGGTTTCCACAAGAGCGTATGCTGCAGGAGATGGAACGCTCGTCACACCAACTCCCCCACCCCTCTCCTCCATTTCTTGGCTGGGCAGTAGCTGTTGACTGTCCTCTAAGACATTGTCCTCACTGAATAGTGGAGCTGAGCCCAAAGCATAAGATACGGCGGCTGGGTGGGCGTAGGACAGAGGCAATTGAAGGACAGGGGCTGCTCCCGGGCCATGCCAACTCAGGGTTGTGTCCGAGGAACCTACGGACTGTTAACTGGGGGTGTCAGATGTCACTTGTGATGAGGTCGATGACCGCGTTAACCAATCGATGATGGCAGATGCGTTGCGGATCGAGACACGACTGTTTGCAGATACCGGGAGATCAGGCCTCTCACTGCGAGGGGGAGAAAGCAATACACTACACTACACCTAGAACAGTATTTTTGTAACAGCAGGTGTGTAGAAAAGTTAGATCAAAATAGGCAGACACTGTAGCTAAAAGCTAATGCAAAAAGACACTGTCAGATATCCTGATGAAGTGGGACGCATAGTGCCCACGCAACACGTCGGTGATTGATTGTTTTCTTGGGGATACCAGGACGAGACTTGCAACATTATACACATGGTGATATAACTATTTTTTTCATATCAGTATCTTTTGCCTTTAAAATACTATTGTGTTATACAGATCTTGGCAGCTTTAATCATACTCATGTACTAGTTAGATTCATGCATTGCACATTTTTATTGAGCACTTAGCATTTTATCAATGCTTGTTGAATTGCACAGTGTCAGTTATTAGTTTATAAGCTCTTTTTAGATTGTAATTAGATACAGTTCACATAGTTTTTTGCACTCATTTCACCATTATTATTACTGCACAGGCACTTTATAGAATCATTGCAATACTAGTGCATTTGTTCTGAAAGCTACACCATTATTATATCTTCTTTATTAGATCTGGCTATATAGATACATTGAGTTTCATCATGCATTTAGTCTCTTATTTCCTGGTTACCCTTGTATATAGTCTTAATTGTTTTTTAATCATGTATTTGTCTTTTCTGATTCTTGATCAATTCTAATGTAAATAATAAAATATTTTTTGTATATTTTTACATTTTGGTGTGCGGCTGTATATATGCAGGATTCGTTTTGGGTTGATCTGGCGGCCCATTTTTGGTTGTAACACTGTCAGATGGTCTTACACAGGATGCCCCTGGTCAGAGTTAAATGCACCACAGGCAGTTTTTGAACAAAAACCTGTTTTTTGTTCAAAATGTAAAAAAGGTAAAGATGCAGGTACTATTAAAAGCTAAGTGCTAGTATTCGGGATGTCCCCCCCCGGTGAAAGGCAATGGGTGCTTTAAACTTTAAAACCATACTTTTTTATACAACAGGTAAAAGGTTAGTAGGCAGGTACTCTTAAAAGATAAGTGGTAGCACTGACAATGGCCCCCAGTGAAAGGCAATGGGTGCTTTAAACTTGTAAACCAGACTTTTTTATACAAAAGGCAAAAGGTTAGTAGGCAGGTACTCTTAAAAGACACGTGCTAGTATTTGGGATGCCCCCCGGCGAAAGGCAAAGTTTGTTTAAAAAGTGACTTACAAAATCCAACCAGTTAGTAAACAGGTAGTCTTGAAATATTTATGCTAGTGTTTGGGATGCCCCCTCTTCAAATACAGAGGTTGGCTCCTTTGATAGTGGAAAAGTGACTTTGATTACAAAATGCAACCAGTTAGTACACAGGTAGTCTTGAAATATTAATGCTAGCGCGCTTTTTAAAGAATGACACCAGGAAAAGGAAAATCTAAATAGGCAGGAGTGTTATTAACACTAAATAGGCTTGGAAGCTAAAGCAAACACTTTGAACTGTCCCTGTCTTTCTCTGTCACTGTCACAGGCTCTCTCCTTCTCTATCTGTCCCTCGCTTCTTCTGTTCTATCAATCTATATCTATCTCTACCTCGCTCTATCTATCTATCTATCTATCTATCTATCTATCTATCTATCTGTCTGTCTATCTATCTATCTATCTATCTATCTCATATCTATCGATCTATCTATCTATCTGTCTCATATCTATCTATCTATCTATCTATCTATCTATCTATCTATCTATCTCATATCTATCTATCTATCTATCTATCTATCTATCTATCTATCTCATATCTATCTATCTATCTATCTGTCTATCTATCTATCTCATATCTATCTATCTATCTATCTATCTATCTATCTATCTATCTGTCTCATATCTATCTATCTATCTATCTATCTATCTATCTATCTCATATCTATCTATCTATCTATCTATCTATCTATCTATCTTTTTATCTGTCTGTCTGTCTGTCTGTCTGTCTATCTGTCCCTCGCTCTCTCCCTGCCTGATCTGCTCTGCCCGCAATACAGTGTCAGAATGATCTTCCGCAAAATGGCCGCCGCTTATATGGGGCTGTGACATCGTCGGTGAGCCTGTCTGCTGTCAGGTAGCATGTGACACCTACCCAGGATTCCTTGCCCCATGGGACATGCCCTGACATGTGCGTCCACCATGTCCACTGGATAGCAGTAAATGGAGTTTTAAGGAAGCGATTTGAGCGATTGAATCGCGGCGATATTCTGAAACGTAATAAATCAAATATTTCCCGAAATTCGTAACTAATTCGGGTTCGTCAGAATCGATTCGCTCATCTCTAGTTATACCGTATCGCAGCGTGTGTAGCAGGTGTAATAATCAGCCTTAGCCTGGCTGCATCAATGTGTTACATTGCAAAAACATTGCAATAATTTACATTATGATTTTTGCAATTTTTGTTTCTATTACATGGTATTAAGGAATGGATTTCTCTGGCTGTTTGCCCATTAAAAGGTTGCCTTTACTGCATATGACTTACTGCATTTTTTGACTTCTTCTTGTGTTATGCATTCATTATGGGCTACACCAGAGCTCTGTGATCAGGGCCACCTAGCGGTCATTCTACTGTATATATTTTTGTTTCTGTATTTACACATTGTTAATGTGCTGTCCTTTTGTGTATTAAATCACTATTTCTTTTGCATAGCAGTTATTATGGGTGTTCATTTCTTCCAATTCTTAGAAGTCTATGACATTGCAAAAATCGGTCAGCTACCTGCTGTGTAAGAGGATGACTAATCGCTGCTTGTTACATTCCCAGCAGCCCTAGATTCAGTGAGAGCAGGGACGCTTTATCTGAATTCTTCCAGGTTGGTAAAAATATATACATCAGTACATAAATAAACAATAATCCATAAGAAATAAACAATACAGATACAGATGTAGCAATTGTTATCTGACACATCACAGCTCAGCCTATTGTGATATCTCACAAAGAAGACAGAACGATGCAGCGGTGCACCCAGTGGAGTTTTTTAAAGTGGAACAAAACCCAGGATTTTGACTATCCTGGGTTTTGGTCCTTGACCCCATGTGTCTGTGTGAAACCCCCCAGGAGAACAAGATCAACTCACCTCTTCCCGGTCTCGAGGTACATGTGAGGCCGTTCGTCCAATCAGCGGGCTCGGAGCCGCTGACGTGAGATGGCTGCATCCCACGCCACTCTCTGACGGGGAGCGCGGCTCACACATGCGCCATTGGACCGAGAAAGAAGGTGAGTGTATGGGGCGACCTGGGGTTTTTTTGCACAGCGGAATATCCTGATTTTGAATGCCTCGTTGGGGGGGGTGAATCGATCTTATAGATTCCCCGGCCTATGGCCTTGTGTTTTAGTCCGCTTTAAGGAAGCTCCATCTGTACATAATTAACTTAGTTGAAATAAATTTTAAAAGTTACTCTTCAGTCAAAAAAACGCTATACTCACCTTTCATCCCTCACAGGCTATCGCTGCTCGTCCGATGCTCACACACTGGATTGCCCAATCTCAGTCCTGCGCTGCAAGTCACCACTGCTGCCTTCTCCACAATACCATAATGCTTTGCTATTGATGATGGAGCACCATGTGCCATCATCACTGGAACTATGGCACACCCCCCTCCAAGCACTGTGATGAAGAGGGGACGTGACATAGTTCCTGGCACAGGGGGGGTCCATCGCAGGTGCATGGAGGAGAGCAATGTGGCAGTGCAGTGGAGGTGAAGGCAGCGGGATTGGGATCAGGCAACTGGTATCCTATCCACAGCGATAGGATGCAGGGGATGAAAAGTGAGTACAGCATGTTTTGTTTTTCGACTGAAGAGTGAATTTAAGCCCAGGGCCTGGCCAATTACCAGAGCCCCTGGCATCTTCAGGGGCCCACTCAGATTTGGCCATGTCATTATTTTGTAGTGGACCCTAACAATACAGAATACAGGGTGTTGTGTGCAGACCTGCTCATGGCTGGCCTCTGCAACAGGGGATGGTCAGCAACAATGGAGAAGGTGCCATGGAATGGAGAGCAACTGATGGAAGCTCAGAAGGTGGCGATAACTAGGTGACAACTGACAGCAATGATGGGGTCTTTAGTGGCAGCGGAGCAGTAAGGGCTGATGGGTGATTGGTGGCAGTAGAGAATGCAAGAAGGGCTAGAGGACAGGTGATGAAAGGTGACATCATGTGACACACTAATTTGAGGCCCACTAGGACTCCTTTGCCCAAGAGCCCCCACAAACCTGGAGCCGGCCCTGTTTAAGCCCCCCAACAGGTAATTGTTCTTCCACTGATGCAAAGTTGGGCCAAAGCGATCACCAGAGATATCACACTGGGTCATGCTGGTTTTTCCTGCAGTCTCCTTTTTTACCACCAGATGGCACAATCAAGGAAGGCAAACCCTTTACCTCCAAAAAATATATATTTTAATGCTTTGACTGGAGCCATGTGGCCACAATAGTACGTGCAGGGAATCAGGAAGCTGTGAGCTACCACCACCGGTCCAGTGTTCCAACAGACAGGTGTTAGGACGCACTTATGCACTTACCTGACCTTCTGATGAGTTTGTGCAACCTGGGGTGTTTCACACAGCTGGGAATCCATGATTGGGGTGCCCCGGGGCCAAGGACCAAAACTCAGGATAGTCAAAATCCTGGGTTTTGGTCCACTTTAATGTGTCCCACCAAAGAGTACGGCCATAAATGGGAGGGGCCAGAATCTCCTTGAAGACAAGGTGTGGCAGGGGACAAGGGCAGACATTTCCATGGATGCAGAGCAGGCTGGCAGGGGAGCGGGTACCCCTGGTGGTGACTTTTGGGCTTAGTACTGGGCTCTGCTTTGATGGCCAGTAAGTGGAGCACAGCGGTGAGCTGCATGGGGCATGGTGTTGGATGGCAGGGGAGCAGGCACCCCTGGTGGTGACTTTTGGGCTTAGTACTGGGCTCTGCTTTGATGGCCAGTAAGTGGAGCACAGCGGTGAGCTGCATGGGGCATGGTGTTGGATGGCAGGGGAGCAGGCATCCCTGGTGGTGACTTTTGGGCTTCGTACTGGGCTCCGCTGTGATGTTCGGTGAGTGGAGCGCAGAGGTGAGCTGCATGGGGCATGATTTGGATGGTAGGGGAGCGGGCACCCCTGGTGGTGACTTTTGGGCTTTGTACTGGGCTCTGCTTTAAAGGTCGGTAAGTGGAGCGCAGAGGTGAGCTGCATAGGGCATAGTGGTTGATGGCAGGGAAGCGGACACCCCTGGTGGTGGCTTTTGGGCTTAGTACTGGGCTCTGCTTTGATGGCCGGTAAGTGGAGCACAGAGGTGAGCTGCATAGGGCATGGTGGTGGTTGGCAGGGGAGCGGACACCCCTGGTGGTGACTTTTGGGCTTTGTACTGGGCTCTGCTTTGATGGCCGGTAAGTGGAGCACAGAGGTTAGCTGCATAGGGCATGGTGGTGGATGGTAGGGGAGCGGGCACCCCTGGTGGTGACTTTTGGGCTTTGTACTGGGCTCTGCTTTAAAGGCCGGTAAGTGAAGCGCAGAGGTGAGCTGCATAGGGCATGGTGGTTGATGGCAGGGAAGCGGACACCCCTGGTGGTGACTTTTGGGCTTAGTACTGGGCTCTGCTTTGATGGCCGGTAAATGGAGCACAGAGGTGAGCTGCATGGGGCATGGGGGTGGATGGCAGGGGAGCGGACACCCCTGGTGGTGACTTTTGGGCTTTGTACTGGGCTCTGCTTTGATGGCCGGTAAGTGGAGCACAGAGGTGAGCTGCATGGGGCATGGGGGTGGCTCTTCCGATGCCTCCCTAATACAATGCTGCTTGTTATACATTGCAAGTGGGTGGTCTGCCTGACAACAGGGTATCACTGGTCTGTGCTGCCTTGGTCAGGGGCTCTGGTGGCTGGCCCTTGGTTGTGGCGCCCTCGTGGGTGTACTTGCGACTCAGACAGGGCATCTTGGGTTGCCTGTCTCTAGAAGCACTGTCACCAACCAACAGATGGAGATTTTATAGACTAGAGGGTGTGTCATGACTAATTAACTGTTTATTTAAAATGCAAGAGCAGGAATTTGCAAACACACCACTTCCGCAATCCGCTGGGGCATGTCCCCTCATGCTGGGGTGCGCGGCAAGGCAAGAGAGAGGGGCTGGAAGATGGCACCCTTCCTATTCACCACCCAAGAGCAGGAACACGTCATGCTGGTAAGTACACATGCCATACCTTGCTTACGGTTCTTTGTCCCTTCACCTTCTGAACATGTTGGGCCTAGTTTACCCTGTCTTACTAGTGAAGCCACAGCCGGGAACGAGGGCTCCGCCATTAGTGTGCTGTATGACCTGTGCCTTAGTTTTAATGCCTAAAGTCATACGCCGGGTCCACTGTGAATTGGCTTACTTTTGGCTTGTTTGCTCAGCTGGTTTGGGTCAGATATGTCATAGGGATCAGGGACAGACTTGGAGTTGGTGAGTAAAGCTATGCCCTAGAGCGCAGGATCCGCCAGTAATGGTCGTATAGAGAAATATGTCCGCCAGTTAGGCCAGGTTTTTTAAAGTGGACAAAAACCCACCCTGTAGTCTGAGACTGAGACAGGGTAGGCATACTCGCTCCCGCTGGGGGAGATTCGTAATGCCCCACTGGAAAAACCACCAAGGTCGCTCGGAAACTCACCTTCTGGTCCAACAGCACATGTGCGCACAGCGGCCGCATCCCTCCTATGGCTTTAGCAGGGCGCGTGACCGTGACAGGCATTTGTGAATGTCTGGCATGGGCACGCTCCCTGTTAAATGGTGGCGGGGGATGCGGCCACCAGCATGCTTGGATCCGCTCGCCTTAGACAAGCTCGCTCTTGGATGAAGGGCCAGGAGCGGATCCGAGCCCGCTGACTAGACGAGAGGCTGCATATGCGCTGTAGGAATACCTGATTGAGATCGGGGCATTGTAGGGGGTTTCACACAGCCCCGATCAGGGTGCCACGTGGGCAAGGACCAAAACCGTGGGTTTTGGTCCTCTTCAATGTATCTTCATTACGCCATGTGCCAATATAATTGTGCTTATGCACGTGCTCGTGAATTCACTTGGAAGGCAGATGGGCAATAAGTGTAGGCCGATACATGCATTTGACTGGCCATGTGGAGCTAAACTAAGACAAAATGGAGGTTTGGAAGAAGCTGATTTGGGCTCATTAGATTGGGGGGGACATTTGCACCTTGTTTCTCCTGACATTCGTGCCCAACATCCACATGAAGAAGTCATAGAGCAGTAGGATGTAACAAATTTCTCACAGTTTGTGGGTTTTGTGCCGACACAAAATATTGAATAGGGCCCAGTATGGTATAGTAGTCTTGTCAGGGGTCCCTCGCCCAGTTATTTTATGCCTATTTATTGATATAAAGGGGAAAGGGCATGCTCTGTTTTTTTTAATATTGTGCTTGTGTTGAGTATTTGTTTTTTATAATGTATTGTCTTTTTGCCTGAATAAAATGAATTGATCATTTAAGATACATGTGATGCTCCTCCTGTTAGGGGTAGGAGAATAACTCTTCACTTTCTTCTGTATTTGTGGGTGGTGCACCCCCTTTTTTGGGTTAGTGCTTGTGGGAACACTGTAGACCCATTCTATTTTAAAGTGGGGCATTGAAAAAAACCTATAAAAACCTCAGGAAATCATGGTATATAATGAGAATTTAGAATCACAAGCACCAACCCGACACACACACAACATGCCGGGAACAATGGTCTTCACCACTTTAGGAGTTAAGATAAAGGAAATCTTCAGACCATTATATTTTGCATTATGAAACTTTTTAATATAAAAGTCCTGATAAGCTCTTTTGAAGTCCTGGTTCCTCAGGCTGTAGATCAGAGGATTGACGAGAGGAGTGACCACAGTGTAGATGACAGACACCACTTTCCTAACAGAGAAATGGCTGCCGGCACCTGAACTAAAATAATTAAACAATAAAGTCCCGTAAAATATAGAGACCACAGTCAGGTGCGAGGAACACGTGGAGAAAACTTTTTTTTTGTTGACCTTGACTTGAATTTTGAGGACACTTTTGAATATATAGACGTAGGGCAGGAAGGTTAATATCAGACAGCCGAAAGTGAAGAAGCCTCCCACTAAGAAGATAAGAAAAATATTGATGCGAACATCACTGCAGGAGATCTGAAGCAACTGAGGCAGGTCACAATAGAAGCCTTCTATGATATTTGACTTACAGAACGTTAATTTTAAGGCAAGAGCGGTGTGTGGGAAAGAGCAAATGAAACCAAGAAACCATACGGCAGATGCCAAAAGTACACACGTCTGCCAACGCATTATCTGCAAATACTGTAACGGGTGACAGACGGCGACATATCGATCATATGACATGACGGTCAACAAGACAATCTCACAGATGGCGAAGGAGAGAAAGTAGAAGATCTGGGTTAGGCAAGCGGCTAGCGTGATTATTCTTCTCTTGGTGATAAGGTCAATTAACATTCGAGGAATGGTGACTGAGGAAAAACAGAGGTCTACGCTGGCCAGGTTCCCCAGGAAGAAATACATGGGGGTGTGCAGGTGAGTGTCAGTGATTATGAGGGAGATGATCAGTAAATTCCAGATGAATATCAGAAGATAGACGGGAAGGAAGAAGATGAATAGTGGCAGCTGAAGGCTTTGGAGGCCAGATAGGCCCGAGAGGTAGAAAAGCGATAAAACTGTCTGATTCCCCATTGTACTAGACAAATCGTGCATAAATAATACAGAAACACATAAGGTTTGTGACTTATACCATTAGAAAAATATAAAAAAAATCATATTTAAAATTCAGCATTAAAGATATTGTAAATAATTAACAGCCATTAATTCAACATTTTCAAAAAACACAATTAAAAAGTTTGCAATAACCTTCTCATTCATTTTCATTTATACGATGGTCCCTGTATATGGTGAGCTATGAATATGTTGTAGGTAGAGGCCCTTGATCTGATTGAGTATATGCAAGTCTACAGTTATGCTTTAATAATATGTATTTACGAGAAGCAGCTTGAGAAGTAGTTTGTGTTGTAGAATTCTACTAAGTGTCGTCTAGCCTGAAATGTTCTGCTGTTAACGCGCAGAGTTTACTGAGAATGTGTTCTGTGTGAGATTTTGTTTTGGTTTCACACTGGAACGCAAAGGTTGTTTTGTTTGTGACATGTTATAAGATTACTTGTACGGCGGGAAAAAACTTCGATTTGTATGGTGGATGCCTGTCTCTGCGTCTCATTCGATCTGCCATACAATTCTCCAGTTCAAACTGCTCGGTGGAGGTGTGAAGGTGTCAGACGCATAGTCGGGGATCCGAGGTACCTCAGGAAGAAGCCCCCAACATATGGAACTACTCTTTTTGTGTATCTGCACACTGCTTAACATTGTAATTGGCTTGGTACACTTTTCTAATCACGAACGGTCCCCAACAAAGCAGAAAATAATTTACTTGTCACATGGTCTGGTAGTTCCTCAGGCACAGGGGCCCTGTAGAGCTGTCTGGCCATCCAGACCCAAATAGTATTGTTCAGCCATGACTGACTGAGGGTGTTTATTGTTCTTCCACAATCCCAGCCAGGTGCGATCAGGATATTTTCAATTGTCTTTCTGTCAAGGGACAAGCTGAAGATAGTGCCCAAACAAGGACATAGCTGAACAAGAGCCTTGCTGCCCTTGGGATAGTCCAGCGGGCCTGATTGCCTAGCCCTATGCAATGAGGCCTGCTAGACCCAGGCAATGATGGAGGAAGAGCCTCACTCACTGCCTCTGGAATAGTGGAGGCCTGCTAACCCCAGGCACTGACACAGGAAGAGCCTTGTTGATTCTGGGACACACGAGGCCATCTAGCTATGGGCAATGACAAAGGAGGAGCATTACTGCCTCTGGCATAGATGAGGCCTGATACCGGTAGCCCCAGGCAATGACTCAGAAAGACCCTCACTGGTATAATGCCTCTGGTATAAATGAGGCCTGTTAGCCCTAGGCAATGACACAAAAAGAGCCTCACTCCTCTGGGAGAGAGGAGGCCAGCTAGCCTCAGGAAATTATGGAGGAAGAGCCTCACTGCTGACACAAAAGGAGCCTCCCTCCTCTTAGGTAGATGAGGCCTGCTAGCCCCAGGCAATGACAGAGGAAGAGCCTCGCTGCTGACACAAAAAAAAAAACTTTCTCCTCTTGGATAGATGAGGCCACCTAGCCCCAGGCAATGATGGGACAAGAGCCTCACTGCCCCTGGGATAGATGAGGCCTGCTAGCCCCAGGCAATGAGGGATGGAGAGCCTCGTTGCCTCTGGGATAGATGAGTCCTGCTAGCCCCAGATAATGAAGGAGGAAGAGCATCGCTGCTGACACATAAAGAGGACCACTCCTCTTGGATAGATTTGGCCAGCTAGCCCCAGGCAATGTCAAAGGAACAGCCTAACTGCCTCTGGGATACATGAGGCCTGCTAGCCCCAGGCAATGACAGAGGAAGAGCTTCACTGCCTCTGGGATAGATGAGGCCTGCTAGCCCCAGGTAATGACGGAGGAAGAGCCTCACTGACTCTTGGAAAGATGAGACCAGCTAGCCACTAGTAATGGCACAAGAAAAGCTTTTCTGTCTCTGGGATAAATGAGTCCAGCTAGCCTGGGGGCAATCGCACAGTAATAACTTTTCTGCTTCTGGGATAGGTAAGACTTGCTAGACTGGGCAATGACAGAGGAAGACCACCATTTCCTCTGGGATAGATGAGGCCACCTAGTCCCAGGCAATGACACAGGACAGGCCGTGCAGTTGTAGAATATGAGGTGACTCTCGGTCGCCGGAGGGGCGGGATCCGGGCCAGGTCGGGTCCACTCCATTAAGGGTTAAGGATGTCATGTCCTTTTCTACCTCCATGGTGGTGGGTGTTCTTTTGATGGGCGGGCAGGGGGGACTCCGGGACTTGCGCTGTATGTTTGTCCCGTTAGAGGGACGCTTGCTCTGTGGAACATTCTCGTTCCGCCAGCCTGCATTGATGATGCCACCACCATGACCGAGATCTGCCAGGGGGCTTTCTTTTTGCTTGGGATGGGTTGGATTCTGCCCCTCCGTGTGTGGATCTGGCGCCTGTTCTTCCACTGCTGTCACAGCTTGGAGGAAAGAGCTCAGGTTCATTTTAGAATATAGGGTGGATCCGTGATTTGCGGAGTGTAGGATGATGTGGGCGGCAGAACAGTGGGTTGAACCTTATTGTCCAAGTGTATTTATTGTTGTTTTGTGGATTTTTAGGGTGTGGAATACCTGAAGCCGTGCATCGGATCACAGTGGAGCAGGTATGAGGTTGAGGTTACTGAGGCCACCTAGCCCCAGGCATTGACCTTCCTCTGAGATAGATGAGCCCATCTAGCCCCAGGTGATGTCACAGAGGGAGGATCACTGCCTCAGGAATAGATGAGGCCATCTAGCCCCAGGCAATGACACCGGAAGAGCCCTGTGAGTGAGGCCATCTAGCTATAGGCAATTACAAAGGAAGAGCATTTCTGCTT
Organism: Gastrophryne carolinensis; assembly: GCA_027917425.1. NCBI lineage: Eukaryota > Metazoa > Chordata > Amphibia > Anura > Microhylidae > Gastrophryne > Gastrophryne carolinensis. The sequence continues at coordinate 5,588,471 of CM051240.1, read as the reverse complement.
CTGGGATAGATGAGGCCTGCTAGCCCCAGGCAATGACGGAGGAGAAGCTTCACTGCCTCTAGGATAGATGAAACCTGCTAGCCCTAGGAATTGATACAGGAAGAGCCTCGCTGCCTCTGGGAAAGATGAGACCTGCTAGCCCTAGGAATTGACACAAAAAGAGCCTCACTGCCCATGGGAAAGATGAGGTCTGCTAGCCCTAGGAATTGATACAGGAAAGCATCACCGGCTGTGGGATAGATGAGCCCTGCTAGCCCCAGGCAATGACTGAGGAAGAGCCTTGTCGCTGACACAAAAAGAGCCGTGCTTCTCTTGAATAGATGAGGCCAGCTAGACACAGGCAATGATGGAGGAAGAGCCTCACTGCCTCTGGGATAGATAAGGCCTGCTAGCCCTAGGCATTGACACAGGAAGAGCCTCACTGCCTCTGGGAAAGATGAGACCTTCTAGCCCTAGGAATTATTACAGGAAGAGCATCGCCGGCTCTGGGATAGATGAGCCCTGCTAGCCCCAGGCAATGATGGAGGAAGAGCTTCATTGCCCCTGGGATAGATGCGGCCTGCTAGCCTCAGGCATTAGCACAGGTAGAGCACTGGCTCTGGAATAGAGGAGGAAAGCTAGCAGGGAAAAATGACTGAGGAAAAGCCTCACTGCCTCTGGGATAGATGAGGCCGACACAGGATGAGCATTGCAGCCCCTGGGGTTAATGAGGGACATTCTGGGTTGGAGAGATTCCACAAGCACTCTCTTCAGTGAGCATCAAGGAAGAATAGACGAAAATTAAATGTCGTAGGTGTCAAAAGTATACGAATGTGAGTTTTCAATGAATGGGGTGACAATGACTTGTCAAATTTACACCACATATTTGTGGGGGTGTGTCAAGGCATATATGAAGATTTGTTGATGCTTGGTAGGCTGGAAAAAGTTCCATGCAGATTTTGGACTCCACCAATCAACATTAAAACATATTATGTACATGAAATCCAAGGCCAATATTACCCAGCCCTGGAGTGGTCAACCAAAAAGCTCAAGCCAATAGTAAGGAGTATAATGATCTTTAAGGTAAAAAAAAACTCAAGGTAAACTCTAAGCAACTAAATGCCTTTTCTCAAATTAGCTAATGTTATTGTTCATGAGACCACTATCAGAAGGTCACCAAACTAATAAAGGGTTACTAATAATAAAGGGTTACTAATCCTCCCTCAAAAAAAAAAAAAAAACAGGCCAGTCCTCTCCGGCAGAGCAGCTTCAACTTCAGTCCACATTGGACAAGTTGAAGTTGTGAGCAGGCAGAACTGGATCGAAGTCGTAAACAAGCCGAGGTCATGGGCAGGCAGAACTGGATTGAGGTCATAAACAAGCCGAGGTCATGGGCAGCTAGAACTGGATCGAGGTCATAAACAAGCTGAGGTCGGGGGCAGGTAGAACTGGATTGAGGTCATAAACAAGCTGAGGTCGGGGGCAGGTAGAACTGGATTGAGGTCATAAACAAGCCAAGGTCATGGGCAGCTAGAACTGGATCGAGGTCATAAACAAGCCGAGGTCATCAGGAGAGCAGGAGCATCGTCAGAATCAAGCCGGGTCGGTACACAGAAATGGAAGACTGGAACACCGGAACAGGCAGGAGAGATGACCAACTGGCAATGCAGATCAGGGCTCACCATTGTATAAAGCTTTGCACGCTTGCAGTGCACATGTGCGCGCATAATCGCACATGCACTCAACTGGTTGGATCGAACACTGCACACTGCCGAGGTCGTGGGCAGGCAGAACTGGATCGAGGTCATAAACAAGCCAAGGTCATGGGCAGGCATAACTGGATCGAGGTCATAAACAAGCTGAGGTCATGGGCAAGCAGAACTGGATCGAGGTCATAAACAAGCCAAGGTCGCGGGAAGGTAGAACTGGATTAAGGTCATAAACAAGCCGAGGTCATGGGCAGGCAGAACTGGATCGAGGTCATAAACAAGCCTAGGTCACGGGAAGGTAGAACTGGATTAAGGTCCACTTTAAGCAAGAGATCCGCATAACATAAAGACTTTGCAGAGAGAAAAAGGCTGGATTTCCTCCAAGCCAATGTGCAGAACTGATCAAAAATTACCAGAACTGTTATCAGTTATTGCTGCACAAGGGGAACCTACCAGATACTGAAAGACTTACCACATTTTTACACTTGTAGAACTAAATGCAAAACTAAAAAAAAAATAGTAATGAGCTCCAAATTTGGATCAGAGCTAAAAAATAACTAACCCGAATATCGCCAATTCCTTTAAGGCCAGCCAGACCCAAATAGTACAGACGATTGCATTTCTTATTCGGAGCAAACCAACATTTTTGGGGCACTTTGGCAAATTGTCCAAATAAGAAAAATGACCTCCTTCCTGGGCGATGTCCTCACTTTTTGACTAGTCTCCATCTTGCTCTGGCAGCTCAGTGTCCTTCTCTTCATCCAGCGAGCAGGCTCCTCTTCTCATTACCCCGCACAGTCAGTCCTCCAGCATCCATCTGTGGGATTTCCCTCCTGACTAATTCCCTCCACAGGAGATTTCCTTGGGGCCACACCTGCCAGCTACCAGCCGTAGATGATCGAGGACTTTGCTGGATGCGGGAGGATGGACCCCGCCTAGTCAGGATAAGAGAATGGCCGGCTCACTGAAGGAAGAGAAGGACATTAGAGCCAATGCCAGCACTGCCACCAGAGCCGGAGGGAGACATGCTGGATAATAGGGACACTGCCCAGCACTGGAAAGAGAAAGGGATGTTTCTGCAAAAGATTCTGATTGGGGTTCTGCCGGATCAATTCGCTCATCCCTACCAAACAGCAGCAATATTGGGGCCAAATTGTTCTGCCTTTATTATTCATGTATTTAGGCTTCAATAAATAGGGGGGTTACCTACAATCCCTAAAAAACTGTGTGTGCACTGCTAAGGCAGGCAGCCCAACCAATCTAATGAACCAACCAAGAGCGAGGTGCCCTTGAGCCCCCCAAAAGAAGGCCACCCTTCCACCAAAGACTGACAATTACACTATAACTGTGTAAAAGTATATGTACATTATTAGGCAAAAAATACAAACTCTACAAAGTTAAAATGTACATTAAAAAATATATATATGTCACACACCATAACACTATCTGCCACAAGGGGGTGCTGGACCTAATGCTGCTGATACAAATCCAAATTAATATAACACGTTCATTTATATCCTTACATATCTCACCCTTATAAACATCTATATCTAGATACATCTATATTCTATAAAGTGCATGTGCCCCCAAAAAAGTGCATCCATCGCTAACATTTTATCCTACTATAGAGTGCTTACACCATTAATGTTACATCATTACTGTGAAACCCCGCAGCGACCAGCCACCCCCCGAGAGCCACCAACGCGTTTTGTGACAATGTCTTGTCACTTTCTAAAGGCAGTGTGTGTCACAGTGTCTTGTGACATGTACTTTTCAGGCTACAAATATACTCATCACATGCAATTAAAAGTCTTTGACTCTGCAAAGTGGTCACCACTCCTGTTTACTTTTTGACCTAAGTATTGCTTCTATCTTGCCACATCTCCATTTTATCATATAGGGTGGTTTTATGTATAGACACTTGCACTTTATTCATTCATTTTATAGATTGGCATGTATTTTTGATATTATTGATATGATTTTTGTATAACCCTTTGCTATTCAATACATTTTTATACCCTTTGTGCAGCCCTTTGTGTGTGTGTGGGGGGGGGGGGTCGCGGCTCTCGGGGGCCACGTGTCCCAAGGGCGGCTTCCTTGGCTTCTAGTATTTTTTTTTAATGCATAGATGGGCATTGTATGCTTGCGCACACATAGGAATTTGTCCTCCTCATTTAACCCATCCGTGCAGTGAGTGTACACATGCCCGGAGTGGTGGGCTGCCCTAATTACGGCACCTGGGGAATTTGTATTTCCCCCACCAGGCTTTGCACGGGTTCATTGATATAGAGTGGCGGTACTCTATATCAATATATCATATATGGGGCAGAGATGGCGGGACAGGAATGGATGGGGCAACGCTCTGGGGGGACAGGGATGGATGGGGCAGAGATGGCGGGACTGGGATGGATGGGGCAGAGATGAGGGGACAGGGATGGATGGGCAGAGATGGCGGGACAGGAATGGATGGGGCAACGCTCTGGGGGGACAGGGATGGATGGGGCAAAGATGGCGGGGCACGGTTGAATGGAAATGAGCTGGGGGGACAGGGATGGATAGGGCAACACACTGGGGGAACATGAATGAATGGGGCAGAGATGGTGGGACTGGGATGGATGGGGCAGAGATGGCAGAACTGGGATGGATGGGGCAGAGATGGCGGGACTGGGATGGATGGCGCAGAGATGGCGGGACAGGGATGGATGGCGCAGAGATGGCGGGACTGGGATGGATGGGCAGAGATGGCGGGACTGGGATGGATGTGGCAGAGATGGCGGGACTGGGATGGATGGGGCAGAGATGGCGGGACTGGGATGGATGGGGCAGAGATGGCAGAACTGGGATGGATGGGGCAGAGATGGCGGGACTGGGATGGATGGCGCAGAGATGGCGGGACAGGGATGGATGGGGCAGAGATGGCGGGACTGGGATGGATGGGGCAGAGATGACGGGACTGGGATGGATGGGGCAGAGATGATGGGACTGGGATGGATGGGGCAGAGATGGCAGGACAGGGATGGATGGCGCAGAGATGGCGGGACTGGGATGGATGTGGCAGAGATGGCGGGACTGGGATGGATGGGGCAGAGATGGCGGGACTGGGATGGATGGGGCAGAGATGGCGGGACTGGGATGGATGGGCAGAGATGGCGGGACTGGGATGGATGTGGCAGAGATGGCGGGACTGGGATGGATGGGGCAGAGATGGCGGGACTGGGATGGATGGGCAGAGATGGCGGGACTGGGATAGATGGGGCAGAGATGGCGGGACTGGGATGGATGGGCAGAGATGGCGGGACTGGGATAGATGGGGCAGAGATGGCGGAACTGGGATGGATGGGGCAGAGATGATGGGACTGGGATGGATGGGGCAGAGATGGCGGGACTGGGATGGATGGGGCAGAGATGGTGGGACAGGGATTAATGGGGCTGAGATGGTGGGACAGTGATGGATGGGGCAGAGATGCCGGGACTGGGATGGATGGGGCAGAGATGGCGGGACAGTGATGGATGGGGCAGAGATGCCGGGACTGGGATGGATGGGGCAGAGATGGTGGGACAGGGATTAATGGGGCTGAGATGGGGTAGCAGGACAGGATTGGATGGGGCAAAGAGACCGAGAAACAAAGTTTGTGTGCACCTTGCAATACCACTTCCTTCCCCCGCAGTACTTCATATTGCAATGCTAGGTCAGGGAGCCATGACACTGGCAGGGAGACTAAGCACTACATCACGTAAAGTGGGCATCTTGGAGCATGGCAACACAGAAACAACTGAGCACAGGGCTGTCAGGACAGGGGTTCAGAAATCTGGCGCTGAGGTCCGCATTCGGACCCTGGTCCGCCAGTTGAGTAGCGCTGATATAGAGTCACTAGTGTATTTTTCTTTGTCCTTATGCAATAAAAAGTCCAGACTAACACAAGGTGCCGGAAATGAATGTATCACTTCCGCCTGCTTTTCATGGGTGTGTAGCTACATTGTACTTACATAGAAATTACCACTGACGCCTTCGATTTTTACTCATGTGCTTCAAATAAATAACAGACGTGAAAGCAAATCACAGAAGAGTCGGTTCCCAAGTCACAGAAAAAAAAGTAACAGTAACACAAGTCTCAGATGTTACAGCTTGTGGGACATTTTCATTCTCCTCCACGTGGGACTAATATTTATTTAATGCCGAATCGTCCCTCGGGCTCCGCCACGCGCTCAGACAAGCCAATTAAATCTAGAATGTTCTCCTCTGAGATTCCGGAGAGTCAGTCGCGGGAATCGTTAATCAGGAAAATGTTTCCAGTAATGATAATGAGAGATTATCGCAGCTCATTACGGTTTTGCTTTTATTGGCTAACCGAGGGCTGGTATAAGGTTTTGTTAGGGTTTAGGCTTTTGTAAGCCTGTGAAAGTGACCCTGCTCTATAGATGAAAAGTATAGTGATAACATTTTCTATAAATAAAACCATGAATTTATTCTTATATCAAAAAAAGGTTAAAACCAGTATTTACTTGCAATGGGAGCAGCCAGGAAAAGGTGAGTTTACTGGCCACCCAGGGGGTTAAATAGTGATTTGGGATGCCCCATTGAAAAGGTCAGCGGCCAGTCTTGGAGTCTTTTAGATAGGAGGCAGCCAGGGTTTTGTTCAGCTTTTTCTTGAGCTCAGAGCGGTATGAAAACCCTGAATGGTGTGTTAGCCATTAGTCTGTAAGGAGGAACAAACTCGGGATGGTGAAAATCCTCTTCAAAGCAGACTCAAACCTGCCTGGAAACTCCATACCAGGTGGACTCCAGGTCCCCAAAGGACCTCAAACTCAACTACCTTCACTGCTTGTGAGCCCCTTCATTTAGGAGACGCGCACCTTTGCCCCAAGGTGCGCGGAGGCCAGGAAGCAGGAGGTGGAGCTGCCACACTAGGAGGGGATTGGCTCCTGTTCCCTGTCATACAGAGTCCTAGTGTCATGATAAACTTACCTCCTGTCCGGTCCTGCCACATCCGCAGGTGGCGCAGTCTCGGTGGCCAGCTGAGACTCCTTCCGTCCGGCAGCCGGCTCGAGCAGTGTCGGCTCGAACGGCAACGAGCTTGCCCGCCTCCTCCTCTACTTGATTCCGTGCAAGCGAGCACGGCTTCCTTATGTCCTCCAGCGGCACTGCAGACATCGCGCCCACCGGAGGATCAGTTAAAGGGCCAATGAGCCCTACTGTTACTGTGGGCAAAACGCCCTGTTACTATTTTGAGCAATTAGCTCATGAATTTCCTTAGCTGGCCAATAAGCCGAGGTTTCCTCCCCAGCCTATCCTGTTAGTTCCCATCTAATAAAGGTTGTTCCCCCACACTGCTTGTTTGCCCATGATAGCGTGCTGCTGGGTGTAATAGTATCCGTGATCCTTGTTCGTTGCCGACCTCGTCTTGTTTGACCATCCTGTGATTACCGCCTGGACCAAAGCCTGCTTGTACCCTGACTACGATCCCTTTTGCTGCATACCCGTGACCTCCCGGCTTGACCCTTGGCTTGACCTCGACCCTTGTCTCTTCCTTTGGTGCTGCGCTAGTAAGGACTGAATACCTGTGTTTGACCCCGACTTACCCGACATCGCCTAGTCTTGCCTCTGGTTCATCCGCCTTCATCCCTGTAAGTTCACATCCTTTGTGCTACGAAGTCCTGAGGGCAACCGTGCCCGGCGAGGTGTGCAAAGTGTCCCGGCAAACGGGGGCTTGGCTATAGGTAAATCTAGCAGTGGAGATTGGGGGTAAGTGTAGTGTTTTTTTGGGTCAGGACCCTTTCAGGAGGGACCCCTCCTGGTACAGTGGGCGCTGGTCTTCTAAAAGAAGCAGGGAGTGGCCATTACAGCTGCACTGCCAGAATCTGCAATGAGGCGTCCCCCTCCTCCTTCCTTGGCTTTTTCGAAGGAACCTCTGTGCAATCCCCTCCATGTCACTAATTTCATAACTGGAGTGGAGAGACATAAAGGAGGTTTCCCAGGGAAGATCCCACATTGCCCTATTCCTCCAGTGACACCTGGTGGTATAAATCAGTGGTCCCCAACCCTGTCCTCAAGGCCCACCAACAGCTCATGTTTTGTGACTCTCCACATAGCCAGCTCTATAGATCTGCTTCTGCACTAATTACTCCACCTGAGCATCTGTATGGAGATCTGCAAAACCTGCCTGTTGGTAGGCTTTAAATACAGGGTTGGGGACCCCTTGTATAAAGCTTTTCTTCCCGGTGGCCAACTGGATGCCAAGTCAGGAGGAGGGGGGACCGGGTGGGTGACTGAGATAGGGAATAGTTAAGTACTGGTTAATAAAAAAAAACTAAGATATTTGTGTGGTCATAGCTAGGGCTGGGAGCTGGAAGTTGGGAACCACCCCCTACCCTCCAAAGACTAAAAAGTTTGTCCCCCTTCAAAACTTACCAGCCCCCCACAACTAAGCATAGGGACTTGAAATCCCAGGGTTTAAGGGCCAAACTGCAGGCCCTGGCCCTAGCTATTGCCAGACCTTATGCTTTAGGACAAAGGCCCGATGCCAATGCCTGAACCACCAGGCTCAGCTGCACCAGCCTGCCCATTAAGGTTTTGGATTATTTGGCCGGGAGGTTGGGCAGGTTGTTTGCCATTATCCTGCCCTTTGAACTGACGTCCCTTTGGCCTCTTTACTGTTCAAAGTGTAGTTTAAAATCAAATAAAGAGACCACACAAATAGTTTTAGTTTCTTAATTTACTAAAACATACATATTTCCAACATCTGTCCCACATCATCTAAAATGATGCCACCAGAGTGTCTATCCCAGATGCTCCCACCAGCATCTAAAGCGGGACACAGATCCCCCCTCCTCCCTCTGACATCAAGCCAAGGGTAATGGCTGTCCAACACAGGGGTGGAGACTACTGATGTCACTGGAGGGGAGGAAAATGTAGGGAGATTTCCCGGGAATTCCACTCCATGTCCCTCTCCTTCAGTGACGTCAATTCTTGGTGCTAAAATGCTCTTGCGCCATTGCGTGGGGAGGTTCATCTCCGGACACCAGGATTCAAGGCTCCTTCGACCTGATCCAGAGCCTGACCATGAATGCTCATTTTTTTCGGGAGTTGAAATTGCAAATACTCATTCACAGGCGCGTTCCAAAAAAAGTTTGCAAACACATATAGTTTAGCCGAACATTTACAGCATATGCAGCCGAAGTATTCTCAGAAGCCGAGTTTTTTAGCTGTTTTCGGACGTAACTTGCTGTGGAACCCATTATTCTCGGTGTGCCGTGTCCTTCGGTGACTCTCCGGTGCACGCCTTTTTTGTTATTTACTAGCTATTTTAGAAGCTTCCCACTGTCCTCCACCAGTGTACTAGTCAGCACGTCATTGCACATACTTACCTTTTTAACCCCCGCTGGCATCTAGGGCATCCCATGTAGTCTGCATGTCCTTGCACCTACTTACCTTTGTACCTTGGTTGCCATGTTATCTGCTTTCTACCCACAGTTACTCACCTCCAACTTTGGACACCTTATGTTTTTGTGTTCTGTTTTACACCGCAGTTTGCATCTGTTTATTTTGTTGCATAGAAAACACCACCATGCAGCTTATAACTTTAAAACTCTTGGTTTATTTATTTTATTTTTAACACCTTTATTTAAATGTATTTACATTAAAAAATAAATAAACAATATACATTTTCCTGGGACCCACATGGCACCTGCATAGAGAAAAAATATACATTAGCACTTGTTGGGCCACATGCGTATCTCCGCAATTCTCGACTACTGTGGGATAGGACTCACTGACCGTGGCCAGCAACACGTTTCTAAAGGCAATAAAACAGAGAATTCTTAAGAGACAGTAAACTCACCCCAGTGAGACAACAGATAAATGGAAATGACTGCGCTACAACATCATCATTTTACATTTTACAAGGATTAAACGAGTACAATAGTGCTTCACCTGCAATAACCCACTTATCCCAAAAGGTTAAGAAACAACATATGACAAATTAAGCACAGAGCAAACATATAAAAACTTTTTAAACTCCAAAAAGTTTTTAAAATCAGTCCAGGCTGAATGTGAAGGGTGAACACGGGTCCCAAAGGGCGCGCACTCTCCAAAAAGTGGTTTAAAATGACTTTACTCCAAACACCATCAGTGTAGCCCTTTACCGTTTCAATAGACCCTTAGCAGAAGGTAGATAATGAAAAAGCCATATTCAGACACTGTCCAAGTAACACAATGATGTCCAAAATAACTGCAATCCAATCACGGTCACAAAAGATAGCAGGGAAGACAGTGGACACAATCCAGGTATGGCTCCACCATGTATATAGAAAACCAGAGAGGAAATAATCTAGCGTAATATTGTTTAATAGATAAAACCTTCTAAAAAGTGCCACTCATTACACTCACACTAAAAAATGAATGAACAGAAAGCGACTCTCACCGGTCCTCGGCACCGCCTCGGCTGATAGTAGGTACGGGGGGAGAGACACAGGTCCAGATGTAACCCGGGTGATCATCCCAGTGAGACCTAATCTATCTAAATATCCGTCCTCTGTCCCTGGTCTCTGCAGTTTAGGTTTCCAATAATCTTATTTCCTGGATTATTGATGTCCATGCTTTCATAGGCAGTGTGTGAGGTTGCTTCCAGAACGCCATGATTGTCAAGTGAGCAGCAATAATAGGATTAATTACTAGGGATTATGTGTTTCCTTTTTGGTGAAGGATTGCAGTTTAAACGCGGCATTGTTTGGCTACCCTCTGTGACATCACCGCAGCCTTGGAGTTCACAATACAGGGCAATGAGAGGCTGATCTCCTGCTGAGGTCTCCTTCATGTCAGACACACGCATCATTCCCTCTCATAAATTGGTAATCTGGGGGCACTCCCGCAGTATATGAATCCGATATCCCAGAGACGCTTTACACCAACCATTTGTCTCCACTTTGCCCCAATCAACCTGATCCAGCTCCAGAGTCACCTCCCACCATCTGTCCAGGTTATTAACCAGCAAAGAGGGATGTTCAGTTCACCTAGAATGAGGCAGTAAACAGTGGACACGGGCCATCCAAGACCCACAGAACACAGTATCTACTGTAAGAGCTTTACTGTAACGACAGTACCAACTCTGACAGAGGTAGATAGCCATGTAGGTCATGTCTAGGTGAGGTACAGATGGAGCAGAGTTAACAACGATATCTTAAAATTAGGGATGAGCGAATTGGTTCTAACGAACCTGAATTCGCTCTGAATTTCAGGGAAAATTCGATTCAGCACGAAGCCGGCTTCCGCCGCCCACTGACAGCGCAGCCGGCCTCCCCACTCCCACCAGAGATGAGCGATTCGCTAAAGTTCGATTCGGACGAACCCGAATTTCTTTGAGAAATTCGGCGAATCGCCCGAATCGAATTTTTGAGAAGTTCGCTCATCTCTACTTAAAATCTTTAATGCTTTTCAATGGCTTTGGTGTTCTGAGCCAAGGCATATAATTCTGCATTGTTTGTATTAGAATACATCTCTCACCAGATGCAGGGACAACGAATCCCGCCAACAGTAGATTTTTCCCAGAAAAATAGAACCCTGTCTTTCCCAATAGATAGCATCTGGCGGGGACCTCAGATTCCCTAGCCTAGGATCATGCCAAATATGGACCAATTTTGTGGTCTAGCTAATGTGCTGATCTGCTCTACTCTGCGGCATGGTCGGTGTATCACTGCTATCGTACACAGTCTGCTAGTCTTGAAAAACCTCTCACCTTTCTGGGCATTTATAAATGCAGCACCAATCAAGCACCATGGTGTCACTTACCTTGTTGTATATCGGGCGATGTAAACACAGACTACTGTTAGCATTATAGCGTACAAGGAAAACGCAGCAGAGGGGAAGGCCAGGGTATCAGGTAATGGTAGTTGCAAGTTCTGGTAAGCTGAACTGGAACTCAGGAGCATAATAAGAGGAAAGGGTTAATGCTGGCTAAGCTGGGAGGAGGCAGGAAGAGAATGTCTGCAGCACTACACCACAAGGCAGCTTCGGAGTGGGGAGTCTGCCAGCAAGTCTGTTTTTTGACAGAGCCCCCCCGCAAGAGGAACTGGACTGCGCTGCAGACAGGCCCAAGTATGGTACGGAATGCGTGCAGGAACAGAGCCGCGAGGATCAGAGTCTGGATAAGTGCAGAAATAGAGCTGTCCATTCAGAGTTCAGGCGAATGCATGAACAGAACTGGGCATTCAGGGTGGCAGTGCATGCAGGACCAGAGCTGGGCATTCAGGGTTCAGGTTCGTGCTGGAACAAAGCCATAGTAAGAGTACATGCAGGATCAGTTACCGTGACCAAATGTATTACTGGGTGTGGGGGGGATATCGCTCATTGGGGGTAGGTCAGTTGCTCAGCATAGAAATAAAATGTTATGTGAAATAGAACCCCTACATCTTGCAGCACTGGGGAAAGTAGAACCAACATGCTATGTTATAGGACTGACAGACCCAAAAAGGACCTGGTGAGAACAGCAGACAATCAGTAAAAGGCCTAGGAGAAGAATTTAGGCACCCAGATTTATTGTACTAAAATCTCTCCTATTACATTGTTCTATGTGTAAGTATTTTTATTAGAAAACATGTCCCGGAAGTTTTCTTATAGCCATAGCTTCATAATGTCTCTCTCAATGGAACACTTTGAAAACATGGTTGGGTGTGCCTGTAGACCAGTCCTGCGTACAACAAACAACAGGTTAGAACAATACTGGCTAGTACTCTCAAAGCTATCCCCTACAAAACTGTTCCCTAAACCCCCTCCTCAAAAGCCACCAACAGGCCCAGGTTTGCAGATCTCCACACAGACACACAGGTGGAGAAATTAGTGATCAGACAGCTATAACAGCAGCCTGTGTGGAGATCCACAAAATATGACCCATTGAGGACTCTCGGGGAGAGGCTTGGGGAACATTGCCCTACAACATGACCAAGACATACTGTATAGATCTTTGTGCAACATTCTAAAATGATGATTGAGTATCAACCACTAAGTCACTTCAATAGTTAACAAAGGAATTCTTCAATCATTATATTTAGCATTGTAATGCTTTTTCATTAAAAGGTCTTGAGAAGCTGTTTTGAAGTCCTGGTTCCTCAGACTGTAGATCAGAGGGTTGAGGAGAGGAATAACCAGCGTGTAGATGACAGACACCACTTTGGTACCCGAAAAATGGCTGCCAGCACTTGAGCTAAAATAATTAAACATTAGAGTCCCATAAAATATGAAGACCACAGTCAGGTGCGAGGAACACGTAGAGAAAACTTTACTTCTGCTGCCCTTAACTCGAATTTTAAGGACAGCTTTAAGTATATAGACATAGGGCAGGAAGGTCATTATCAGACAGCTGACGGTGAAGAAGCCTCCCAAGAAGAATATAAGAAGAACATTGATGTGAACGTCACTGCAGGAGATCTGAAGCAACTGTGGCAGGTCACAGAAGAAGCCTTCTACAATATTTGTCTTACAGAATGTTAGTCTTATGGCAAGAAGGGTGTGTAGCAAAGAACTAATGAAACCAATCAACCATACGCCGGATGCCAAACATATGCACGTTTGCCAACGCATTATTTGCACATACTGTAACGGGCGACAGATGGCGACATATCGATCATAGGACATGACAGTCAACAAAAACATCTCAGAGATGGCAAAAAAGAGAAAGTAGAAGATTTGGGTTAGGCAAGCTGCTAGCGTGATCTTTCTTTGCAGGGTGAGGAGGTCACATAACATTCGAGGAATGGTAACCGAGCAAAAGCAGAGGTCTACATTGGCCAGGTTCCCCAGGAAGAAATACATGGGGGTGTGGAGCTGAGAGTGGGTGACTATGAGGATGATGATCAGCAAATTCCAGGTGAGAGTCAGAAGGTAGATGGGAAGGAAGAAGAGGAAGAGAGGCAGCTGAAGACTCGGGAGGTCAGACAGACCCGAGAGGAAGAATTCAGATATAACTGTCCGGTTGCCCATTATTCTATTTTAACTCTAATTTTCTTTACATTTGTGCAGTTTTAATCAATGGTGGAAATTAACAGATTTCATTGCAGATAATCAGAACTTTTCTGCTCTAAAGAAACAAAGAATAATGAATCCTGTTTTCGAAACAAAGTTAAAAAGTTACCAACACCACTGAACATGGTATTTACCTGTGAAGCTCAGTACGGAAGATAATAGAAAAAAGGGGACTTGCTCTATACCCGATAAATCTAACATGATTCCTTACCACCTCAATCTCATCTAATCACTAATACACCTTAAAGCCATATAACAACATCACATCAGTCATCCAAATTGATAACTAATGAATGATATCCTATAAATCACAGTATGAATCACCATATAAAAAAGAACCCAACAATATCCTGTAGTGTAAAGCTCAATGTCAATCACCATAGAAATCACAAGATAACAACTCATATAAAGAGAATAAGCATCTGGCCAGTCTCCCAACCGCCTACCACACCAGGAGCCACGTGTTCCGTGGGCACACCTCCCACTTCCACAAGCAAAGCTTAGTACGAAAGATAAGACATCTCTGTGAACTCCTAGAGGTTCAGGTTCGGCAACTTCGGACAAAGTTAATACAGAAGATGAACAAAAGCTCTGTTTGTGTTCCCCATCTTCGAAATTTGGGGGGTGATTCTGCCTCTGTTGGCCCCTCTGCCCCCCCCTCACTCCTTACCCACCCGGGCGGAGACAGAGGCTGAATGATCCCCCCCCCCCAAAGTTCGAGGACGGGAAACCTGAAACTTAACTTTTGTTCATCTTCTGTATAAAGTTCTCTGAACTTGTCAAACCACATGTAAAGGGGCCCCCAGAGGCAAAATGGCAACCGGGACTGAAATTAAAAAAAAATATATAATTGTGGTGGCACTCTAATGCTGAGTGTGCCACAGGAAGAGGCTGTGCACTTACCTGAGCCCTGTGATCCCATCGGCGGTATGCATTTTTTCCACTGTCGAAAAGGCTTTAGCCGGCGCTTCAGATAGATGGCTGATGCTCCCATGAGTGAGGACACCTCACTCAGCAACTGGAAGTAACCAGCAGCACTTCTAGTGCCAGCTGCCAGTGTCCTCACTCATGGGAGCGGCGGCCATCTTTTCTGAAGCCCTGGCCGTAGCGTATTTGACAGTGGAATGAACTCCGACCTTTGACGGAATCACAAGGCTCAAGTTGTTCAGCAGCTTCCTCCTACTCAGCAGCCCATCGGCCAACTTTTCTGAGTTTGGGCCGAACATCAAACTCAAAAGCGGACTTTAGGCTGAAGTCCGTGTTTGGGTTTGGGAACCAAAACTTACCCAATTCTTCCATTTAATTTATTTGGGGCTGGGTGAGCAAGTATTTTATGGAGCAGGGGGATCCATGCACAGTGTGCTTATTGTTTTGGGGGGTTGGGGGGGAGAACACACTCTTGAGATACATTATACTTTACATATGCACAGTGACTGTAACCAGGCATTAGTGTCTCCAAACTCTATGGTTTAAATGTGGCTTGTGACAATCTCTCGGTGTTGGATGCGGCTCTCAAGGACAGAAAGGTTGGGGACTCCTGCGGGAAAAGAGTCGGTGCCCTCCTGATTCTCCCAAGTGGGGGATAGCAAGGAGGGTAGACACTTCATAGGTTTGCACCTATTTCTACCTGCCTGGTTGTGCAAATGACATATTCCTAACTGCAGCACTATACAATATGTGTTATCTATGTGTTATACCTTAAGCAGAGAGAAAACATGCAGTGAATAAAGAAGAGGCTCTACAGAGTCTTTTACATCCCGCAGCGCAATGCACACATCACATTGCACTGCAAGCCACCTGCTAATAGGCTCACAACAGCTGATTACAACAGAAACAATTAAGATACATGCATTGATTCTTGGCTGTAACAATGTAACACAGCGGACATATCAGCAGGGAGCTGGCAGACTTTTCAGAATGACTTATCTTGTTTTTTTATAGCCAAAGCAGGAAGGAGATAGCTCATCCCAAGGTATTAACATGCCATTCCAATATATGGCTCAAGCCTCTGTATAAATATATTACTGAATGAATAAATAAATTCCTGGTCATCCACATTTTTGGCATTCCTTGTGGTTTATTCCATTACTGTTTATGCACTTAAATGCAGCAGTAAATTGTAGTTGTAGCAAGGTGTAGGCGCGTTTCACAAGCAGCTTTCTCAATACACTATATTTAGCTGGCAATTTGTATATCATTATTCCTAAATATATCTCAATATAACTAGGTACTGTACATACACTCAGATTAATGTAATGTTCTGCTGCCCTCTAGTGTTGAGAAATCATCATTGCCAGGTTACTGTAAGGAAAAGGGGTTGACTCTATAATTCTATGAGCAGATTATACATGTACCAGAATTTACCTTAGGAAATAGCAAAAGAATACGCACCCCTAGCTTTTGGGTTATAAAGTGCGGGTCAAAGTACTGGGGTTAGAAAGGAGAGAGTATGGTAAGTGTGGGTCCAATGTAGGAAAATTGTATAATTATGAAAATTATAAAGTTAGTAAATGGCTGTGTAGATAGTAAATGGGAGTCACCAAGGGCATCCCAGAGGTGTGTGCAGGACCCCCTTCTATTCCGGGAGGGAGCAGAGTTGCAGCATGAAGCCTGCGTCCCAAAACGTGTAGTTTGTGCTGCTATAACCAGCGTGTGGGGGTGTGGGAGGTACTACCAGGGTCAGTATATACCGGTATATATATATATATATATATATATATATATATACCTCCGCACGCAGGTTCATCTATTTAACTTACTGTATCTTTTGCCAGCTAAATATGGTGTATTGAGCAAGCTGTATGCGAAACGCGTCTACACCTTGCTACAACTGAAATTACTGCTAAAACTGACTGGAACAGCAATGTTGGAATAAACCACAAGGGATACTAAACAATTTGGATCATCATTTATTTATATATCATGCATGTTTTCTCTCTGTCTAACACATATTATCCTGTTTCCCTGAAAATAAGCCCTTGTGAGATTTTTCTGCATTTATTGTTAATGCATGAAAAGCCCTGCCCCAAAAATAAGCCCTAGTTACAATTCATATTCTAGCTGCCGGGCTTCAGCAGAGGGACGGGAGTGGCTGTAAAGAAGGGAGAGGACACATCACGGTTGAAAAGGAGGGTAAGGAAACATCACAGTTGTATAGGAGGGTGAGTAATCGTCATGCCTGTAAAGGAGGGTGAGGACACATCACGGCTGTAAAGGAGGATGAGGACACATCCTGACTGTAAAGGAGGGTGAGGACACATCACGGCTGAAAAGGAGGGTGAGGACACATCAAGGCTGTAAAGGAGGGTGAGGACACATCAAGGCTGTAAAGGAGGGTGAGGACACATCAAGGCTGCAAAAGGGGGTGAGGACACATCACGGCTGTAAAGGAGGGTGAGGACACATCACAGCTGTAAAGAAGGGTAAGGACACATCAAGGCTGTAAAGGAGTGTGAGGATACATCAAGGCTGTAAAGGAGGGTGAGAAAACATCACAGCTGTAAAGGAGGGAGAGAACAAATTGGGGCTGTAAAAAAAAGTGAGAACACATCACAACTGTAAAGGAGGGTGGGGACATATCACAGCTGTAAAGGAGGGTGAGAACAAATCATGACTGTAATGGAGGGTGAGGACACATCACAGCTGTAAAAGAGGGTGGGGACACATCAAGGCTGTAAAGGAGGGTGAGGACACATCACAGCTGTAAAAGAGGGTGGGGACACATCAAGGCTGTAAAGGAGGGTGAGGACAAATCACAGCTGTAAAGGAGGGTGAGGACACATCACAGCTGTAAAGGAGGGTGAGGACACATGAAGGCTGTAAAGGAGGGTGAGAACAAATCATGACTGTAATGGAGGGTGAGGACACATCACAGCTGTAAAAGAGGGTGGGGACACATCAAGGCTGTAAAGGAGGGTGAGGACACATCACAGCTGTAAAAGAGGGTGGGGACACATCAAGGCTGTAAAGGAGGGTGAGGACACATCACAGCTGTAAAAGAGGGTGGGGACACATCAAGGCTGTAAAGGAGGGTGAGGACACATCAAGGCTGTAAAGGAGGGTGAGGACACATTACGGCTGTAAAGGAGGGTGAGGACACATTACGGCTGTAAAGGAGGATGCCCTCATCACAGCTGTGAAAGAGGGTGAGGACACATCAAGGCTGTAAAAGAGGGTAAGGACACATCTGTGCTGTAAACAAGGGTGAGGACACATCACAGCTGTAAAAGAGGGTAAGGACACGTCTGTGCTGTAAACAAGGGTGAGGACACATCACAGCTGTAAAAGAGGGCCAGGGCACATCAAGGCTGTAAAGGAGGGTGAGGACACATCAAGGCTGTAAAGGAGGGAGAGGACACATTATGTCTGTAAAGGAGGGTGAGGACACATCAAGGCTGTAAAGGAGGGTGAGGACACATTACGGCTGTAAAGGAGGGTGAGGACACATCAAGGCTGTAAAGGAGGGAGAGGACACATTATGTCTGTAAAGGAGGGTGAGGACACATCAAGGCTGTAAAGGAGGGTGAGGACACATCACAGCTGTAAAGGAGGATTAGGACACATCAAGGTTGTAAACAAGGGTGAGGACACATCACAGCTGTAAAGGAGGATGAGGACACATTACAGCTGTAAAGGAGGATGAGGACATATTACAGCTGTAAAGAAGAGCGAGGACACATTTAACTTTAAGCTTTCAAAGTTCAAGCTATAACGAGGCGCTGGCAATCACGTGTATCAGTCCTTTACCTACAATATACGGTAGAAACATATGAAATATCACAGATGTTCAGCAATTTTCCCTCATATTTTATGATTCAAGTAAAAGCTGACGGCAGAAGAAATCCAGACGCCACTAATTATAAGCCTCGGAGATGGCGTCCAACGTGAAGAGCGTCAGGAGAAATCACCGGGCGACGCGTTTCATGGCTTGTTGGGAGATTTATAAAGCTGACTCGTCCCCTGGGATGTGTTGAGCACATCACTGATTCCCAATTATCTCTGGAGCTACGGAGCCTCTGTTCTATTCCTCCGAGATGTTACAGAGTCCGGGGAAACTTTCTTTAGAAAAAACATTTCGAGAAATGAGATTCTCTGAGCTCCTTAAAGGGGAATTCCACTTCCGATGGCATTTTTAAAAGTTTCCATATATTCGTGGAAAAATGATGTCTTCAATGCCGTGAGCTTATGTGTTATTTTTTTTTTTTTTTAATTTTCTATTCGTTTGCAGCTCTGTGTTTTAAAAGAAAACTGTTTTCCACAGCAACCAGGGCCGGCTCCAGGTTTATGTGGGCCCTCGGGCAGCATGGTCTCAGTGGGCCGCTTTGTGGTGGAGAGTCGCGGGTCAGGCTTCAATAAATTCCATGGCAAAACCAGGAAGAGCTGTTTATCCTCCAACCCCCTATTGGAGCTGTTTTTTTAGTTTGGCCCCACATGAATGGACAGATTATTGAGGAAGAGGGATGGACAGAACAGGAAGAGCGGGCATGGCTGGATGAATGGAGAGAGAGCTGGGAGGAAGAGGGATGGATGGGTGTAGGGCTGAGGGGTTGGGGCAGAGCTGAGGGATTGGGGCAGATTTGAGGGTAGGGGGGGTGGGACAGAACTGAGGGGACAGGGTTGTGGGGCTGAGCTAAGGGGACAGGTATGGATGGGCCAGAACTGGGGGGAGATGGATGGTTGGATCAGGGCTGAGGGAACATAGATGGATGGATCAGAGCTCAAGGGATAGGGATGGATGGGGCATGTCTGAGTGGATAGTGAAAGATGGGTCACAGCTCAATGGATAGGGATGGATGGGTCAGGGCTCAATGGATAAGGATGGATGGGTCAGGGCTCAATGGATAAGGATGGATGGGTCAGGGCTCAATGGATAGGGATGGATGGGTCAGGGCTCAATGGATAGGGATGGATAGGGCATGACTCAATAGATAGGGATGGATGGGTCAGGGCTCAATGGATAAGGATGGATGGGTCAGGGCTCAATGGATAGGGATGGATGGGTCAGGGCTCAATGGATAAGGATGGATGGGTCAGGGCTCAATGGATAGGGATGGATGGGTCAGGGCTCAATGGATAGGGATGGATGGGTCAGGGCTCAATGGATAAGGATGGATGGGTCAGGGCTCAATGGATAGGGATGGATGGGTCAGGGCTCAATGGATAAGGATGGATGGGTCAGGGCTCAATGGATAAGGATGGATGGGTCAGGGCTCAATGGATAAGGATGGATGGGTCAGGGCTCAATGGATAGGGATGGATGGGTCAGGGCTCAATGGATAGGGATGGATAGGGCATGACTCAATAGATAGGGATGGATGGGTCAGGGCTCAATGGATAAGGATGGATGGGTCAGGGCTCAATGGATAGGGATGGATGGGTCAGGGCTCAATGGATAAGGATGGATGGGTCAGGGCTCAATGGATAGGGATGGATGGGTCAGGGCTCAATGGATAAGGATGGATGGGTCAGGGCTCAATGGATAGGGATGGATGGGTCAGGGCTCAATGGATAGGGATGGATAGGGCATGACTCAATAGATAGGGATGGATGGGTCAGGGCTCAATGGATAAGGATGGATGGGTCAGGGCTCAATGGATAGGGATGGATGGGTCAGGGCTCAATGGATAAGGATGGATGGGTCAGGGCTCAGGGGATAGGGATGGATGGGTCAGGGCTCAATGGATAGGGATGGATGGTCCAGGGCTCAATGGATAGGGATGGATGGGTCAGGGCTCAGGGGATAGGGATGGATGGGTCAGGGCTCAATGGATAGGGATGGATGGTTCAGGGCTCAATGGATAGGGATGGATGGGTCAGGGCTCAGGGGATAGGGATGGATGGGTCAGGGCTCAATGGATAGGGATGGATGGGTCAGGGCTCAATGGATAGGGATGGATGGGTCAGGGCTCAATGGATAAGGATGGATGGGTCAGGGCTCAATGGATAGGGATGGATGGGTCAGGGCTCAATGGATAGGGATGGATAGGGCATGACTCAATAGATAGGGATGGATGGGTCAGGGCTCAATGGATAAGGATGGATGGGCCAGGGCTCAATGGATAGGGATGGATGGGTCAGGGCTCAGGGGATAGGGATGGATGGGTCAGGGCTCAATGGATAGGGATGGATGGGTCAGGGCTCAATGGATAAGGATGGATGGGTCAGGGCTCAATGGATAGGGATGGATGGTTCAGGGCTCAATGGATAAGGATGGATGGGTCAGGGCTCAATGGATAGGGATGGATGGGTCAGGGCTCAATGGATAAGGATGGATGGGTCAGGGCTCAATGGATAGGGATGGATGGGTCAGGGCTCAATGGATAGGGATGGATAGGGCATGACTCAATAGATAGGGATGGATGGGTCAGGGCTCAATGGATAAGGATGGATGGGTCAGGGCTCAATGGATAGGGATGGATGGGTCAGGGCTCAATGGATAAGGATGGATGGGCCAGGGCTCAATGGATAGGGATGGATGGGTCAGGGCTCAGGGGATAGGGATGGATGGGTCAGGGCTCAAGGGATAGGGATGGATGGGTCAGGGCTCAGGGGATAGGGATGGATGGGTCAGGGTTCAAGGGATAGGGATGGATGGGTCAGGGCTCAGGGGATAGGGATGGATGGGTCAGGGCTCAAGGGATAGGGATGGATGGGTCAGGGCTCAGGGGATAGGGATGGATGGGTCAGGGCTCAAGGGATAGGGATGGAAGAGGCAGAGGTGACATACAACCAATGGGGCAGAGCTGAGGAGACATGGATGGATGAAGCAGAGAGAAAAAGAGAAGAAGCATGTGCAGTTCTTTAACCACCCAGCTGTCTGTGGGCCCTGGGGGGGGGGGGGGGGCCTTGGCAATTGGCCGGGCTTGCCGGATGCTGACGCCGGCCCTGACAGCAACAATGCCTTTATCTTAGCTATGTACTCCTGATCTACTAGCCCTCATTGCTAGTGCCAGGGCTGGTTTTACTAGAGAGCATAAGAACATGCCGTTTCCTTAAAAAAATGGTTAAGGTTTTAACTCTTGATGTAGTTGTATTTTATTTGAAAATAAGACAGTATTCTTAGTTTGGGGGGTTTACTGATACATATGTAGAACTGTTCGAATTGGGAGGAATAGCCTCTAACAATACACAGAATTTTTTGAAAAGCTTACATTTTGTTATTTAAAAGAATAGAATATTAATATATATATATATATATATATATATATATATATATATATTTTTTTTTTTTTTTTTTTTTTTTCTTTTTTTTTCACATATTTCACCAAAGAAATTTCAGTAAGCACTAAATATGACATGACATTTTATAGACATTTTATAATAAAGCCTTTACTCTGGTGGTATATATAATTTTCCCTGGAAAAACCCTGGAAATTCCTGCAAAAAACACAGTTAAACATAGAGCAAAATGCTAGGCAACAGAGGGTGACAAAATCTCTAGATAAGCTGACACCTGAAGTGAAAAAAAAACCTGTCACAGCTGTTAGATTCCAGGAACGGATACTCCGCTGTTTGGAACCCTCAGGGATGCCGGTAACCACTTTCCTCACTCCGACTGAACATGTGTGAGATGTCGCGCAATGGTTATTTTCAATGGGGAGTGGGAGCGGCCGCATCTCCTGCATCTTTGGGCTGTGAGCGTGCTAATTCACACCGCTGGAGATGCGTCTGCTCCCGCTCCCCATTAAAATCAATCATAGACTTTTCCGAAGGATGTAAGCAAGGCAAAGGGCTCTGATTGGACGAAGCCCATGCATGCGCTTTTGGTCCCAGGAGAATTGAGTTTTACTCAGTGGACTGGGGGCGGGGTCATACAGCGGGGCATGGAATAAAACGCGGGAAAGTCAAAATCCTTTGTTTTGCTTCTCTTTAAGCGCTAAAGGGGACAGGGGGAGTTGGGTATGTAGAGTATAGAGTAAGAGATGTATATAACTTCATGAGAGACAGTGAATGACC
Source organism: Gastrophryne carolinensis (assembly GCA_027917425.1). Lineage (NCBI taxonomy): Eukaryota > Metazoa > Chordata > Amphibia > Anura > Microhylidae > Gastrophryne > Gastrophryne carolinensis. Next base: position 5,565,815 of record CM051240.1, on the reverse strand, counting down.
GGTTCATTATAATTTCGGGGGTGACTGATGGCTTCTGTTTGCTTATTTCCTGATTGAGTGCGCGCATGGTCTGCAGGGAAAATAATCTCCTCCGTCTTTCTCTTTTAGACATCAGGGCCCAGTAGCACTTTCCGGGTGGGAGCATAGAGAAGAGGTTGTGCTTTGAATATATAAATGTATACATCTAGAGTAGAGAGTGTGTAGATATTTGTCTACAAGTATTCCAAGTAGGCATTTGGGAAGTCCTAAAGTTATAAACAGACCAGAAAGCCGCAGCTTCTGCTGAGTGTGTGCCATCCCTTGCCCCTACCACTCTGCATAGCCAGAGAATGGTTTGCCAGCAGTGGTGCACAGAGCTGATGAAGCGTAGATGACGTGGGCTCTGTGGAATCTGCAGCCTTGCACGTGTCACTTACCTAGGTCCCGCGGCATCCTCGGTCAGCTGCGTGGCCGGCATGCCCGAGTCCTGTGAGGCCGGCAGCCGCATCTGCAACCTGCGTGGGCGGTGCCGGCTCGAGTATGCCTTCCGCTTGCAGCCACTTCCCCGGCTCATCTCCCCTGGCTCATCTGTATGGCTACAGCCGCTGCACAACAGAAGCCAACTTGGAGAAAGGAGGCGGCATGATGGGGTCCTAAGTATGCTCCGCTTGTTCCGGACGTACATTCTAAAGGGGTGGCGGAGGTAGATTGCCTTGGGCCCCCTTGTGCTATGGGCCCGGGGGGAGCCTGCCTTAACTAGCTCCATGATATGTGTGCCCCTGGTCTGGAGTTATCTAGTGTGGAAAAACACAATATACCTGGCTTCTTTAGTTTCTGGAAGGACCCCAAAACAGTCATTAATAGTAAACAGAAATGTCCTGGAAGCAAGGTCCTCCAAGTGATGGCAGAGATTAAAGCTTTCACAATGCATTTCAGGGAAAGATCGACTCAAAATTAAGTGGCTGATCCTCCTCCCTCAAATACAACCCCTTTTTAACGTTCTTAGTAAAGGTTGTTGCAGAGTGTGAGATCGACATCCGTGGTATAACAGGAACTTGCTTTACTGGAACATGAATGCAGTAAGAGAATGTCACCTAACATGGTGGCTAAAACACAGACAGGAAAAGAAGGATGTAGCAGTCATAGAGCTCACAGCTCGATATACAGGAATTACAACACAGCAGTGGTATACACAGAATCTACAGCTTAAACATTGGTCACAGCGCCATCTAGTTTCATAACTTTTATTAGATGTAAACTACAATAAATCTGAATGGAAACAATAAACTGACCATTTTTTCACGTCCTCAAAGTGGGGCACTGGGCGTGGCAGGAGGTGTGGTTAAGAGGTGGGGCTAATTACAGACCTTTAAGGTAAAAAATATTTATAGCCATAGAAATTAGCTATAACGAAGTTATACATGAGCTTGGCTCGAGCTGAAAATGACCACTACTGAGACTTTAGAGTTGGCCACTTAAAGTGGACCGAAACGCAGGATTTTGACTATCCTGGGTTTTGATCCTTTCCCCCCCCCCCCGGGGCACCCCAATCGGGGCCTCTGTTCTTAGATGTGGGACCAGGAATCGGGGTAAGTGAATGGGGAGACCTGAGGGGTTTCACACAGTGGATGCCCGGGGGGATCGATTGGCCCGGGAATCTTCTAGATTCCTGGGCCGATCGGCATGAGTTTTGGTCCACCTTAAGTTTTAGTTCACTTTAGGTCGATCACACAGAACAGCAAACGGCCTTCTGATAACACTCACCTATGTAGAGTCCCCCGTAGAGCCCTGCAGCAAAAATAACATTCCAGAAGACTGGCTACATATACTTACCTACCTATGGATCCCCCAGCATAGTACAGCAGGTACTACTACTTACAAATGCGTGCTGGTTATCAATATCCTGGTTTTGTTTCTCTACAACAGAGTATCCCGATTTGGGATGCCCCAATGTTGAACCCCCCCGGGATCAATAGGAATTTATAACTAACTGCACATGTGTGGGCTCCCCTCTAATCAGCGTGGCTGGATTCTTATTCATATTACCTAGCTGGGCATAGAAACATGAACAATGCTACAGCCACCCTGATTGGAGGAGAGCTTGAGCAGTGCATGTGCTGTGGGATTTCAGGTCAGGTAAGAATTAGAAGCTATCCATAGGATACCTCGCTATAAAGTAACAGCCAGCCCAGGCGTCTTTTAGACACACCCGGGTTGGCTTTTGTTCCTCTTAACATGATTTTTATCATGCCACAGATTTAAACATGTCATGCCTTGTTATTAAAGTGGACTAAAACCCAGGAATTTGACTATCTTGGGTTTTGGTCCTTGCCACCGGGGCACCTTGATTTGGTATGCTCCACTGTGTGAAGCCCCCTAGGTCGCCTGAGCAAACTCACATCTTCCTGGTCCTACAACGCATGTGTGGCCGCTCGTCCAGTCAGCGTGCTCAGATCCCTTCGAGCCCCTTCCTCCAGGAGCTTATCTAATACAAGCAGATACAAATGTGCTGCCGGCCTCATCCCCAGCTATTCTCTAACAGGGAGCATGCCCACGCCAGCCATTCACAAATGCATTCTAGACAGACAGCGGGGATGTGGCCACTGCCCGCGCATGGGCTGTTGGACCAGGAAAGAAGGTGAGTTTATGGGTGACCTGGGGGGTTTAACACAGCGTGGAATCCTAATGGGAGGGAATCAATCTCTGTGGGTTTTGGTCTACTTTACAGTGTGGCTGGTTGCCTTTTCAGCCTTCACCGGACTCCAGCAGAATATTAAGGGATGTGCCTTTGCTCTGAAGAGCTCTGAGCTACTTCATGCTCAGCCCTGCACAAACACACACTACCATATGGTGTCTCTCTCTGGTTTCCCGCACTCAGCAGAATATCGAGTGCCTGAGCCCCGCCCCATCCTGCCCTGCCAGCCACCGCTATTCAGCAAAATAGAGCTGTTGTAAATTGCCCAGACATGCTGCATGTCTGTGGGGCATCCTCCCTTAGAATTTCAGCAAAATGAACATTAAGGTGTCCCTAGAGTTTTCTAGAGGGACAAAATGCCTTAAAGTAGGACTGTCCCATCAAAAGTGGAACATCTGGCCATTATAGATGGGCAGACCTGAACCACAAAGTTTGGGTTCATACCGAACTTTGCAAGTTTGGATTCCCAAACTCGAACACAGATTTCAGCCAGAAGTCCGTGTTTGAGTTCAGCGCACGGCCCAAACATGGACAATCTGGATGATGGGCTTCTGAGCAACCCATTAATCAGCTTTACCTAAGGTTGCAGCAGCAGGAAACTTCTGTAACTTACCTCTGCCCGATCCACTTCGATCAGCGCAGCAGAGCAGCGGCAGCAGCACTTAAAACTGGCACCAGCCAGGGTTACAAAAAGATGCCAAACGGCTCCCATGAGTGAGGACACGTCTAGTGCCGGCACTCCTGGCTGAAGTCCGTGTTCGAGTTAACCTGAACTCGCAAAGTTCTGTACGAACCCAACATTTGCGGTTCTGGTTGGCCCACCTCTAGTGATGAATACAGTGCAAAGCCACTAGCAGATCATCCTCCAAACTCCTAGATCATCATGGCTTTTCTTCTCATGTGTCCTCCCCCTTATCAAGCACTTGCTAGGTATTTTTTAGTCTCATCATTGTAATTCATGTTACTTAGGTAAGATTTTCAGAAAGCGTTCTCTGAGTTCCGTTCTGAATTCCTGGTTCCTCAAGCTGTAAATCAGGGGGTTGAAGAGAGGAGTCACGACTGTATAAAAGACAGAGACCACTTTGTCGCGAATAACATGGTTGCTATTGAGCGGGTGGAAATAATTAAAAAAGATAGTGACGTAAAAGATTGTGGCCACCATAAGATGAGAGGAGCAGGTAGAGAAAACCTTTCTCCCCCCGCCTCGAATTTGCATGGTCAGAATGGTTTTTATGATGAACGCGTAGGGCAAAAAGATCATCAGCATAGAGGGAAGTGCCAACAAGACGCCCAGACAGAATACAGCCACAATGTTCACATAGATATCGCTACAAGAGATCTGAAACAACGGTGGCATGTCACAGAAAAAACTCTCTACAATATTCGACTTACAAAACCGCAGTTTCAAATTGAAAATTGTGTATATTAGACCAGTGAGGAAACCGATGCTCCACACGCAGAGGACAAACAGTATACACAGGTTACGGTGCATCATCTGCATGTAATGTAACGGGTGGCAGATGGCGACGTATCGATCGTAGGACATGGCGGACAACAGGAAAAATTCTGAGAGATTGAAGGAAGCAAAAAAGAAAATTTGAGTCAGACAAGCTTTAAGGCTGATCACTCGTCTCCCGGTGAGCAGGTCCATTAGCATTCTTGGAACGATGACTGTGGAGCAACTGATGTCCAGGCTGGCCAGATTGCCCAGGAAGAAATACATGGGGGTGTGGAGGTGAGAGTCTGTGACTATGAGAATGATGATCAGCAAGTTCCAGGTGAGGGTCAGAATGTAGATGAGAAGGAAGAAGAGGAAGAGAGGCAGCTGGAGACTCGGGAGTTCAGACAGGCCCGAGAGCAGTAATTCAGTAAACAATGTCTCATTCCACATTTTGTATTAGTTATTATAAAAAGAATGTTCTAAAATATGAATATAAAAGATACAAAATCACCATGACTGATATTTAATACAATGTATGTATAAAAGATATAACATATAGATAAGGAAGTGCAGATATGGAGGCAGCAGCAGCACTAATAGGAGTAAAACTCATACTGGGAGTTTTCTAACTCTGGTTGCTGCCTTTCTGAGGGACACTGTGCAGTGTAACAAGCAGAAACATGCTCTTACAAAAGTCAATCAGCTTCTGGGTGTGTGTAACACTCTAAACAACTAGGCTTGCGGTTGATTTTTAACAAAAATGACACCTGCTGTGATACGTTTCATAGCAAACACAATTCAGTTATTAAATGTAAACAACTCATGGTTAGAGATGAACACCCCAAAGTTCAGGTTTGGCAAGTTTGCTGAACTGTCTGTGACAGAAGGTGCAGAGTGTGCAGCAGAAAAGCTACTGTAACTTACCTGAGCCCTGATCTTCTTCTGTCAGCGGTAGCGGAGCAGCGACAGCTGTGTTCTAAACTGGCCCCAGCCAGGGCTACAAAAAGATGGCTGCTGGCTCCCATAAGTGTGGAAACTTCTACTGCCAGCACTAGGAATTTCCTCACTTAAGGGAGCCGGAGTTCTGCCGCCGCTGGCGGAAGACGTTCGGAGCTCAGGTAAGTTGCAGCAGTGCTTCTGCTGGTTGATGGGCCACTCAGCAGCCCATCAACCAGCTTTTCCATGCTTGGGCCGGGGGTGCCAAACTCAAACGCCGATTTCTATCTGAAGTCTGTGTTCGGGTTTGGGAACCCTAACTCAAAAAGTTCGGTACGAACCGAAACTTTGTTTTGGGTTCACCCGGCATCTCTACTCACAGTGGAATGTAATGTCTATGGCTCTGTCCACACCTCTCTGCTAAATATATCTATATATATCGAAACAAACATAGTAAATGGTAAAATCTATGATGACACCAAGAAAGAGTTGTGTTTGTGTTGCCATTGGCTTCTATTGAATGTTGCAACATTGCTCTGAATTTTATTTTTTTTTAAAGCGCATTTTCAATCCATTGTAGATCTGTGAACTTTCCCATGTTGAATAATAGGCTTGATTCAGAGACACATTCATCCAGACTTCTGTAGCTGTCTGTGAAAGTTTGGGTGGGTGTTAGTCTTTTTTTTTTTTGCTTTTTTTAGTTCATTTTTCATTTGTACGAACGTTCGGGAAAATCCGTATTTGCGCTTTCGATAAACGGAAGCAAATCGGATCATTTACGTTAGTTCGGATCATTTTCCAAACAAAATCTGATATTTTTCGCTCGTTCCGATAAATTCCGTTGTTGGGATGGGCTTGCGTCTGATTCAGAGAGCTGATTTCCAATGGCTCATCACCCTATAAATCCGTTTCATTTCCGATCCACTTACGGGACCTTTGAGGGCTCGGATTGCTATTGTTGAACATGTTTTGCGGCTATGTGGAGGAGTCTGCGCTCCTTTAGCACCAAGGCATTGCATGTATCAGCATGGCGGAGGCCATAAATTGTATAACAATGCATACCTGAATCAATACTTTTCCTGTATGTCTTATAGAAGCATTTTAATGCTGACCTTAATTAGTCCTTAGGATGTAAACATTTATTTTCCCACACATCCATATAATTGCTATTTTTTTTAGACTTATGTCCTTTGTGAATTGTATTTGGATTGTTGAACTTGAATCTTAATTTGTTGTAGGAGTTATTGTTTTAGTTGGTTACCTTTGCTTTGTGTAATTATTTAATATTTGGCTGCAGGAACCGCAAGATGTGCCACTCGCACAACATACAAGCAGTGTTTGGTCCAGCCATGCGATTCCTCAGTGTTCTTGCAGGGCATCCAGGGTCGTCCCATGATTCTTATATATTGCAGAGCTCCGGCTTATTTCGTCAGTTTGAGTCAGGAGAATTATCTGGTGGATGGCTCCTGGGTAAGTTTGCTCACATTCCATCAATCCATTTTCACTGTATGGCAATGAATATAGTTGATGACTCATGTCTTAACCTATGGCTGTTTTTAGCCCTTGATGACATGTTAAACAATATTGTAGCTTAGAATGTGTATTTTATGTTAGTATTTTTAAATACTTTCAGGGGATTCTGGATATCCACTCCTGCCCTTGCTCCTGATGCCCGTTCTTTGCCTGCAGAATGCGGGCCAGGGGTTCTCTAATCGGGCACTATGCAAAACCCGGGCTGTGGTGGCGAGGGCCCTCTGGCTTTTGAAGTCCAGATTTAGGTGTTTGGACCGTACAGGGAGGGGGGGGGCACTGCAGTATGACCCCAACAAGGTTATACCAATATTTTAATTTACATTTTTTAACAGGGACCACACGTGCCAGAGTGGCACAACTGAGTGTCAGGGTCCTTTAGTTGGTGGGCGAGATGCAGGAGCTGAGCAACTCGTTGGGGACCACAGATGAAAAATAATGTTCTGTGGCCTGCCATTGCTATGTATTTTATTTTTTATAGTTGTAAAAATGTGAAATTTTCTAAATTTTTTAAAATTTTATATTTTATGATGGAATAAAAAAAAATGTTACAGTGTAATTTCATTTACAAAATACATTAACACAAAACTAATGGGCCCAGAAATATTTAAAGATGAGTATTCACATGACCGAGAAGTGATTTGGGTAAGTTTTGGGGGCTAAAATGGAAGAAGAACCTAACCGCGAAGTGGTTTGGGTGAGCTTTTTTGGCCCAAAAGGGAAGATGGAGGATAGTGCTAAATGGTTTGGGTGAGCTTTAAGGGTCCAAAAGGGAAGATGGGGGATAGTGCTAAGTGTTTTAGCTAAACATTGTAGTAGAAGTGAGGGTGGCAAATATGTAGGCGAGCACTTTAATTAGTTAAGTTTGTTGTGCGAAGGCGCAAGATCGTAAGGATTTCCGTCTGGAATTATTCTTCAGAGAGAAAAAATACTTCCGTTTTAGTGCCGATCTGAGAAAATTAAACGGAAATGTCACGCTGGAAAATGACATACTCGTACTCGTACTCTGCCGTACGAACGGACGGAAACTTTACAGAAGGATTGCAATGCATGCCTAGAATTGCTCGCACACTCATACCAGAGCGGAAACATTTCCAAAAAAAAAACACATCGGCATTAAAACTGAAGTATTTTTTGTCTCTCTGAATTGAGCCTAATGTACAATGTAACTGTGTTGCAATGCAGCGCGACAATGCAGAGAAAGCACAGAGATGTATACTAAGCCTTAGCATTGGCGGAGCCGTAAACTATCAGTTCGGCAGGCAGCGGGGAGACATTTGTCCGATATGCCCTGTGGTCACTCCATCCCTGCCCTTTGCCTCTCACAGCTTACTCACTTATCTAATAAATATGGCTATAAAAGCAGATGAGTTAATTAGCATTCCATCTTCCTTTCTTGCCTTGTTGCTTTGCTGCAACAAATTCTTAAACCTTTGGAAATGAACTTGACTCCCTAAACCTTTCTTAGTGTTACCTATTAGGGATATGTGGTACACACCACAATAGGACTGATTCAGCACCATATTTTTGAACTCATTTTACACTTTTTCAATTTCGTCAATAGGGATAGGTAAACCTCCCAAAATTTGTTCATTAAATAAATGCTCCAAACCTGGTCCCCATTGAAATCAATGGTAACCCAATCTTTTGCGGTTGGCGTCGGCACAGCAGTTCTGCTGTAACTTACCTCAGCCCGATCCTCTTACTCAGCAGTGGCAGTAGCGGTTTAATTTGGCCCCAGCTCCCAGCTCATGGGAGCCAATGGCCACCGTTTTGTAACCCCAGCTTAGGCCACCACTGCCAACACTGCTGACATGAAGAGGATTGGGCAGAAGTGAGTTACAGCAGCTTCCTGCTGCTGCAGCCTCAGGTGCATTGTGTGTATTTGCAGCTTATTCAACCAGCTCTTCCATGTTCGGTTCAGATGCCAAATTCAAACACAGACTTCTGGCTGCAGTCTGTATTCGGGTTTGGGAACCCAAACTCACAAAGTTTTATACAAACCCGAACTTTGTGGTTCAGGTTTGCCCATCTTTACTCATGAATTCTTACCTCCGTGCAACTCTGGATCATACTTAGAAAATACAAAAAGTGTAAAAATGTCGTAGTTGAGCACTTCTGGATCAGAAAGTACTTGGTTAGGTTACAAACAGACTCCAGGAAAGGGTGCCATTATTGTTACTGGCCCTTTAAAGTGGACCAAAACCCAGGATTTTGACTATACTGGGTTTTGGTCCTTGCCCCCAGGGTGCCCTGTTGCGTGAAACCACCCAGTTAGCTCAAACAAACTCACCTCTTCCCGGTCCTATGATGCATGTGTGGCCGCTTGTCCAATCAGCATTCTCGGAGTCACTCAAGCCCCTTCATCCAAGAGCTCATCTAACATGAGTAGATCTGAGCATGCTGGTTGCCGCATCCCTCGCCACCCACTAACAGGGAGCATGCCCGCACCGTCCATTTTCAAATGCCTTGCGCGGGCATGGGCTGTGCTAAAGGTAAAGTGGAGATGCAGCTGCTGCTCGCACATGCACTGTTCGACCAGGAAAGAGGGTTTTCGCCAACTTGGTATGCTTCACACAATGAGACACCCCTGTTTGGGCTGCGCTGAGAGGAGCGAGTATGCTTTCCCTTGAAAACCAAGGTGTTTCCTGGTCCTCTTTAAGGAGCTCCTGGTAGGGTGTTCTATAGGGCCCTGGAGTCTGGCCAGTAAGGGAAGTTGTTTGTGTCCTGCTGCCAAGTAGCCTGGTTCAGTACTGATCCAGTGCAGGGGTATTATAAAGAGGCTGATGAGCCGCAGTTGAGGGATGCTCTGTTGTGTGGAACCCACCATTCAAGGAAATGTGGGCACCAGCTGTGGGGGTGCCCTCCCAGTCTGCACTGTTGCATACCCCAAAGGCCCTCCTTGCCAGGGCATCCATTTTCTGAGTCCGGATTCCGGCGACCTACCGATGTTTGGCCCCATCCTTTATCCCATCAGGCATTGCGCATGGCCTCCAATCTCGCGGCTGCGCAGTGCACATGCGACGCAGGACTTTGAAGAGAATTTACAGATGGCTAAGCCAGCAGAAGGGGGGCAGAGGATCGGCAGCTGGATGTCCCCTCATCATGGGTGGTGGCATCATCCAAAATGTAAGCAGGACTATATGAAGGGGAGGATCGGCCACATTTAGGTTTAGGTCTGATGTTCCTCTTTAAAGAAAGGTGCATCTGTAGAAACATATAACAGGTCATGTAGCCAACATGGCAGTAAAAATACTTCTAACCACCTGAAATCTGTAAAGATGTCCGCCCGCACATTTCTAGCTGTCGTACAAGTAATGGCCAGACAGTTCAGAGATATGAAATGTTATTGGCTATCCCGAACCATAGGTTAAGCACATGATTAGTCCTGTATTTAGGAATCATTTTTTACTCCAAATGGCTGAATTAGTCTCCATGTTTGTTGGGTAATTGACCCCTCCTTGTGAGAATTTGGTGGAACCCCCACCCCCACGTGACCCCGGTGAGGCGCGCAGCCATGCAGGGGGCTGCGACCCCAGACTGGAGGCTTTTACACAACATGCAGCCTAAAAGTTGAGTTAATGGTGCCCACAATTAAACATCTGGATGGTACACCTGGCTGGCTTGACTTTGCACTGTTTCACATTTGTTACACCTTATTGTCCAAAGTGTTGTCACTGCTCCAGTTGAAGTTACAGCAGTGTGTGGAGCTTGGGATCCCCATCAGAGACGGCAGAAAAAATAGCCGCTGGCTCTGATAAGTGAGAACACTCCTAGTGCCAGCAATAGAAGTGTCCTCACTCATGGGAGCTGGTGGCCATCTTTGTAGCCCTGGCTGGGGCCAGTTTCAAATGCTGATGCTCCCACTGCCACTCCGCTGCGCTGACAGAAGAGGATCGGGCAGAGGCGAGTTCCTGCTGCTGCAACCTTAGGTGAGGCGGGTGGATGGGTTGCTCAGCAGCCCATTCACCAACTTTTCCATGTCCGGGCCAGATGCTAAACTCAAACATGGACTCCTGGCTGAATTTAAATGCTTAAATTACTTAAATGCTATTCAATGGTTTCTGTGTGAGATATCACAACGAGCTGTGTGTGTGTGGGGGGGGGTGCAGGTGACAGAGAGTTTATCTTTTTTTATTGTTTACATTTCAGAGAAAAATTGAATAAACCCCAAGATATTCCAATCTGTGCCGAATCTAATTTTCTCTTAAAAGAGCAGTATCACGAAATATTAAAAGTCCATATAAACACATTGGCTATTGAGAGGAGGGGTCACTTATACACCCAAACTGAATAAAACTCCCGCCAAGTTTGTGGTTTATTCTCACATGGTAGGAACAAAATCCAGGGGTGACAGGTTTAGTCTATCAGGCTCTGTCCGGTTGCCTTTTTCTTTCCATTAAAAAAAAAGAAAAACAAACCTGGCTGGATATTTCTTGATGCAGGATGTATAAATGACCCCTCCCGCCATTTATATGTATTTTTTATCATTGGGCCAATATTTTGCGATACTGCTCCTTTAAACCGGACCCACACCTGTTTTTTCATTAACAGGTGTTGGTCCCGCAGTCTGTTTATTACAACAAGCTTGAGTCGGCATCCAGAATTCTAGAGCCCCCCTAGGACATAACCACCCCAAATGTGGGTGGTCACAGAGGACGCAACTTTGGCCCACATGACCGACCGGCGGCCAATCGCTGGACTTCTTTCCTGGTGTTGGCTCATAATGAAGGTGAGTATTACGGGCGATAAAGGTTATCTGCTGGTGGGGGGGCTCCAGCATTCTGGATGCACCCAGCCTGCTGTAATGAACATGACTGCGGGACCAACACACGTTAAAGAAAAAAAGGGTGTTGGTCCGGTTTAAATTCGGAGCAAATTCCTATTTCTTATAATCATCTCACTGGTCACTAATAGTTACTCTTGCTCAGCTGGTGATAAAGAGAACAGACACTATGGCTACTTACAGGTTCTTCTGTACCAGTAATCAGTGCAGGCTCACATTCATCCTGGTTGGGGTAAATACATGGGCCTTGATTCACAAAGGGTAGAAAAAAACTCAACTGGTAGTAAAAAATTCAATTCATGAGAAAAAAGCTCGAGAATTTCACTGTTAGTGAATCACCAGATAGAAAAACAATGAAAGTCAATGGCACTTTTTTACTCCTGGAAAAGAGATTGAACTTTTTACTCCCTTTTCACCTATAGTAAAAAGTGCCATTGACTTTTATTGTCTTCCTATCTGGTGATTCACTAACAGTGAAATTCTCGAGCTTTTTTCTCATGAATTGAATTTTTTACTAACAGTTGAGTTTTTTTCTACCCTTTGTGAATCAAGGCCATGGTGTCAAAGGCAACTGAATGGAAAGTGTTTGGTATGAAAGATCCTTCAACACTCGTTAGTTTGGAATTTGGAAAAGCCAATGAGGTGAGAGGCAAATCATGTTCATTAAAAACTCATGTCTGGGGTGAAGACTGCAATACAATGTCAACTGGTTTCATGTGGTTCAGTGTAGAGATAAATACAGACGCAGGTTTCTTTAAAACTCCGCTTGGTTTGGTTCATCTTGAAATCTTAAATGCCTTTTAATGGCTTCTTTGCGAGATATCACAATGGGCTGAGCTGTGATGGGTCAGGTAACAATTGCTACATCTGGACAACCTAAAATCATAATGGGATCTAAAACAAATGCCCATAAATAAGTTACACACTCCGGCTCCTTGGATTGCCTTTTACTGAGCTGAAGGAAACCAACTAGAGAGTTCCGGATATTTCTCACATCTGGATTAACGTACATACACAGTGTTATACAGGTGAATGGATCACAGAGCCCAGCCACACTGTATATTTATAGTATTAAATGTCTCCCTGACACCCAGCCGACACCCAACCTGCTAATCAACACCCTGCCAAGATATTCACTAACTAGTTCTTCCGGGGCTCATTTCAAGTGTGTCTGGGGAGTTTTGTTTTATATTCAAACTTTAAAATAATTTACAATAACTTCTAAGTAAAGTGAACATTTAAAAATGCTTATAGAGTAACAACAATGTGATTATATTATTATTGTGCACATGTGCCCATTCTGTTGGGGGACATCGGACCCCGATAAGTATATATATGGCCTATCTCGCCCAACCTCTATATCGTTCTCCCTTAGCAACCGGTTGGAGAATCATGTGATTGAATCAAGAGAGACATACACAGCAGGACAGTGACTCGACATGACAGCTTGCATTTTTATAAACACACAAAAAAGCCCTCACCTTAGTGACGTAACTAAAAACCTTCACACAGAAGGCTGGCAATAAATCTTGTGGTTCCTGCATGAGCAATATTCCTATAAGTCTGCTGATAATGGAGTTCAAGGAATTCCCGTGACCTACATATACACTAATCACTGAGAGCAGGACATTCCTACACACTAAACTGTCTGTTGGCTTTATGCCCAGAACATAACATATCACATGTTTATCTATATAACTAAGTATCAGAGTATAGAATATAAAATTGAGTCTTCTTCTAACATGGCCACCATTAGGCTAAGCATTTCACCCTTTACCGTCCATGCAGTGAAACACTCATGTGTCTGGGGTGGTGGGCTGCCTTGCCCAAAAGCACTTCAGTCATGCCCCATCCGGCCACAAGAATGGTTCCCTAACCACTAGGCCATGGCCGAAGGGTTGCTGGATATGTAAATTGTAATAAAACATTGTAGGAATATATAATCGAAAGAAGCGGCTACACATCTAACCAGCTGCTTGACTCTAGTGGCCGACTCACCTGAAAGCTGGATCGCATCCTGTAGCCATACAGCAGTCAGCAACAATTCTGGCTCATGCCCCCTCCCCACCCGCCCTTAGTCGCAGGAGCCCCTCCATGCCCTCTTCATTCACATTAATGAAGGCAGTTCAGGCCTCAGCACACCCTCTACATTAGAGGGTGTTGCAACACTCCTTTGACTGACGGTGGGGGGCACAAGTCCAACTAGCCATCAGTTCCCTCACCTGTTTGGGCCTAGGCAGTGCAGGATGCATCCCCAGATCTAATGAAGCATTCCAGTGAGTTGCATTTTCTAAACCTTTAAACATCCAAGATGGCGGTCCATTGAGTTTCAGGCTGCCTGCAGACAGGAAGTGTCTTCTGACGCTCTGCATTCTGAGATTGCTGTCCTTTTCCTGACCCCAGCTCTGCTCTGTCTGTGCAAAGCACACTTCCCCCCCCTCTCACCTGCACTTTTCCCACCTTTTCTCTCCTAAGTATGTGATGCTTCTGAGGCAAGATGGCAGCGCCCGTATCCTAGAGTCCTGAACAAAGTTGCAGCCAAGCGGGAGAAAGATTAATATGTAAGTGTCTAAAACATTAGATAAATTCATTTTAGACGTTGGGGAATAGTTTTTTTAAGGGTTTAGGCTTTTCACGAAATTATGCTGAAGGTCAAGTTTAAAGTCACACCAAACACTCCATCCACCCCTTTCTTTTGCTCAGCCCAAATTGGGCAATAACATAAAAAATACAACTCATTGTCTGGCGACCAATCTGCTTGGAAGCTAAAGCTGGGACCTGGAGTGATGGCTCAGTCACCCAATCCCATGCAGCGGTGTGACTGTACTGGTTTTTCGCTCAAGTCCAACTGTCACTAAAGTCCATGACGGCCCCAACCGAGCCCCGGCCCCCAATTAGGAGAGATGCTCCATTATTTGAATTCCCAAATTGGGCTTAGCACAGAATAAGGGGTAAATGAAGGGTTATGAAAAAAAGTTTGGATTTTCTCTTTAATAGTTGGTGCTACTAATAATTCCTGTCGTAGCTTTTTGGGGAGTGAGAAAAAACTGGTCCCGTGTAGGTGAGTATTGTCTCCCTGGAAACGGCTTCAGCAGTATTTCTACGATAGGAGGTGCTCACTGGTACTTTGGTGGGGGCCCCATATACAGTATTTTTTTCCTTTAAAATAAAAGTCCAGACAAGTAACTGATTAGTGGTTGTCTGGCATCCGCCTACTTACAGGAAAATCAGAACGAGTCCCTTGTGCCCCCCTTGTGCAGGTGCGTGCTGCTCGGGAACTCCGCCTTTGCCATTCTGGGTGGGGGGTAGTGTAGTCGCCCGGCTGGTCCAGCAGAAAACAGTTCCCTACATTGAGCTGCCAGCGGCTGTACTTGGTGGCTTATGTGCCGGGCCAGCTCTGCACCCATCACTGTAGCTTTGCTAACGGCAGCTTTGCTGTTCTAGACTCTCCGTCTCAGAAAAAGGCTTGCCCCGGCGTGTCCCCCACTGCCGCCGATAGCTTTGTTGCCGGCCCTGTGGCCCCTAAGACTACATGCGCCAGCCCTGGCCACATCCCCGCTACCCCTCTAGCAAGGAACGTGCCAGAGCCAGGCATTTGTGAATGAGTTGCGCTCGCTGATCTGGGGGTTTCACACAGCGGGGCACTCCCGATCGATAGTCAAAATCCTGGGTTTTGGGTCCACTTTAAAACATGTCGATGCTAAAATATTTATATATATATATATATATATATATATATATATCACTATTTGTCCATGGCTTCCCCTCCAGAAATTATTAACATGACACTTTTCCAGGACTGTTGGGATTAGGAGGAATGGTTCATACGTGCAGGGGTTTGCCATAATCTAGCAGCAACCTTCTACTTGTGGCTGAGAAGAGAAGCTGCCGTCCCCTCACATGCCGAGGCTGCTAAATTGTTTCGTCAGATCTTCAGCAGAGTTGGACATCCTATTAGCATTGGGAGGGGCCTGAAAGTGGATCTATTCAGCGAGGTACCGGCCAGTGAGGCTGCAGGAAATGCAACCCTCCCAGGTCTTTATGTATTATAGAAGTCAGCCAGCTTCCTGCAGCATAGTACATTGTAACAGCCTGGCTATGGCTGATGTAGCAATTGTTACAATAGCCACACCATGTTGTGATACATTGTATATCAGTCAGAAAGCCTGTTATTAAAGCGTTGATGTGAAAGTCACTACAGGAGATCTGAAACAATGGCGGCATGTCGCAAAAAAATCTCTCTATAATATAATACAGAACAAATTGTATGCAAAGGTTTCAGTGCATCATCTGCATGGAATGTAATTATAGCAAACAAAATACATTCTGAGAGATTAAAGAAAGCAAAACATAAGAACTGAGTTAAACCAGCTGGTATGGTGATCACTATACTCATTGTGTGAAGGTCCAATAACATTCGCGGAATGATGACTGTGGCGCAACAGATGTCTGTGACTTACTTCTGCCAGGGGGCCTGCGACTGACCAGTCCCTGGATAGTGTCTCCAATCACTCACAGAGTTGTAAGTTGCACCAATCAGCACATACACTCTCCCAGGGTGGCCATTGGGCAATTCCCCAATAAATATAGAGTCAGCCCAGTACTCAGTGCCCGTGATAGTCGCTTGTGATAAGGGTGATTCCGTTAAGTTATTATCTGTTTCTGACCCGGCTTGATCAACCATCCCTGTCCGCTGCCTGTACCGACCTTTGCTTTGTCCGCAATCTCTGACCTCCCGGCCTGACCCTTTGGCTACCCGTGACTATGCACCTGTCTCATCCCTGTACTCTGATGCATCCTCCGAACTGACTACCTGTTAACAACCTCGGCATCAAGATACCCGCGTGGTTCATCGGTCTCACTGTAAGCATCCATCCTTTGCGCCTATTAAGACCTGGGGGCAACCTTGTCCAGTGAGGCGTACCTAGCGTGTTTACAAATGGGGGCTTTACTATAGGCAGAAGCGGCGGTGGAGATTGGGGGTTGCCTGCTTACAGAAGGCTGGTTTCCCGCTGGGCATCACAATGTCCAAGCAGGCCAGGTTCCCCAGAAAGAAATACATAGGAGTGTGGAGGTGAGAGTCAGTGACTATGTGGGAGATGATCAGCAAATTCCAGGTGAGGGTCAGAAGGTAGATGAGAAGGAGGAAGAGGAAGAGAGGCAGCTGAAGATTGGGAGGTCAGACAGGCCCAGGATAGTCCAGTAACTCAATTCTTCATTCTCAATTAGATTGGTTTTGTATTATTTTATTAAAGCGGACCAACACCCTTTGCAGCCAGGTTGTTGGTGGCTTCCAGCGTCACCAATAAAGGACAGACTGGGGCTGGGGGGCATCCAGAATGCCCCTCCACACATAAGCCCGCAGGACCCCTGTAAACCTTACCTTAACCTTGTTCGCCCACCGGGAATCCAGCTCCGCTACTGCCCGTCACTTATGCAGGCAGTGATAGTGCTGTGATTGGTGGCCCAGCACTCAAGCGTGTGCCAGCACTCCCGGGGCGCATGAGCGCACTCCAAATAAACATGAACACACTGCATATACCAGCTTTTATAGAATAAGGATAATTTTATGCTCACAGCTATTAATAAAAAGAAAAAATATTATTAAAGGGCCATGTTACCCATCTGAAGTGTCAGTAAGAATGGGAAGAGGTAAAACCACCCAAGCAATGAAATAAACATGTCTTGGCCCCACCATGTCCCTATCCACATACCCAGAACAATACAGATAATGTCCACACCCTTGCTTTCTGAGGACCTTGGTATATGTTGGTAGAGCAAGGTACAATTTTCCAAATGTAACTGTTTCTTGTCTGGCTGAACCTCGCTCCCACGCACATTGGCAATCCCTATCTTCTCTGTACCTTTTGCATTGGAATCCACCACGCCTAATATATGAAGGGGGACCTACAACACTAGACATTTACTAGTTGTAAAAAAACTAAAATTATATACAATGAAATCCACACTACTTAATAATTCAGATGCTCTCATGTGTAGGTTAAAAATCTTGTATCCAATATTATATAAAAAAAATAAAAAACTCATAAACACAGAAATAACTCTATGCCACAAAGCAAAGAGTTCTCCTAATATTCCAAATATAACTCCCGAAGATCTTTCCACCATGTTGTCAAACTCTGGGGGCACGCGTCTTCTTGATGAGTTCACAACCCCCAATCTCTGAAGCTAGATTCACCTATAGCCAAGCCCCAATTTGCCCTGATGCTTTAAATGCCCCCAGGACATGATAGCTCATAGTCTGTGAACTCACTGGGGTGAAGAAGGATGAACCGGAGGTAAGACTGGGCGTTAAACACAGATTAATTGTTCTTACGATAACAACTCCAAGGGAGGAAACATAGGAAAGGTCAAAGGAATTCAGAGTGCCTTAGCAGAACCAGGGATGAAACGGGTTCATAGTCAGGATCCAGGCCAAGGTCGGTTCAGGCAGCGATCAGGGCGTAGTCAGACCGGCAAGGATGATCAACAGGAGTCAGGAATATATGCACCCAGCTATACGCTATGACGGGCAATGACTGAGTGACATGGGAAAACTTATATAGCGCATGGGTGCAGTATAGAAAGGAACTGAGGTAATTGTTTCCGTAACAACATATGGGCTGATTGCCCAGTTTAAACTTTTAGTGCATTTCGTCCCCAACAACTTTTGGGCTCATTGTTTCCTTTAAACCAACCTCAAGTAAGCCGTGCTTGTGCGCGAGCATGTGTAGGGAAGCAGGGGAATCGGCACGGAGAAGAGGAGGCGGGTGGACTCGGTGCCACTCGAGACGGCTTTGCTCGTGCTGGTGTCCTCTGCGGATGTGACTGCCGGGCGGAAGGAGTCCCAGCCAGCCGTCTGAGCCCACACTGCCAGAGGACGCCGCGGGACCAAGCAGGAGGTAAGCGTACCATGACACACGTGACTATGAAGTCCAAAAAATACAATTCTGTGATTACTCACCTGTAGAATTGGTATTATGAGTATACAGCATGTCCTGCTCCAGATAGTAATTCCTTACATTTGGGTTATACATCTACAAGATGGCGCTGGACTGCAGAGACAGCAAAAAGTGGCTCCTCCCAGGCCCCTTATATTCCATGGACCTCCCACAAAATCCCCAGTATTGACAAGCAGTTAGCAAGAAGCCGGGAGAATAATAACCATAATCAAAACAATTTTAACCATGATAACAATCACCATACAGAGGCACTAAGAACAATGAAAACCAAGGGCAGGGTGGAGCAGGACGTGCTGTATATTCATAATACCAATTCTACAGGTGAGTATTTACAGAATTGTATTATTCTAAGTATACAGCACGTCCTGCTCCAGATAGTAATTCCTTACGTTTGGGACATCCAATGGCAGTGTCCGTAAGGTAGAGTGGGATCACCAAAAGCAACAACAAGCAGATTAAATCACTGCCACCTGCAGAACTTTGCGGCCAAAAACAGCATCCGCTGAGGCCCTAACATCAACCTTGTAAAACTTAGAAAAAGTATGAACAGAAGACCAAGTAGCGGCCTTGCAAACTTGTTCAACAGAAGCCTGGTGCTGAAAAGCCCAAGACGCACCAATAGCACGAGTGGAATGAGCAGTAAGGCGCAAGGGAGGATCCTTCCCTTTAGCAGAATAGGCCTGAAAAACAGCCTGACGGATCCACTTGCTGATAGTAGACTTAGCTGGAGCCAGACCCTTCTGGGGGCCCGAAGGGACCACAAAAAGAGCATCAGTCTTTCTGAAGGGCTCAGTAGCCACCAAATAGAACTTCAGGTTCCTGACCACATCCAAGGAATGTAGAGCCCTCTCCTTAGAGTTACTAGGATTAGGTCACGGAGAATGTAGTACAATGTCTTGATTAAGATGAAAGGCAGACACAACTTTAGTCAGAAAATCTGGTTTAAAGCGAAACACCAGCTTGTCCTGGCATCTCTCAAAGCAAGGGTCTTGATGGAGAGTGCTGCCAACTCAGAAACACGCCTAACAGAAGTGATAGCCACCAAAAAGTCTACCTTAAGCGTAAGAATGGACAAAGCAGCCTCATGCACAGGCTCAAATGGAGACCCCTGCACGACAGATAGGACCAAGTTCAAGTCCCAGACTGGTAACATAGGTTTACGTGGGGGGCGCACATGAGTAACCCCTTGGAAAAAAGTCCTGACCAGATGATGCTGAGCAAAAGATCTCTGAAAGAAAACAGCCAAGGCAGACACATGACCCTTCAGAGTGCTGAGTTAAAGCCCCAGATCCAAACCATGTTGGAGAAACACCAGAATCCTAGGAATAGAAAACACACGACAGGGAAGAGATTTAGCCTCACACCAGTCAATGTAGGCACGCCAAACCCTTTAGCAAATGGAAGAAGAGGACTTTTTCCTTGCCCTGATCATGGTGTCAACAACAGAGGCAGGCATCCCCTTTTCCATTAAGATGGAGGTTTCAGCAGCCAGGCTGTTAAAGCCAGAGTTTGTAAAATTGGGGTTGCGTAGCCGCCCCTGAGTGAGCAGGTCTGGATCCTTGGGCAGGGCGTACTGATCTACCACCAGCTGCACGATGTCTGCGAACCACACTCTTCTTGGCCAACGGGGGGCCACCAGGATTGCTGGCACCCCTTCCTGAGCTATCTTTTGCAGAACCCTGCCCAACAGGGGAAACAGGGGAAAGACATACAGTAGCTGAAAGCCCTGCCAGGGCATTGTCAGAGCATCCACGGCAAAGGCCAGAGGGTCCTTGGACAGAGACACAAAGACTGGAAGCTTGTGATTGTGACGGGACGCAAACAGATCCACATCTGGCTGACCCCAACGGTGACACAGAGAGCGAAACACCCTGTTACTGATGGACCATTCCCCCAGGTGAGAAGTCCCCCTGCTCAGAGAGTATGCCTCCAGATTCTCCACCCCCAGAATGTACACAGCTGAGATGCAGGGGACTTGTCCTCTGCCCAGGACAGGATCAGAGACACTTCCTTGAGGGCCCCCTTGCTCCGGGTCCCTCCCTGATGATTGATGTAGGCAACCGCCGTCTGGTTGTCCGAGCGTACCTGAACAGCCCGACCCCAAAGGTGCGGGGTCAAGCAGGCTAGAACCAACCTGATCGCCCTCAGTTCCAGAATGTTGATAGGGGTGTGGGCCTCCTGAGGGCCCCACTGATCCTGGAATTGTAGGGATTTCCAGAAGCCCCCAACCTGTCAGACTGGCATCCGTGGTGACTGTCTCCCAGCAAGGGGCCAGAAAGGATCTGCCCACCAACAGGTTTCTTGAGTCCAGCCACCACGAGAGGGACAGCCTGGCTAGGGGGGGGCAGAATCAAGATCTGATCCAGGGACACAGGGTCCCTGTCCCATACAGACAAGAGGTAGAGTTGAAGAGGCCTCATGTGGAACTGAGCATAAGGAACTGCCTCGAAGCAGGACACCATCAAGCCCACCAGCTGCATTCCCTGCCTGATGGAAGGATGAGGGCATGAGGAGGAGCAGAGCTTGCGCCTGCGGACTGTCCACCTTCTGCTGAGGAAGAAAGATCCTGGCCCGAGCTGTATCCAGATTCATGCCCAGAAATGGCTTCACCAAAGATGGAGACAGGGAAGATTTGGAGTGGTTTATCACCCAGCCGAATGACTCCAGAGTGGACACCACCCTCTGAGTATCCAGCTCTGCCTGTTGGGAGGACGGAGAAGTGCTAAGAATGTCGTGCAAATAGGGAAGAATGCGAATGCCCTGAGCTCTCAGCAGAGCCATAATGCCCGCCAGCACCTTGGTGATTACCCTGGGAGCTGACGTAAGACCGAAGGGCAATGCCACAAACTGGTAATGCTGATCCTCCAAGAGCAAACCTGAGGAATCTCTGATGACCTGGAAAAACTGGAACATGGAGGTAAGCATCTTTGATGTCCACAGAGGTCATGAAGTCCCCTGGGCGTAGTGAACTTACAGCTGAGCGCAGAGTCTCCATGCAAAACCTCCTGGCTCTGACAAACTTGTTGAGAAGCTTTAAATCCAGGATGGGCCTGACAGACCCATCTCTTATGGGAACGGTGAAAAGGTTGGAAAAGTAGCCCTTGCCCCTTTCCCCTAAGGGCACTTGGCAAATGACCCCCAGCTCCAGTAGATTCTGCACAGCAAGCAACAGGCCCTGAGCTGACAGGGGGTCTTGAGGCATCCGGGATCTGATGAATCTTGGGGGCGGCCAGGCTGCCAACTCTATCTTGTAACCGGAGGACACTACCTCCTGAATCCACCGGTCTGAGACATGATGCTTCGAGACGTGAGCAAAAAGCCGAAGCCGGCCCCCCCACCCGGATGGGTGAGGGCGCTCCTTCATGCCTGAGGTGGCTTGGGGAAAGACTTAGATTTGGAACCCCAGGAGGATCCAGAGCGGCCCTGCCCCAGAAATCTCCCTGCTATCCTTCCCACTCTGGACCCCCGGTAGGAGGGAAGAAAGGAAACTGTCTCTTACGCTGGAGTAACTTGCCTCCCTTAGCAAACAGGTCCAGGCAATCCCCAAAAAGACGCAGCCCTTTAAAGGGGAACCCTGTGAGAGCCTTCTTGGCATCGTTGTCAGCTGCCCACTGGTGCAGCCAAACCGAGCAGCGTATAGCCACCGCTAAGGCAGAAGCCCTGACATACATTCTAATGGTATCATCCAAGGCAGAGAGGACATATGCAACAAATTCATCACAACGCAGAAGAGCACTATACTCAGCACTAGCTGCCTCATCAGGAGCCCCATCTAAAACACTCCTGAGCAGAGTCCTAATAGCCACAACTGTAATGGCAGAGGCACAAACCGGGCGCAGCGCAGACCCCGCACAGGCAAAGGCATGGGAAGCCAGCTGATCAATGCGCCGGTCCTCACCATCTCTCAGTGTAGTAGAGTCAGGGGAATGCATGACAGAAGTGTTGGACAACCCCAGAATTGGTGCATCCACTTCTGGAGGGGACGACCAACGCTTAACTACTTCAGCAGGGAAAGGGTACCTCTTATCCCAATTTTTAGGCACCCTAGGGAGCCTGCTCAGTCGCTCCCACTCCTTGAACACAAGATTATTAAAGTGAGTTTCCTCAGGAAACTCCAAACGTGGCTTAGCCGTGTGAAACAACTGCCGAGGAGCCGCGGCAGGGGGAGAGATAGAAAGTACTTAAAAAATGTAAGCCAAAAGCCTGTCAGTATCATCTGGAGCCCATGGGTCAGAGCCAAAAACAGCATAATCCTTAGGCTGCTCATCAGATGATTCTGAATCAGAAAGCAATTCCCCTTCTTCCAGGGGGGTATAGCCGGCTAGGTCAAAGAATTCTTCAGCCTCCATAGGAAAAAGGTTAACGCCAGGTGCCAGATGCCGCCTCTTGGCCGAGGCCTTACGCGCCGTAGAGCCAGCAATCAGCTTCTCAATACTAGCCACCCTGGTAGACAAATCAGGCTGAGACTCCCCACTGGTATGTACCTCACTGGGAGTCAGATGTAAGCGTGGGGGAGTGGGCGAAGGCACACGGGGCGCAGGCCCAGCCACCGGTAACCCAGATTGCAGCGAAAGTGCCCGCTGGACACAGGGTACACAAACCAGCACATTGTCATCACTAGTAGGGGACAGCCCACACGCCACACAGAGCCGGGCTTGTCCCGAAGGAACCCCAAGCACATTATCCTGAAAAGCCTCCATATGGTGATTATTGCGGCCCACCGGTCAATAGGGATTTACGCTATAATGCCACCCGGGATGCCCTAATAACCCGCTAGAAAAGTGGGAGGTAAAGGCAGAGTAGGCCTCTAATATCAACTAAATAGAGGGGATAGGCCGGGAGAAACCACAATTTAAGTTTGACCCGCCTGCAAGACATAAGCAAAAAGACCCGTAAGTGGTATGCAAACACAACAATAATTAAAGATAAGCCAGCCTGCAAGAGCACTTACGGACCGCGGTAGGTAGCAGCCAGCTACGCGACGAGAAGGCAAAATGCCACCCATAGATACCTTGAGGGGCGGGCCACGGAGACAGTGATGTGGAATGCGCCATCCGCAAGGCCCGCCCCCCCAAAGAGCGCAAAGGTTCCCGCGTGACCATGTCAACCAATGATGGTGCAGCAGCACCAGAGGTAAAGGTGCCACTTGAGCGCGGAACTCCGTACCAGCGCGACAGCGGCGGCATTTTAAAAAGCAACCAGTGCAACCAAAAAGCCACGCGGCGACACAAGCCAAGCCATACCACGTAAACAATAAAGGTGAAGAATACACCAAAGACACACACACAGAGCACACATCACCCCCTCCCAAGAATACCAGGGAGAGCGTGGGAGGGCAGCGGCCAACCTAACAGGAGCCCACATATGGACAGGGGGCGGGAGGGGCATCCCATAAGGCTCACCATGGGCCTATACCGCCTACCCTTTGGTGGGGGATTGTGGTCGGAGCAGCGCTCCTTAAGCACCTGACAAAGGTGCTGCCAACCATCACCAACCAGTGCAGCCAAAGCTGGAAGGCAGGAAAAGGAGGAACAGGTGGGAATAGTCCTACAGGGCCGCAGGCTTATAGCCCGCTCACCTGCGAGTAGAGAGAGCCATCTTCTATCATCACAGCCCAGACTGCAGAGAAGAACTGGAGATTTTGTGGGAGGTCCCAGGAATTTAAGGGGCCGGGAGGAGCCACTTTTTGCTGTCCAGCACCATCTTGTGGATGTATAACCCAAACGTAATGAATTACTATCTGGAGCAGGACGTGCTGTATACTTAGAATATCAAATGCATCTCCTTCACCACTAAAGGCTTACCAGACAGCTGAGGCATTTAGGCGTTTCCAGTTTATCCTTATATTAATATAAACCACGTGGAAACAATAGTGTGCAGCTTGGTTGTTAGTTGCGTTCCTCTCGCTTTACATTTACTTCCGTTGTGTTACTTTAAAATCCACCACATATGAAATATATAACAATAGACCATAGTGCAATACTGCTTTCAATAAAGGAAAACCTATTTATTACAGTTTTGCACACAATCTTGTTAGCACTCAGAAATGTCAGCACTGCGCGCACATTCCCAGTGAGACTAATCTAATCACTTCCACTATAGTTACCGCATTGCGGTGTAATCTTCCTTTGGAACTAGGGATCCATCTCCTCCTGCTCCTACAACCGGGTGAAGCCGATACACACACCGGCAGAGTGTAAGAGTGTAAGTAGCTCTGTATTTTACTAGCTGCAGTACATGTCCCTATTAAGGGGCTCATATATATATATAGAGTAGGGACCACACTAAACACAGAGTGCCACACTAAACACAGAGTGCCTTGTCGGGGCGGTGTGGCTTCCACATGTATCTGCAGATATATGCAACCAAATCTCTGTCTTTCCACACAGCTAGTCATGTTTGGTGCTTAATACTTAGATGAGATTGATGGGTGGGCCCACATTGTGGCCTCCCACACTTCCTATTTAATTCTCAGAGCAGCTTGCTATTTTTCTTTCACACCGGCAGATTACGCGAGGCTCTGAACCACCAAGAATCGTCACAATTTCAGAGGCTCCGCCCAACGCATTTGCTCATAGTTGACTTCAACTGGGGCTTACAGAGATCTGTACATGTGGACCTACGACACTGCCTTGAACAAGGTGGGTCATATCTTTCAATGTGCCGACAACCCAGCAGAGACAAGTGATATAAAAGGACAATTTTTAGAATGGGAAGAATGAACAAAACAAGAATAAAATATCTGGTGGGACAAGACCACTTTGGTTAGATATGCTGAGAAAGTTATGGATTCACGAAGACTTTGATTAACAAAGAATTAAACTAGCCGAACAAAAGGAAATTAAAGTGGTGGGCGGGGGACTAAACATGGGGCCCAAATAAAGGTACTGTCACGATCTCCTCACCTGGCCTACGTTCCCCCGCCGACTCCGGTCCTTGTCTGTTGCAGCCGGCGGCGGGCCGGCGTCGCTCCTGCCCGCCCGCCGCTCGGCTGTCACGAGCAGCCGCTCGGGCGGCTTCCGGCCCAGCTGCGTCGGGAGCGGTCGCACCGCTCTCTGTGCGGCGCGCTCCCGGCGCGTGTCCCCGTACGTGCGCGCGCGCCTGTCAGTTTCTTATGCCCTCCGGCGGCGCTGCGCACAGCCAATCCAGTCAGTTCCCATCCTATATAGGTTTACACCCTGCAGTTAGTCATTGCCCGTTATAGCGTGCTACTGGGTGCGATTCTGATAGCTTATTTCCTTGTGATTTCTGCCGTGTTTTCGACCATCCCTGATTGCCGCCTGGACCGACCTTGCTTGCTCTTTGACCACGATTCTGCCTGCTCCTCTGTACCGCGAACTTCTGACCTCCCGTTGTGACCCTTGGCTTGCCCCGACTACTCTTCCGTCTAACCCTTCTGTACCGTGCCTCCTCGGATTGACCACCTGTGTATGACCCCTGTCCGTTTATTGCTACTCAGTCTAGTCCCTGGATTCATCTGCCTTCCCCTGCATAAGTCAGCATCCTTTGTGCTAACAAGACCTGGGGGCAACCGTGTCCGGTGAGGCGTGTCTAGCGTCCCGGCAAACGGGGGCTTGCTATAGGCGAAGAAAGCAGCGGAGATTGGGGGTTGCTGATTTATTGGAAGGTGGGTGTCTCCGGGACCTGACAGGTACAATAGTTACCAGAGAGTCAGACCTTGCTTGTGTCTATGGGCCTCACATATGTCCCTACAGCTAAGGAGGACCTTTTCCGCACAATCATTTATGTAAATAACTCTTGACTCTTGAAGAAACATTTTAATCAAACTATTCTGATGAAATAGAAATATCATTCACCTGCATGATGGAAGCTGGAGTGAATAAAAAAAAAAAAATAACACACAAAGATAAAGGCACCAGCCTGTAAATAGGGCGTGCTAACCTGGCTATATGTCCAACACTACAAAAATAGGGGACCCCACAATCCCCTTCACCACGACCAGGATATAAACAGCACCACCCAATAGTATTGAAAAGGGATAAAAATCCAATTTATTGTTGCACCAAATTTACATGAATACAAACATTTAAAACATAATTAAAAGACTTTTTGTTGATGACCACCGGGGGCACTGTGAACAAGCTAATCCTCCTATCCAACATTTAATATAAATCAAATACAACCTCAAATCATTATCCTTCATCAAATAAATCCTTGCCTAATAAAAGTCATCTATTAAAGTGCATCAAAGCACATTTTAGGTGCAAAAATACTGCATATAAAGTGCTAAACGTGCTAATACAGTGGCCTATCTATGAGGACCGCCATTTGCAAGAAAAGGAAAACAAATCCAAAACATAGTCATATGTGCTAACCGAGCAGTCGGTGGGGTATGTATAAAAGGAGGACATTGGTCCCCCTGACCCTCTATCTGCCTTGAGAAAGAGACCATCAGATTTCGAAACGCGTAGGCCTGTCGCGGGGGGAGCCGCCATCTCTGGAGTGTGCACAGTAAGACTGTCTAGTTACTAATATGTTATATGTTGTATGTCTGCTTTTACCCCATTTGATCCCTGCATTGGGGCTTAATAAAATGCTTTGCACATGTTGGATTTGAAATGGATGCACTTTTTTAATAAATGACTGTTCACAGTATGAATATATGCACTTGTGAGATAGACAGCCCCCCCTATAGACAATAGACGCTTATGTCATGAATTTTGTTTTTAAATAGGTTTTAATATGATGATAATAAAAGATTCTTGTTTTGATACCTAAAATTGAGTGAGTGCAATTGTTAGACCCTGTGGGCTTTCTTTTTGGGGGTGTAGGAGGTAACCCCTGTATTGTTTGCATGTCAATATATATAATTACCCATAAGGCAGCCTGTATCACAGCATGACAACCCCCGCCCCAGCCAGGTACTTTGATGCACTCTAATAGATGCTCTAAATACTATTGGGTGGTGCTGTTTATATCCTGGTCGTGGTGAAGGGGATTGTGGGGTCCCCTATTTTTGTAATGTTAAAAAAAAAATTAAATAAAATTAAACCACCCAATATAGGTTTAAAAATTAGGGGTTTTACCCCATCTGATTGAGGTCCCCGGTTGCTTACCAGAGGTATTAGAAAAACAATCTAAGAAGAAGAAGAATATCCCCTTTTAAGTTACACGTGTTCGACACTGCTCTGACTTCACTTCCGGTTCCGGGTGGTCATCACTTCCAGTTTCGTGGTATTCAGTGGTAAGATGCAAACACATGCGAACCAGTGCATGCATGCAGATGTACTTATGTAACGGTACTATAAGGGGTAATCAGCAGAGGGGGATTCGAGCGGCCACCACCCCACTTTGAGCTGAGCACCCCTCATATTGAAGAATGACTATGGGGTATCCCAGACTTGGCCCAGAATTTCCCAACAAAACGGACGTTGGGCTGCCAGCAAGTAAACCATGGAGAACCTCTTTTCATCAGGCGTAACAGTCCTACCGTCCCCCAAAACGAGGACTTTTCCCTCACACAACAGTCAAAACAAGGCAAAGTTCTCAGATAGGACAGCAAAACCTTAGCGGAGTCCATCACGCCAGGACTCCACTGGGTTTCTTCCTGCACAGACTTCAACTCTCTCTGTTTAGACCTCAGCTCTCGCACTTTAGCACTGCTCAGCTTTGTCTTCTCAATCGCTTCCAACTGCACCCAGGCCTCGTCTCTGTAGTAGCCCCACCAGACATCTTACACAGAAGGCTACACCAGTCTTTCCCTTAGCCTGGTCTCCCTGTTTATCCTTTTGGCTTCACATTGTAATAACTTTGCTCTATGCAATGTTGCTTGTAGTTTTCCCTCCAACCTCCCAACCAATCTCAGCAGTTTCTCAAATATTCTCAACACTAAGGTTGCAACAATTAGGCAGCAACAACTGTCGAGAGAGCTGAAGCCACATCAAAGGATCAGTTTTGGAGAGGCATTCAAATTGCAACATTAAAGTGGACCAACACCCAGGATTTTGACTATCCTGGGTTTTGGTCCACTTCAGGGGGGCACCCCGATTAGGGGTGCCCCGCTGTGTAAAACCCCCCAGAAACCCCCAAACTCACCTCACCATGCTCCCACGGACAAGCGGCGGACAAGGCAGCGCGTCCGCCGCCGCCTCCCGCGCGCCCCTCTGACAGTGCGCGCGCCCGCGCAGGCCATTCACAAACGGCCGGCGCAGGCGCGCGCACGGCTAGAGGAGTGCGCGGGAGGCGGCGGCGTCCGCTGCCGCCGCCGATCAGGTGAGTTCTTTTGGGGTTTTGGGGGGGTCCCTCACCGCGGGACATCCCGATCTCGGATGTCCCGCGGTGAGGGGGGTGATCGGCCCGGGAATCTTATAGATTCCCGGGCCGATCACCCATGGGTGACGGTCCACTTTAAGGGATTTGTAGTGTATGTGGTGTTTGCAGGGTATGTGCCTTTCCACATGGCCAGACAGTTGTGATATTCGAGCTGTGAGGTCATGCAGGGCACCGTCCTGAGACTTTCAGTAGGAGGCAGCTGGCAACACCATTCACAGATTCTTTTACATTGAACACTCTCAGCTGGGTCAGAATGTCTCTTTTGCAAATTTCTTCTGTTAAACATTTTTTAATCATATGTGTTTCTTGACTTTTCTTGCCTTCTGTTGTTTCTTTTATTTGATTCATATGTTTCTCTCTTTTTATCTCTCTTCCACATTTTCTTTCATTTTGCTTTCATTTCCCATCCCATCTCATTTCTGCATTTGTGTGTGGAACAGCATAAGGAGTCCCAGAACATGAACAGGCGGAGAGTAGCAGGTGGCAAAAGCATGATGTGTCCCAAAACCGGCACAGTCACATATTTGGGGATTGGCAGGTGGTAACAGCATGAGGTGCCCCAGAACAGGGACATTTACATAGCTGGAGGTTGATGAATGGCAATTAAAATTTGCCCTTGTTTGCTGAGAGGATCATAGGGTCTATATGTGGCAGGTAGCAGATGGCAATTAGAATTACCTTTGTATCAGGGCTGTTCCTCCCTACACTGCACTACACTACATTATCCCTACCTAAACCTGTTCTCAGGTCAACTACATTTACATAGCACATGGACGGTGGTTTTAAGGGTCTGTATTAGAGAAGGCTGTATAAAAACATGTTTTAGTGGACTAATTAGAATTTGAATTGGGCGTGTCTAATTAGCATATGAAGCATGTGTGACCTCATTAGCATTTCAATAGCTCATCTTTCATAGTTTAAAGCACAAAAAAAAAAAATGGCAATAAGCAACAGGGTTTGTGTTCTGGTAATGGCTTTTTACAAGTGTTGAAAAATGTACCCATTTTGGGCATCTCAGGGGGTTGACCTGTGGTTGTGTTGGCCTGGCAGTAGCAGAGGGTGGCAGGCTACCAGTGGAGGCGCTATTGGTAGTAGTAGTAGTAGCAGCATTAGCAGAGGCTGCAGCTGTTGAAGAAAGACTGGGCTGTGTCAAAGGAAACCTGTGGTGGTTGTGTAGGCCTAGCAGTAGTGGGCAAGCCCTAAAAATTGATCCCATTTCTAAAGGGGGTAGCAGCGGGTTTGGCATTCCAACAATTTAGTTGAATGAAATAATGACTTTTTCTTTTTACAAGCCTTGATAAATGTACCTATTTTGTGCAGCGTGGCGTAGACCTGCAGTTGTGTAGGCCTAGTAGTATCAGAGGGTGGAAGTGCAGGTGCTGTTGGTGGTAGTAGTGGCATTGGCAGTACTGAAAGAATAGGCAGAGGGACAGGAGACCTGTGGTGGTTGTGTAGGGCTGGTGTTAGAAGACGGCAGCAGGGGTGCTGGTGATGGTAGCATTAGCAGGGGCACAGATTTTAGAGACTAGGTCAAAGGACAGGAGACCTCTGGCACCGGCAGTAGCTGACAAGCACTCAAAAACCCAGAGGACACCTGCCTTCTTGGGGAGTTCACAACCCTCAATCTCCGCATTTTAGAAGGGTAGCAACAGGATTGGCTTGAAATTGAAGAAGGGCATTTCAATTGTCCCATGCAGCCTTGTGATGCTGCTCCAGGTGCCAATGTAGAGACGTAGTTCCTAGTCCTAGATTTGTGCCCTGGCTATGGCTAACTTTCTGCTTGAAGATCCGGCACTATGCCAGGTTTTGTTCTCCAGTGAAGGTATGAAAGAAATGCCACATGACAGTGTACCGTAAAAATGAAGATCTTGAATGTCCACCACCACCACCACCTGACTTTGCTCCTCCTCTGGCAGACTTTTTTCTGTCTGCAAAAGCAGCATCAGTGTCGCTGTCACCTGCTCCTGAGCAGACCATACCAGCAGACCTAGCCCTGTGCCATTTTGCAGATGATCTGGCCCTACCTTGGCTTGGCTCTTCATCGCTGCCAGTGCCAGAAGTACCCTCCTGCTTTGATGATAACCCTTCCTTATTGTCTGGTTCCCAGATCCTGTCCAAAACTATTATACTTCTCCTCCTGATCCCCGCCACTTCCCTGTTCTGATGTTTCATCATGGTCTACTTGCCTCCCCAAACCACAACCACCTTCATAACTGCCAGTATAGAGTCCTTGTCTACCACCACCCCCACTGCCACAATTATGCGACTCGAACACCGCTTCCACCTCCACCACCTCTGCAACAAACTCTAATTTTCCTCACCACTAAACTCTGTCTAATTTTCCTCACCACTATCCATAGCAACCAGGATGCTGATAAAATCTGGCACCGCACTAAGAGATGGCCGTAAAGAAACAGATGATGGAAGAGAAAGGCTTCTTTTACTGGGATGTGTAGCTGTATTGGAGGAAAAATCCACTGAAACCTGGCTCAAAGTCATTGTGTCGAGTCTTCCTCATCCTGAGATGAGTGAGAGAGAGTCATCAAGTCCACAATGGATGCATTGTCCGAAATAACACGCCCATTGGAGGAAATGAACAACTTGCTGATGCTGCTACTACTACCACATACATTACTGCTGCTACTGCTATTGGCAGTGGCAGGCCTGGGCAAATGGATGCTGCTACTACTATGACTGGGCCTGGGCACATGGCTGCTGACCACAGTGTTGGTACTGGCCCAACATCCTTATTCTTAGTTCCTCTACCCCGTCCTTTCCCACCCCTTCTTTTCCCAGACATTTTACTTAGTATTTAAAAAAAAAAAAACTAAAATAAAATAATTTGGAGCAGATGCAGTTTTTCTGTGCAGTACCCCCACTGTGCCCACTTCCTTTCCTGTCTTTTCTTTTCTCCTATGCTGTGGTTCAAAATGCTCTAAACTGTCCCTGCTCTAAGAGCATTGCTCTCTCTGCAACAGCCAACTCAAAAATCGTAGATAGTCAGTGCATCACATGACTATCTCCTGCAATAGCGCCTCCTGATTGGCTCAGCTACCCTGACCTCTTACGCTGTGACCATGTGATTGCTTCTCCTTGGATGGCTGGCTTAACCCAAAAGGGGGCTTTACAAGGCATTTTTAATGCTACATTTCATTGGAGATAATCTTCATCAAATCTTCTCGGAATGCCGTCCTGAAATCCTGGTTTCTCAGGCTGTAAATCAGGGGATTGAAAAGAGGAGTCATAACTGTATAAAAGACAGAGACCACTTTGTCACGCACAACATGATTTCTGTCATCTGGGTGAAAATTATTAAACAAAACAGCCACATAAAAAACACTGACCACAATGAGATGAGAGGAACACGTGGAGAACACTTTCCTTCCGCTGCCCCTGATTCGCATTGATAGGACGGCTTTTATAATGAACACATAGGGCAGAAAGATCATTGAAAAAGACCAGACCCCAAGAAGGGATCCCAGACAGAACACGACCACAGTGTTCACATAGATATCAATACAGGAGATCTGAAACAATGGCGGCATGTCACAGAAAAAGCTCTCTATAATATTTGAGTCGCAAAATTGTAGTCTAGTGTTAAAGAGTGTGTAAATTAGACCAGTAACAAAACCAATACACCACACAAAGACAACAAACTGTATGCAAAGATTCTGGTGCATTATCTGCATGTAATGTAACGGGTGGCAGATGGCGACATAGCGATCGTAGGACATGGCGGACAACAAAAAAAATTCAGAGAGATTGAAAGAAACAAAAAAGAAGAACTGGGTTAAACACGCTTTTATGGTGATCACTCTACTCATTGTGTGAAGGTCAAATAACATTCGAGGAACGATGACTGTGGAGCAACAGATGTCCAAGCAGGCCAGGTTCCCCAGGAAGAAATACATGGGGGTGTGGAGACGAGAGTTGGTGACTATGAGGGAGACGATCAGAAAATTCCAGGTGAGGGTCAGAAGGTAGATGAGGAGGAAGAAGAGGAAGAGAGGCAGCTGAAGACTCGGGAGGTCAGACAGGCCGGAGAAGAGTAACTCAGTGAACAATGTTTTATTCCCCATTGGTCTTGTTTTGTATTCTTTTATTATCTTGAAAAACATAACATTCTAAAAATAACAATATAAATTATACAATGTGCAAACAATTCAATTACTATTTTAGGGTTCAGCAAGATGCAAATTTTGCCAAAAGTCGGGTCAAATCCAGCAATTTCTTCTTTGTCCGTGGCTCAATATCAGCCCCCATGACCTTTGGCAAATGCCAGTGCCCTACCAAGTGTAGATGGGAGGGGGGGCTAGTGCCTAAAGGGAGAAAGTACAGTTAAAAAGTATTATAACACGGTCATTGGAGTAGGCCCTGATAGTAAGTAATAGATATCAAGCAGGAACTTGGGTGTCATTGCATCATAAATCCACATGATGGCAGTGTTGCCTAAGGAATGACAAGTTAATATTAAATAGTCTAGTGTACCCCTTTAGTTAGGCAAATAGAGACTAAACCAAAAGGCATTAGCTATATTACCTGCTCTGCTATTGGTTGGGGTTAGATACATAGTTTGCAGTAGTAACATACAGAAGGTTCTAGTTCTAGGTTCTCTAGATGCTCAAGAGGTGAAGATCTATGAATGTAGCTGAGGAGAAGTAACAGCAGCAGCAGTGAAAGGAGAGTCCAGCTTATGAAGGGAGAGTCCAGCTTATGAAGGGAGATTCCAGCTTATGAAGGGAGAGTCCAGCTTATGAAGGGAGAGTCCATCTTATGAAGGGAGAGTCCAGTTTATGGCAGCCAGAGTAAATGGACTAGAAGTTGGTGGAAGCCCAAAGGCCCAACAGGCTAACAAGACTTCTGCACCTTATTTATGGGATTAAGTCCAGCCTGACCAGAGTCTAAAGTGGAACTAGAGTGCTCACGGAAGCTGTGGAATATACCTGCTGAAGTGTACCCTCTGTAATGGAATGTGCTGCTAGGCTGAATTGAAGACCTTAAAAAAAAGATTGTTGTTGGATTACAGTGATTATTAAGTGTCATTCTTGAAGACCAGCGACGAGTAAGCGCACCTCACCCCACACCCTACTCTAGGTCCAAGAACTTCCCTTGCTCCTCACAGCCAGCACTAGAAGTGTCCTCACTTATGGGAGCCAGCAGCTATGTAGCCCCAACAGGAGCCATTTTGAAACATCATTGCCAACGCTGACTGAGGGGGATAGAGACTCAGGTGAGTTACAACAGTGCTTCTGCCAGAGAAGTAGCTAGGCTTTGTGGCACCCGGGGCGAAGATTTGGAATGGCCCCCCACCTGTGCTCAGGCCCCCTTTTGATGCCCCCCTGACTTGATGCACCCAGAGCATGTGTCCCTCCTGCCCCCCTTGCTACACCTCTGGCTTCTTCTGTACACTCTGCACCAAGGTTCGGGTCCCTATTGATTTCAAATGGGACAGAGTTGCCTAGTGATTTCAAAGGGGACCGAGAGGGGACCAAACTCGCCTAACCCAAACTTTAGAGGGTTTGCCCATCTCTAATTATCATATGATCAGGAGATCCTGGCAATTGGCAGGTTTTCAGTACAGCAAACTTTTTATATTGGATTACACCTCACATTGTCCTTTGAACTTTATCCTCGCCCCTGGTACATCACCTGGTACATCACCAACAAGCAATAATAGGAACATGAATTGGTATTTCTTAAGCTGCACCTATATCTAGCCTAAATCTATGACAGTTCTGAAGCTGAACTGAAATCAATCAATCATCATGTTATGAGTACATATACGAGAAATAATTCTGGGCGCATGAATTTTATTTTTAGGAAAACAAATTATTGTTCTTTAAGGAAGTGTTATCTTCATGATTAAAACATATACTGAGGCAGCAACACGTAATGCACTAAATATAAGGGAGGGAGGTTTTTACCCCGTGTTGCAGAGTCTCTCTTGCTGTGTAATGTATCAAGCAGAACGAGTCACCATCCTACATTGTAAAAATCAGCCATCTCCCTGCTGTGTAATACATTGCAACAACCAGGCTATGGTTGAAGTTACAGTTGCAACTAGAGCAGCACCCTGCTGTGATACACTGGGTGTCAGCCATTGATCTGTAAATACGATGTAAAAGGTAACAGCTCACAGATTGCTCACAGCTTTCTGCCATGTGTGAGTGGTTTCTGCATCACAGAGCTGCAATGGGAAGATTAGAATGAATAATGCTGCATTTGTACCTGTAGATCAACAAGAGGGAATGTGATATTTAAAGGTCGTTTTTTTTCTTTTTTTCCAATGCTGTGACAAACTGTGGTTCAAAAACCCAAAATATAACAAGAAAAATGTAAAAGTTTCCCCTAATGATCAATATCTGTGAAATCAGAAGAGTCACATCAGTGCTGTTCACAGATCCAGCCTCACATAGCCAACTTCATGGCATGGCAGAGTAATTACTAAACAGTCCTATATTTATAATGCAAATCTTCCCCCTGATACCTCTCACACACCCAAGATTAGGAATCAACATAGAATAAAATTATTCCCCATCTAATTCTTCCACCAGACACGTTTGGGGACTTTAGATTCAAATAATGACAAAGGGAAAACAATTGCCTAGAGTCTATTGATTAATACAGAGCAGTGATAGTAAGTTATAACATCCTCCAACAGGAAGTTTCACATGATTAAAAAGTTTGGACCTTTACAAAATAGAATCCAAGATGGCGCTTGTGTCTAACTGAGCCTCCTATCTATGTGTAATACTTTTATCAACCCCCCAGACATGATTGTGTATTTCATTTTATAAACACTGTCTAAGCACGTGCGCATACAGTACACTCTTCCCAAGGTATTAAAGTGGCCCTCCAGTCAACAAAATAAAGTTCAGTCATTTGTTTCCCTAAAGCCCCCCTTTGATGAGCAATGGTGTATACTGTATGAGAGAGCTTAAAGAGAAAAACCTCCCCCAAACCTCTGTTGCCCCCCCACACCGGATTTACAATTTTTACTCACTTTGCCAGGGCATCCATCTGCTGGGTCCCTTGGATACCGGGTGACCTCCTGATGGGTGGTGCCTTCTTGCATGCCATCAGGCACTGTGCATGTTCCGCTCATGCCTGTGCAGTGCCCATAAATGGGATGCAATGGAGCCACCCGAAAAACCGCAAGCTGCAAGATCTATGTTGGTCATTGAGGAGCACAGCTAAGCCCATGCTTGTCAGTTAGCGGCGGCATGGTGAGGAGCAGGCCCTGAAGCAGCTGGATGTCACCACAGTTGGCTGCAGTGGGTTGCAATAAGACTGGCCAGAATTCTGGAGCCCCCTACACATAACGCTCAAAGTGCACACTATTCTTACCTTAAGCATTAGCCTCACTGGGAATCCAACACTGTGATTGGCTGCCAGGCACTCACTTGAGTATTAGGTGCGACCATTTTTACGTCCAATAGAATGGCCCATCCATGTAAGCTCCGGGCAGCCAAACGCAGCTCTGGGTTCTGAGTAAGGCTTGTGTTTAAGGTAAGAGTAGCAGGTGTTTTGGGGGGTTATGTGCAAATGGCAATGTGCAATGGGGCTCCAGCATTATGGATGCCCTCTAGTCACTCTGACCCTATTCGGATGTTGTGGAATAGCATGAATATTCTGTGCTCCTGGACTGTATGGGAGCATCCATATCGGACACACCTGAGAGTCCTGCTTACACATGAGCATGAGTGGAGGGATGGGGGAGACTCTCTGCTAGCACACAAATACACTGCAGCAGAGCTGGGAGCTTCCTTATGATCAGCCCAGCCAGTCAGACATTTTAAATGTTTCCATGCTGAATTTTATAAGGAGATAAAATGCTTCTCTAGCTGGCTGCATTTATGTAAAGATCGACATGGCTGCAGTGTGCCTGTGTGATTCTGTCTCTCCACACAAGGCAGCCTGTCAGCAGCTTGCAGTTTTGCTATAAGCTGCCCACACCAAACACAGACAGTCATGTTACACACACTCAAACACTAAATCAGCAGCTGCTGCAGGGGGTGAGTGAGAACTATCTATCATTGTTAGTCAAAGCCCTCAAATAATGCAGAGCATTGCAAGAGTTGTTTACAATGTTGTGTCAGGATCTGGGGACAATGGTAATGACTGTGAAGACTGTTCTTAATCAAATAATACGAAATTTATTGAAAATAAATTCCAACAGGCAAAATATCTTAACTTCAGAGCATGATGCAGCCTACAATGCAGTACAGAAAGCGGTTACCTCACCAACTTTAGCATTGCCCAGTGTAGGATAATTACAACGTTTTGCAAGTCCTTGATACAACAGGTCCTCTTTCAGGGCGTACAAGTCCAGGCTGTTAATTCACAGGTTCCCAGAATGGATAACACATAAAGTTCTTTGGCTGCAATTCACAACAGTCAGTATTGGAAGCAGCAAAGCATGGGCTCGTCTTCCCAGCCCCTTCATCTCCCCTCTGAAAGCCTCAGCAACTCTTTTTATAGGGCTTCCTTCAATTAGTCTCATCACCTGGGAAGACCTGTGAGTAGGGGAAAAACCAGTAGAGTACCCGGGATGTGGATTGGTTCTTTGATATCCCGGCATGGATCGTGCCTGCCTGAAAAACTTATGGGAAAAATCAACCCCATCCAACACTTTTCCTGCACTTTACCACAGTTGATACAATGATTTAGGAGCTTTTTTGACCAAGGATCATGTAAGTAATTTACTCACACTTCATTGCACTCCCCCTTGAATCACAACATTAATATATGATCATATGGAAGGCAGATCCAAACTTACTGAGAGACAGAAAGGACTGGATAGATATCTGGGCAGAGATTAACAAAAGCTCTATAAACATTACAACTTTTGAATCCGCATACAAAATGCCCAGAAGATGGTACCTGAAGCCATCACGTATAGCAAAGTCAATCCCAGGCTACCCAGAAACGTGCTTTTGATGCTGCCCTTTAAGTCAAGAGGTTTTGGTCATTGGTCTTCGTACACTCTTTTGCACACTAACATCTGGCGAGACCCATGGGTGGCTATGTTACATGTGAAACCAAAATGCATCACTAAAACCCAACATATTGTGATGACCGCAAAATTAGCTATTGCAAGCTCCTGGAGAAGAACTAATGTTTCTTTCCAATCTGAAAAAGAGAGGTTGAATCAATATTACAGATGAGCCAATTTTTGAAAAAAAAAATCAATTCAGCCGATTCACTGAATTTTCCCCAAAAATTGTTTTTGGGCTGAATTTATTCGTAGCAAATTACTATAAAAAAACGGCTATTTCTGGCCTATAAAGAGCCTCAATAGGGTTGTAGAACATTCTGCCTTGCTGTAACATGCATTGGATGCGTGCTGGGCTAGGGAAATAATATTGTAAAGAAGTATGACATGCAGATCAAAGGCATCGCTATTAGAATCGCTGTCGCAGAGCAGCACAAAGACAGAGCCTTGAGGTGGCATCAGCATGAGGAGCCCATAAATTGCCTGAAAAACACCCTGGAGTTGGCAGCAGAGTGAGGAACCCATAAATTGCCTGAAAGAAAGACCCTGGACATTGCAGCAGCATGAAGAGCCCATATATTGCCTAAAAGACACCCTGGATTTGGCAGCAGAATGAGGAACCCATATACTGCCTTAAAGACACACCCTGGAGTTTTCAGCAGCACCAGAAGCCTATATATTGCCTGGAAGACACACCCTGGAGATGGCAGCAACACAAGAAGCCATATATTGCCTGAAAGACACCCTGGAATTGGCAGCATCATGAGAAGCCCATATACTGCCTTAAAGACATACCCTGGAGTTTTCAGCAGCACAGGGAGCCAAAATATTGCCTAGAAGACACACCCTGGAGTTGGCAGCTGTATGAAGAGCCCATATATTGCCTGAAAGACACACCATGTAGTTGGCAGCAGCATGAGGAAACATTGCCCCAAAGACAAACTGGAGTTGGCAGCAGCATGAGGAGCCGATGTATTGCCTGAAAGACATACCCTGGAGTTGGCAACAGAGCCCATATATTGCCCGAATGACACCCTGGAGTTGGCAACAGTATGAGGAACCCATATATTGCCTGAAAGACACACCCTGGTGTTGGCAGCATAACGAGAAGCCCATATACTGCTTTAAAGACAAATCCTGGAGTTGGAAGCAGCATGAGGAGCCCATATATTTCCTGACAGTCACACCCTGGAGTTTTCAGCAGCACAAGGAGCCTATATATTGCCTAAGAGACACACCCTGGAGCTGACAGCAGCTTGAGGAGCCAATATATTGCCATAAAGACAGACTGGAGTTGGCAGCAGCATGAGGAGCCCATATATTGCATGAAAGACACACACTGGAGATGGTAGCAGCATGAGGAGCCCATATATTGCCTGAAAGACACACCATGGAGTTGGCAGCACCAAGAGGAAACATTGCCCGAAAGACACACTTAAGTTGGCAGCAGCATGAGCAGCCCATATATTGCCTGAAAGACATAAGTGGAGTTGGCAGCAGAGCCCATATATTGCCTGAAAGACACACCCTGGAAATGGCAACAGAATGAGGACCCCATATTTTGCCTGAAAGAAACACCCTGGAAATGGCAACAGCATGAGGAGCCCATATATTGCCTGAAAGACACACCCTGGAGTTTGCAGCAGCATGAGGAGCCCATATATTGCCTGAAATGCACCCTGGAGTTGGCAGCAGCATGAGGAGCCCATATATAGCCTAAAAGATACCATGGAGTTGGAAGCAACATGAGGAGCCCATATATTTACTGAAAGACACACTCTGGAGTTTGCAGCAGCATGAGGAGCCCATATATTGCCTGAAAGACATGTCCTGGAGTTGGTAGCAGCATGAGGAGCCCATATATTGCCTTAAAGATACACCCTGGAGTTGGCAGCAGCATGAGGAGCCCATATATTGCCTAAAAGACACACCCTGGAGTTGGCAGCAGCATGAGGAGCCCATATATTGCATGAAAGACACACCTTGGAGTTGGCAGCTGCATGAGGAGCCTATATATTGCCTGGAATACACACCCTGAAGTTGGCAGCAGCACATGGTGCCCATATATTGCCTGAAACAAACACCCTGGAGTTTTCAGCAGCATGAGGATGCCATATATTGCATGACAGACACCCTGGAGTTGGCAGCAGCATGAGGAGACAATAAATTGCCTAAAAGACACACCCTGGGCCTGCAGCAGCATGAGGAGCCCATATATTGTCTTTAAAACATACTCTGTAATTAGATGCAGCATGAAAAGCCCATATATTGCCTGAAAGACACACACTGGAGTTGACAGCAGCATGAGGAACCCATATATTGCATGAAAGACACAACCTGGAATTGGCAGCAGCACAAGGAGACCATATATTGCCTGAAAGACACACTGGATTTAGCAGCAGCATCAGGAGCCCATGTATTGCTTGAAAGACACACCCTGGAGTTGGCAGCAGCATGAGGAGCCCATATATTGCCTTAAACACACACTCAGGCGTTGGCAGTAGAATTTGGAGACCATTTATTGCCTAGAAGAAGCACCCTGTATTTGGCAGCAGCATGAGGAGACCATCTATTGCTTAAAAGACACACCCAGGAGTTGTCAGCATCACAAGGAGCCCATAAATTCCTTGAAAAACACCCTGGAGCTGGCAGATGCATTAGGAGCCCATATAATACCTGAAAGACACCCTGGAGTTGGCAGTAGAATGAGGAACCCAAAAAACACACCCTGGATTTGGCAGCAGCACAATGAGACTATATATGGCCTGAAACAAACACCCTGGACATGACAGCAACATTAGGAGACCATATATTGCCTGAAAGACACACCCTGGAGATGGCAGTATGACGAGAAGCCCATATACTGCCTGAAAAACACACTCTGGAGTTGGCAGCAGCATGAGGAGCCCATATATTGCCTTAAACACACACCCAGGAGTTGACAGTAGAATTTGGAGACCATATATCGCCTGAAAGAAGCACCCTGTATTTGGCAGCAGCATGAGGAGGCCATATATTGCTTAAAAGACACACCCTGGAGCTGGCAGCAGCATGGAAAGCTCATATATTGCCTGAAAGAAACACCCTGGAGTTAGCAGCAGCATAAGGAATCCAAATATTTTGCCTGAAAGATACACCATGGAGTTAGCAGCAGCATGAGGAGCCCATATATAGCCTGAAAGGCACACTCCAGAGTTGGCAGCACCCTGGGGAACCCATATATTGCCTTAAAGACACACCCAGGAGTTGTCAGCATCACAAGGAGCCCATAAATTCCTTGAAAACACCCTGGAGTTGGCAGATGCATTTGGAGCACCCTGGAGTTGGCAGTAGAATGAGGAACCCTTAAAACACACCCTGGATTTGGCAGAAGCACAAGGAGACTATATATGGCGTGAAACAAACACCATGGACATGACAGCAACATTAGAAGACCATATATTGCCTGAAAGACACACCCTGGAGATGGCAGCATGATGAGAAGCCCATATACTGACTGAAAAACAAACCCTGGAGTTGACAGTAGCATGAATAGCCCATATATTGCCTGAAATCTACGCCCTGGAGTTTTCAGCAGCACAAGGAGCCTATATATTGCCTGGAGGACACACCCTTGAGTTGGAAGCAGCATGAAGAGCCTATATATTGCCTGTAAGACCAACCCTGGAATTGGCAGCAGCTTGAGGGGCCAATATATTGTCTTTAAAATATACGCTGGAATTGGAAGCAGCATGAAAAGCCAATATATTGCCTGAAAGACACAACCTGGAGTTGGCAGTAGCATGAGGAGACCATATATTGCCTGACAGACATGCTGTATTTGGCAGTAGCCTGAGGAGCCCATATATTATCTGAAAGACACACTGGAGTTGGCAGCTGCCTGAGGAGCACATATATTGCCTGAAAGACACACTGGAGTTGACAGCAGCACAAGGAGCCCATATATTGCCTGAAAGGCAATGGAGTTGGCAGCAGCGTGAGGAGCTCATGTATTGCTTGAAAGACACACCCTTGAGTTGGCAGCAGCATGAGGAACCCATATATTGTCTTAAAGCCACACTCTGAATTTGGCAGCAACATGAGGAGCCCATATATTGCCTTAAACACACACCCAGGAATTGGCAACAGAATTTTTAGACCACATATCACCTGAAAGACACACCCTGGATATGGCAGCATCATGAGGAGCCCATATATTCCTTGAAAGACACCCTGTAGTTGGCAGCAGCATGAAGAGCTCATATATTGCCTGAGAAACACACCTTGGCGTTGGCAGCAGCATGAGGAACCCATATATTGCCTTAAAGACACACCCTGGATTTGGCAGCAGCATGAGGAGCCCATATATTGCCTGAAATACACACCCAGGAGTTGGCAGCATCACAAAAGCTCATATATTCCTTGAAATACATACCCTGGAGATGGCAGCAGCATTAGGATCCCATATATTGGCTGACAGACAAACCCTGGAGTTAGCAGCAGAGCCAATATATTGGCTGAAAGACAGCCTAGAGTTGGCAGCAGTATGAGGATCCCATACATTCTCTAAAATACACCCTGTGTTTGGCAGCAGCATGAGGAGCCTATATATGGCCCATGTAGCATGCAGAGCCCATATACTGACTGAAACACACACCCTGGAAATAGCAGCAGCATGATAAGCCTATATATGTCCTTTATAACATACCCTGGATTTGGCAAGAGCATGAGGAGCCCATATATTGCCTGAAATACATACTCTGGCAGAGCCCATATACTGCCTGACAGACACCCTGGATTTGGCAACAGCATGAGGAATCCATATATTTCCTGAAAGACACACCCTGAAATGACAGCAGAAAGAGGAGACCAAATATTGCCTAAAGGACACACCCTGGAGTTGGCAGAAGCATGGGGACCCTATATATTGCCGTAAAGACACACCCTGGAGTTGGCAGCAGCATGAGGAGCCCATATAATGACTAAAAGATACACTGGATATTGCAGTAATATGAGGAGCCCATATATTACCCGAAAGACATACTGGAGATGGCAGCAGCATGACGAGCCCATTAATTGCCTGAAAGAGTTGGCAGCAGCATGAGGAGCCCATATATTGCTTTAAAGACACAACCTGGAGTTGACAGCAGTAGAGCCCATATAATGACTGAAACACACATTTCAGTTGGCAGCAGCATGGGGAGCCCATATAATGCCTTAAAGACACACCTTGGAGTTGGCAGCAGCATGAGGAGCCCATATATTGCCTGAAAGACACACCCTGGAGTTGGCAGCAGCATGAAGGGAACAGATATTGCCTGAAAGACGCTACCGGAGATTGCAGCAGCATGAGGAGCCCATATATTGCACGAAAGACACACCCCGAAGTTGGCAGATGCATGAGGAGCCCATATATTGCATGAAAGACACTACTGGAGATGGAAGCAGCATGAGGAGCCCATATATTGCCTGAA
Organism: Gastrophryne carolinensis; assembly: GCA_027917425.1. Taxonomy (NCBI): domain Eukaryota; kingdom Metazoa; phylum Chordata; class Amphibia; order Anura; family Microhylidae; genus Gastrophryne; species Gastrophryne carolinensis. The sequence continues at coordinate 5,522,745 of CM051240.1, read as the reverse complement.
AGACACACCTTGGAGTGGGCAGCAGCATGAGGAGCCCATATATTGCATGAAAGACACATCCTGGAGTTTGCAGCAGCAGGAGGAGCCCATATATTGCCTGAAAGACACACCCTGGAGTTGGCAGCAGAATGAGGAGCCCATATATTGCCTGAAAGAAACACCCTGGAGTTGGAAGCAGCATGCGGAGCCCATATAATGACTGAAAGACACACTGGATATTGCAGTAACATGAGGTGGAGATGGCAGCAGCATGAGGAGCCCATATATTGCTTTAAAGACACAACCTGGAGTTGACAGCAGTAGAGCCTATACAATGACTGAAACACACATTTGAGTTGGCAGCAGCATGGGGAGCCCATATATTGCCTGAAAGACACACCTTGGAGTGGGCAGCAGCATGAGGAGCCCATATATTGCATGAAAGACACATCCTGGAGTTTGCAGCTGCAGAAGGAGCCCATATATTGCCTGAAAGACACACCCTGGAGTTGGCAGCAGAACGAGAAGCCATATATTGCCTGAAACAAACACCCTGGAGTTGGCGGCAGCATGAGGAGGCTATACATTACCTGAAAGACACACCCTGGCGGTGGCAGCAGCATGAAGAGACCAAATATTGCCTGATAGACACCCTGGAGTTGGAAGCAGCATGAGAAAGACACAGCCTGGATTGACAGCAGCAATAGGAGACTATATATCACCTGACGGACACACCCTGGAGTTGTCAGAAGCATGAGGACACTCTAAATTGCCTGGAAGACCCACCCTAAAGTTGGCAGCAGCATGAGGAGCCCATATAATGACTGAAAGACACCTTCGTTATTGCAGTAACATGAGGAGCTCATATATTGCCTGAAAGACATACTGGAGTTGGCAGCAGCATGAAGAGCCCATACATACTCTAGGGTATGTATTTCAGGCAACTGAAGAGTGTGTCTTTCAGGCAAAATATTGGCTCAACATGCTGCTGCAAACTCCAGGCTATGTTATTAAGGACATATATAGGCTACTCATGCTGCTGCAACCCCAGGGTGTGTCTTTTAGGCAATATATTGCCTCTTCATACTAGACCTGGACCCTGACACTGAATATTGTACCTTGAAACCCTGGAATCTTGTACCTTGAAACCCTGGAATCTTGTACATTGTAACCCTGGAATTGGCCATAGTCCTTGTGATTTACTTTTCCTGTTCCTGAACTGTATCTGTCTTTGGCCTTTTGGATTCCTATGTATGTATGGACTCTGACTCCACATGTATATATATGTACAGCAGCCTGATTGATGTGTGTTCTGTTCACTGTTAGTCACCATTAACCATGGTTTGCTGCACATCCATCTTTGTTTTGCAGCCTCATTACTGGTCATTCTATAATAAGGGATCTCTTTGCGGAGAGACCAATGACAGAATACTGATCCCATTAAAAGACCAGAAGACTTTGAAACTGAGTTGACTTGTTGTGCTGTGGGTGTGTAGGGATCTAATGCCAGCCCTAGAGTTTGTTTTTCTTAGTGCCTGTATTCATGTCTGTGCTGGCTTTATTGCCTTCTAGTCCATAGTTTTTGTCCTAGCCTGTACTGGGACCCAGCCTTACCTGTGTCTGTACTGGGGCCCAGTTCTCCGTCTGTGTCTTGTATATGTCTCTCCGGTGTTTCCCCTCCCAAAGTCTGCAACCACCACGGGATTAGCCAGGGCCTGTGCAACGTCACCATTCGAAGCTCTGTTGAAGAAGTGGGTGGATTATGGGCTCTGTTGAGTACCGGATTACCTACACCCCACGTGATCGGCAGTTTGCCTTCTTGTCGGTGTAGGTGAGTTGGTTGTCTTTGTCTGTCTGCAAGTCAGGTCTAAGCCCAAGATGTCCACAGAGACATCCATTATTCCATTCTCTGACCGTTCCACAGTTTCCATAGACAGGTATATTTGGGTTCCCTCTTCTCGCTATAAAGAGCTTACCTTGGCCAATTTTTCCCCAGTTTCTTCAGGCTGCCTTAAAGTTAGTGCAGGAGACTTTCTTTCAGCAGTCTCCCATGAAAACCTGGAGTCATCTGATGATTTTTTTTTCTTTGAAGGTGACTTGTTTTTCTGGGCCAAAGTGTGACTATATCTTAGCAATTTCCTCAGTAAGAATTTATTTGAATTCCTTAAATTCTTAGCTACACACTATTTAGGTATTCCAGAGGCTGACTATAATCTGTCTGCAGTTTGTTCAGCTCTGCGATCAGAAACTTCAACTTTGAGCCCGTAACCCTAGTAACTCAACCTGAACCTGTCTGTGAGCTCATGCCTGTTTTTGTGCCAGTCTTTGAGCTTGTTTTCGCATCAGTCTGTGAGCCTGTTTCCACACCAGTCTGTGAGCCTGTTTCCACACCAGTCTGTGAGCCTGTTTCCGCGACAGTTTCCTGACCCAATGCTTGTCTGTGAGCCTGACCCAATGCCTGTCTGTGAGCCTGACCCAATGCCTTTCTTTGAGTCTGCTTTTATGTCTGTTTGTCAGCCCAAACCTATTGTCACGTCTGATTTTCCTTCCGAGTCTGATTTTCCTGTATTCTCTGCCGAGTCTGATTTTTCTGTATTCTCTGCCGAGTCTGATTTTCCTGTATTCTCTGCCGAGTCTGATTTTCCTGCCAAGTCTTATTTTCCTGCCAAAACTGATTTCCTGTTTTTTTTGCCGAGTCTGATTTCCCTGCCGAGTCTGATCGCCCAGCCAAGTCTGATCGCCCTCCCGAGTCTGATCCTGATCACCTTTCCTCTGGTATTCCAAAAGAAGTCCTTGAAGGTCCCTTACGTGTCTTTGGTTTTAAAACACCTTGGTTCTCACTTTGAGATTCCTTCCTGCTGGCTCTAGGAGACCTTGAAGGGTTTCCTAGAGTTGTAGATAGGTCTGATTCTGGTTACCCAGGTTATCCAGTGACTTAGGGCGAGGCTGTAAAGATCTTGGTCCCTCTGGGTGTGGCTGTGAAGGTCTTGGTCCCCCTGTGGGCTGCCGTGATGGTTCTAGTCCCCCTGACCATTGTTTCCTGGACTTTGACTCTGGAGGGTCTTCCGCATCGGCCGAGTTTTTGCCTTCATTGCCCCTTCCTGGGTTTCTGCCTGGATTTCCCCTGCCTAGATTTTTGCCTGGATTGCCCCTGCCCAGATTTTTGCCTGGATTGCCCCTGCCTGGGTTTTTGCCTGGATTGCTGGATTGCCCCTGCCTGGATTTTTGCCTGGATTTTTGTCGGGATTTCCCCTGCCTGGATTTCTGCTTGCATTGATTCTGCCTGGATTTTTGCCTGCATCGTTCCTGTTTGGTCCACCTCATATGGGACCTCTGCCAGTTTTACCCATTGTGATATTCTGCCTGGTCCCATTCCAGCTTTTGGGTTTTCCCAGTGTGCTGATGGAAGCATCTCCAGCGGAGCAGTTGTTTAAACGTGTCCGTGTCCACTTTGTGAGGGGGGATAATGTCAGGTCTGGAGTTCCTCCACGGCTTGACTTTCTTCTGCTAAATGCTGTTCCACCAGCAGATGGCTCTGTCCTGCATAGGTGTTGGTCAGCCAGTACCTGTGTGATTTCCTGCTCTATATAAATTGATCCAAACATGGAGCCAGTGGATAAGCATTCATTGTCTCCATGTACCCAGAACCCTGAACCTTGAATCCTGTACCTAGACCTGGACCCTGACTCTGGACTTTTGAATCTTGTACCTTGAAACCCTGGAATCTTGCACCTTGAAATCCTGGAATCTTGTAGCTTGAAACCCTGAAATCGTGTACCTTGAAACCCTGGAATCTTGAACCTTGAAACCCTGAACCCTGAACCTTGAAATCTGGACTCCTACCATAGCCCTTGTGATTTACTTTTCCTGTTCCAGCTCTGTATCTTCCTTTGGACTTTCCTTGGATTCCCGTACAGCAGCCTGGTTGATGTGTGTTCTGTTCACTGTTAGTCACCATTAAACATGGTTTGCCACACATCCATCTCTGTTTTGCAGCCGCATTACTGGTCATTCTATAGTAAGGGATCTCTTTGCGCAGAGATCTGTTACAGCAGTTCAATGCTCTCCAGTAGGCTTAAAACAGTATTTCTACACAACAGCGACAGGTGTGTAACTATGTCTGGCCATTCACACTAACTAGCCCATCAGCACCTGAACATGAGACCAAATGCCAAAACTCTCAGATGCCCTTAAATGGATTGACCTTGGTGAAGGTTAGTTAAATACGTTACAGCAAACTTTAAAATGAGGTTTTGGTAGAAAAGCAAGAGCACTATATCTTTGGGCAGGGGTATGGCCTTTAACAATAACTAGCCCCCGGTTGAGAACCAGTTAAATGCACTACAGCAAGCTTTAAAACAAGGATTCTGTACAAATACAAGAGCTGGATATTTTTGCCTAGGTGTGTGGCCTTGAACACTAACTAGGCTTTCAAGACCTGGGCATAAAACTAAATGCAAAAACTCTCAGATGCCCTTAAATGGGATGCCCCCGTGAGGGCCAGTTAAATACGTTATGGCAAACTTTAAAACAAGGTTTTTGTACAAAAGCAAGAGGTGATATTTTTGGGCAGGTGTGTGGCCTGTAACACTAACTTGGCTTTCAAGACCTGGGCATAAATCCAAATGCAAACACACTGTACACTGTCTCTCTGTCTCTTTCTCTCCATCTCTCTTTCTTGCCTGTCTCTTTCTTTTACTGTCTTTTTCTCTCCTTGTCTCATTTTCTCCCTGTTTTTTTCTCTCCCTGTCGCTATCTCTCCCTGACCCGTTCTCGCCACAATACACCGCTGAAATGAGAGGCGGCAAGATGGCCGCTGCTTATATAGGCTGCATGTGATGCCTTCGCAGGATTCTTTGCCCAATGGGACATGTCCTGACACGTGGATCCACCATTTTAGATGGTCTGGACTGCACTAAATAGAGTGTAAGAAAGTGATTCAGGCAATCGAATCCTGCTGATATTCAGATTCGTATCGAATCTAATTTTTCTTAAAATTCGTAAGGAATTTGGATTCGTCAGATTCAATTTGCTCATCTCTAATTATTATCAATGAAAAGCGTGCATCCTCAAAGATTCCCATGAGAAATTTATGAAAATATGGAGCCCGTGGGTAGAATAGGCCTTCCTGGATCAAGACAATGCCCTGTTACAGTGAGAGGTGACTCTTAATATTACTTATCTATCCCTCGCACCTATTTTTTTTCATTCTCATACCCCTATACATTTATTTACCCCTTACTCCCCTCCCTGCAATAGGGGAACCAATCTACCCATTCACCCGATTCCATAGATATTACACATTAGTCAGCATTGCAACATTAGCACCCAAAAGGAATATGATACTTTAGCATGTGTATTGGCAACAGGAAACTGTTAATCTGTCTGTATGTTAACTATGAAGAGCAATAACCTGAGACATGGGGTTACGGAAAGCTTTACTGTAATCAATAATTGAACTATTACAAAACAACAATAAAAGATTGACACGGGAAATTTGAAAAAAAAACTGCCCAAGTTGCACGCTTGCAGGCAAAATTCATAAAGGTTCATATTGAACGAAAGCCTACGCCAAGCACTTTTATGAACTAATCTCACAGGCTGCTGTGAATCACATGAGCATTCGGAAATTCACACTATGCAAGTTTCTTTTCGCACAAAAACAAGCCTTTAGGTGGAGGCTGTAAATCATCCGTTTAGTTAGAAACCTCAGTGGTCATCAACACATATATATGAATTTATAAATTGGCCAAGACTATAGAAGGTAGAAATTGGAAGGAGTCAGGTCCAAGGACAGTCCCTTGTGGTAAGAGAGGAAACTGTGTTGGAGAGGGATCCAAAGAGTATGAACACATGGGAAGCCATGAAAGGGTAAAATCTGGAATGCCTAGGGAGGTAAGAGAAGAAAAGAAAGTAGAAATGCAAAGAATATGTAAAAAATATAAGAGTAATCATTAGATTTGTCTGTTAATAGACTGTTGGTTACTCTGGTGAGTGCAGCTGTAGTATTGATTAGTGAGTGATTAGATCAGAATCCAAATTGGAAAGCCTCAAGTAAATCACTTTTACTGTGGCTTCAAAATTTCTGTTATGATCCCTCTATCACCATGGAGATATAGGGAACCACCACGTAAATCAAAGGGCTGCCTTCTCTTATCATATTGTTTAAGGGGCCACAATAAAATGTAATTGCAAACAGTTTACCAGAGCATTTTACTTTAAAGCATTTTGCCCTTTCATGGCTCTCCTTTTGCGTTCATACACTTGTATCCCACTCCAACACAGTTTCCTCTGCTCACCCTTTATCTCTCGCTGTCCAAAGGTGACCAAAGGTTAGGCAGGAAAGGATGAGCAGAGGTGAGGCAGGAAGAGCTGGAATAAACAAAAGTTATATAGGCACGGCACCCAAAGGTGAGGTGGGAAGAGGTGAGCGGAGATGAACAGAAAATTGAATAGGCAAGGTGAGGGAAGGTGAGGTAGGAGGAGGTGACCAGAAGTGAGGTGGGAAGAGGTAAGCATAGGGGACACAGGAAGATGTTGGGTGAATAGAAGTTGAATAGGCAAGGTGAGGGAAGGTGAGGTAGGAGGAGGTGACCAGAAGTGAGGTGGGAAGAGGTAAGCATAGGGGACACAGGAAGATGTTGGGTGAATAGAAGTTGAATAGGCAAGGTGAGCGGAGGTGAGGTAAGAGGAGGTAAGCAGAGGTGAGGCAGAAAATGCTGGGGGAACCAGAAGTTGAATAGGCAAGGAGAGCGGAGGTGAGGTAGGAAGAGCCATGATGAACAGAAGCTGAATAGGCAAGGTGAGCAGAGGAGAGGGGAGAAAGGAAGAGGTTGAGTTGATGAGAAGTGGAATAGGTGACCAGGCTTTTATCCACATCCTACAAAACCATTCAAAAATGTAGAAAACATGTCCAAACAGTCTAATGAATGACCCCTTAAACAGGAGCAGCAGACTTCCAATGGATCAGGTCCTAATACACTCGCCCCCACAGCTCTGCATACCTTTAGGATTTCGCCAACATTCTGCTGCTTTTTGAATGTCCCCGTGTCTTTGGATTGACACCGCAGGACTTAGCTGTGCTGAGTCTACACTGCACAGGTGGAAGATCCTAGAGGCAGCGCAATGCATCCTGGGAAAGCAAAATGGTGCTGCCCTACCGAAGGTGCCTGGTAGGGAGGGGCAAACTGATACGTCAGAACCCAACGGTCCGAATTTTGGGAAAAATTCGATTCAGTACGACTTTTTCCTGAAATTAAAAAAAAAACTCACCACCATCCTCGTTCCAGAGCTTTGCAGAGTCAGCGGGTGGCGGAAGCCGGAACCCCTGCATGGGCTTTTGTGCATTCCTTGCCCCAAACAGAGTGCTTCACAGGTTAAATGTAAATGTAAGCTGTGCAAGCCAGCTTTCGGCACCCACTGACAGCCTCCCCCGCTCCCACCATGCCGGCATGTATATAAGCGTGTGCTACACACAGCACGGTGGGAGTGGAGGAGACCGGCCGCATAGCTGACAGTGCAGCCGGCCTACCTCGCCTCCACCGTGCTGTGTGTAGCACACATTAGAGATGAGGGAATTGCCCAAATTGAATTTTTAGGAAGTTCGCTCATCTCTAGCGCCTGGGGAAGAATAGATGAGCACAGAATGAAGGGCATAAGAGAGGTACGTTTAATTATTTAATTGTGTAATCTAAAATGAGGCAGAGGGGAAAGCTTTTGAGAACTCCCCAGCCAATTTTCCTCTTTAAGTTTAATTTATGTATTAATTACAGTCGTATCTACCTACTTGGTGTTTAATCAAATCCCTTCCTATTCATGTTTAATAGCATATAGTTTTGGGATGGCCTTATTTAAAACATTTTGCAACACCGCTTTGAGGTCCTGGTTCCTTAGACTGTAAATTAAGGGGTTGAGGAAGGGGTTGATCACTGTGTAGAAGACTGACAATACTTTGTCGCTGGGATAATGATTTCTGGCATTTGGGCGAAAATAATTCAAGACAACAGTGCCATATAGTAGAAACACCACTGTCAGGTGGGAGGAGCATGTAGAGAAGACCTTACTTCTGCTCCCCTTAACTTGCAATTTCAGCACTGTCTTTATTATGAAGACATAGGGCAAGAAGATCATTGTCAGAGATGAAATTGCCGTAAAGCCTGCAACACTAAATATTAGCAAAACATTCACCAAGATGTCACTGCAGGAGATCTGCAACAACTGGGGCAGGTCGCAGAAGAAGCTCTCTAAAACATTTGTCTCACAAAATGTTAATTTTAAAGCATAGAGTGTGTGTACACACGCATTCACCATACCGAGGAACCAGGCACTGGATGCCAAAAGCACGCAAAACTTCCGGTGCATGAACTGCATGTAATGTAACGGGTAACAAATGGCGACATAGCGATCATAGGACATGGCGGCCAACAGATAGACCTCGGAGATGTTCAAAAAGATGAAGAAAAAAAGCTGAATCAAGCAACATGTGACAGCAATCATTCTGCTCTGAGTGAGAAGGTCAAATATAATTCGTGGCACTATGACTGAGGAAGAAAAGAGGTCTATACTGGCCAGGTTCCCCAAGAAGAAATACATGGGGGTGTGTAGACGAGAGTCAGTGACTATGAGCGTGATGATCAGCAAATTCCAGGTGAGAGTCAGAAGGTAGACGATAAGAAAAAAGACGAAGAGAGGCAACTGAGGAAGGCCGGACAGGCCAGAAAGGAATAACTCTGTAAAAACTGTCTCATTCCTCATTGCATTGCTTTTCCTGAAGATGTGTATTAGAGAAACATATACATAGAGGTAAAAAAGAGAATACATAGACAAGCCAAATGTTTTTATTTTTGTGTCTCTTCTCTTTCCTTTACAAAGTTGGACCTTGGGTGGGTGTCCCACAAGAAATATGAGGAACATTGGCCGGAGATCAGTCTTGGATAGCTTCCCCACCTCAGGTCTCAATCAAGTATATAACTAGACAGGCAATCTAAAACAATTGGGTCAGTTCAGAAGAGAAATAGCAGAGTTGAGCAGTTTTAGAGAAACAGCATTAAAAAAGAGGTGGATGGAGAAGCTGAAAAGTCCCTGCTCAGTCCTAGCATGAAAAAAGATATGTATATTGATTGTAGACTATGACCATTATAAAAAAAACATCTAAGGTGGAAGCGTAGAGAAAGATATAGACATTCCTATGCACAGTTAAATGTAACCTTTAGTTTTGTTGGTTAAAATTACGTTATAAGATAAGCTTTGCTAGGTAAGAAATAGAGGGATATACTTTTTCCAATCATCTTAATTGCGTAACAGTAGGCTGTTGATATGTTGCCTTCACTTCAGGTCCTGGGAGATGCCCCTTCCCCAGAATTGTGTCGCTTACAATTGTTACCTTTTCTCTATTGAATCAGATGGGTCATGGTTCAGGATGAGAACATCGGAAATCAATTGCAATCATTACAATGGTCTTCTGGTTTTCTTGATATAGTTGGGAGACCGGGATGACTATTCCAAATCAAGTTGGGCAATATAGGTCAGAAATAAAATCAAGGCCTTGGAAAGAAAAAGAGTCTTCAAATTATGTGGAAATGTTCTCTGCTTCTAATATTGTAATCCTGTGAATAAGAATGATATTTATACCTACGTTGTGGGCATTACATTGTTTACATAAGCTTATTAAATAAAAACTAGAGATGTTAAATTTTCTAAAAAATTTGGCTTGGCCACTTTTTTCGTTTGTGCTAAAAAATGAAACAGACAGATTAATAGAGATGCATTTTTGGAGCATTTGGTAATGCCTGGAGCAAGCAGAAACTGACCGATGATGGGAGGGAGGGGGTGGGGCCTGAGCACTGAGATATTTAGCAGCTCCTTCTTCCTTCCAGTCAGAGTGAATGGCCCCCTCCCGTCCCTCCTGTGAGTTCTGCCACTGAGCCAGAATGAAGACCAGCAGCACAGGCAAAGCACAGACAGCCCCAGAATCACCCCTGAAATCTATGGAGAACCTTGGAATTCACCTCCACTCAAGTTTATCCTGGAGGAAATTCAGTACTTACCGGAGGACACCATGGGCTACATCATCACATGGTTTTATAACATAAGGCCTACTATTAGAATTTACTGGGATGCCTTCACCACCTTTGCCCCCTAGCCATCAAGGGTGACCTTGACCACCCACCCCTCCTAGCCATGGAAGTGAGCCTAAACACCCTACCACCTGTCATCTGAGAGGTGGCCATCAGGAAATCAAGTTAAGTCCCCATTTCTTTCTGTCAGGTGAGTGACCCAGGATAAGATAAGACATTCCTGCCCAACTCCCCATGTTCTATCCAACCCACCATTAGTTTTGCTTCCTTTAGGGGGTCTGATGCCATGTCAACCATTCGGAGGGGCCCCTGCTCGTGGCTGAGGAAACACCCCCCTTGAGCCAGCTGATACATTGAATCTTGCCCATTGCTGTTGTTTTTGGCAAGCCTTGTTGGCCTCCCTGTGACCTCCACCTCCTTCCACTGCATTTTTACCTAAGTCCTGTGAAAGCCAGTGGATATGGGGGATAACAGCAACATCAGTCTTACTGAGCCCCTAAATACCTGTGAAAAGAAGGGAGGGAGGTAACAGCAGCAGCCTCGTAGAGTCCATATGTCTAGTGAAATCCAGTGGAGGATGAAACCTGCAGCAGTCGGTTGAGCCCCTAAAAGCCTGTGAAAGGCAGTGTAGGTGGGTGGCAGGGACAGCAGTCTCTCTGAGACCCTAAGGCCTGTGACAGGCAATAGAGGAGGTTCACACGAGCACTAGTCTCTCTGAGACCCTAAGGCCTGTGACAGGCAATAGAGGAGGGTCACACGAGCACTAGTCTCTCTGAGACCTTAAGGCCTGTGACAGCCAGTGTAGGTGGGTAGCAGGAGAAGCAGTCTCTCTGAGTTCCTAAAGTCTGTGACAGTTCATTTAGCTGGGTAAGTGTTCTTTTAGTGTGAATAACACTCCTGTGTAATACAGTCAGTATTACCAATGCCAAAGATTAAGGGGTCTCTGGCTCTATGTCCAGCGACAGTGGCAGTACCAGCACAAGGGTGAGAAGTAGTGGCAGAAGGACTAATGTTGTCAGAAGCAGGGAGTGTGAGCCAGTTTGTCCAAGTCTGACTGTTTAAAGGCAGTGTGCAGGCTCAGACTGGCCCATAGGGTTACCAAGATATCCCCCTTAATGGACCCCAGGATTCAAGGGCCCCTTTGATGTATCTTAATTGTAATTAGCTCTAATACACTGTAAAACAGTCATGGGCCTGCCGTTGGAAGCTTACAGCTGGTTTACAGCTCTGTGATGTGTGCATTGTGCTGCTGTGATAGAGAGAGCAGTGTAAACATTGTCTCCTTTCTTCTGGAAACTACAGAACCTAGAAATCAATTAAAAACCAAGATATATATTGTAAATTGCAACTTAAAGCAACAGATACAGTTGCAAACCCTAAACTGCACGATATGTGGTCAGGTCCTATAGGTATATTGTACATTTGGATTATCATTAGAGTTGGGTGCGTTCGGGCTCCCAAATCAGGACACGGACTTCAGCCAGAAGTCCATGTTCCAATACGGCATCTGTCCCAAACACGGAAAAGCTGGTTGATGGACTGCGGATCAGCCCATCCACCCACTGCACCTAAGTTTGCAGCAGCAGGCAACTGCTGTAACTCACCTGAGCCCTGATCCTATTCCGCCAACGGCGGCGGAGTGACAATCCAAACTGGCCCCAGCTGGGGCTACAGAAAGATGGCCGCCAGCTCCCAATAGCGAGGACACTTCTGGTGCCAGAACTAGAGTGTCCTCACTTATGGGAGCTGGCAGCCATCTTTCTGTAGCCCCAGCTGGGGCCAGTTTGGATTGTAGCTGCTGCCACTGACAGCAGGGGATAAGGACTCAGCAGTGCTTCTGTCAGAGGAGTAGCTAGGCATTTTGGCACCTGGGGAAAAGGTTCGGAATTGTGCCCCCACCTGTGTAAAGGCCCTCTTTGGTGCCCACCCTGACCTGCTGCACCCTGAGCATGTATCCCCTATTCCCCCCCAACTATGCCCTTGGCTTCTGCTGCACACTCTGCACACCTGCCACAGCCAATCCCCCAAAACTTCGGGTCCCTATTGATTTCAATGAGGACTGAGTTCGGGTCCCCGTACCAGAACATTTGGTCAAACTTTCCAAACCCAAACTTTGGGGGTTTCGCTCATCTCTAACTATCATATGATCAGGAGATCCTGGCAATTGGCAGGTTTTTAGTACAACACCTCACCTTGTCCTTTGAACTTTATCCTCGCCCCTGGTACATCACCAAAAACCAATAATCAGAACTTGAATTTTGACTTTAATTCCCGGTTAAATTGCGCTTCCTTTCTGCAATGTTCAGATATTTCTCAACAAAACAAGCTTTAAAAAAACGATGCATCCAGTTCCATCTTTAATGGATCTACTCTGTTATCTTGCTTGTTGTAGAAAAAGAAATCTGTGTATCTAATATAAGTATTCAAACGGTATTTCTTCCTAAGATGCACCTAAATCTAATCTAAATCTATGACAGTTCTGAACTGAAATCAATCAATCAAGCAAGAAAATATCTGCAACTTTAAAAAACCTTTGTATGTGTTGATAGTGTTGATTTGTTTCTATGTTATTAGTACATAGACAGGAAATAATTCTGGGCACATGGATTCTACTTTTTGGAAAACAAATTATTTTTCTTTAAGGAAGTGTTATCTTTATGATCAAAACATATACTGAGACAGCAACATGTAATGCACTAAATATAAGGCTGGAAGGTTTTTACCTTGTGTTGCAGAAACTATCTCTCGTGCTGTGTTATGTATCAAGCAGGACGAGTGAACATCTTACATTGTAAAAATCAGTCATCTCCCTACTGTGTAATCCATTGCAACAACCAGGCTATGGTTGAAGTTACATTAGCAGCTAGAGCAGCGCCCTGCTGTGATACACCGTGTGTCAGTCATTGATCTGTTATTACGATGTAAAAGGTAACAGCTCACAGATTGCTCACAGCTTTCTGCCATGTGTGAGTGGTTTCTGCATCACAGAGCTGTGATGGGAGATTAGAATGAAGAATGTGCCATTTGTACCTGTAGATGAACAAAAGGGAACGTGGTATTTAAAGGTCTTTTTAATTTTATTCTGTTGCTGTGACAAATTGTGGTTCAAAAACCAAAAGATGAGAAGAAAAATATAAAGGTTTCCCCTAATGATCAATATCTGTGAAATCAGAAGAGTCACATCAGTGCTGTTCACAGATCCAGCCCTCCTAACAGACACATAGCCAACTTCATGGCATGGCGCAGTTATTACTACAGAGTCCTATATTTATAATGCAAATGTTCCCCCTGATACCTCTCGCACACACAAGACTACAAATAAAATTAGTATAAAATTATTCCCCATCTAATTCTTCCATCAAACACGTCTGATATAGACAAAGGGAAAACAATTGCCTAGAGTCTATTGATTAATACAGAGCAGTGATAGTAAGTTATAACATCCTCCAACAGGAATTTCACATGATTAAAAAGTTTGGACCTTGTTTACAAAATAGAATCCAAGATGGCGCCTAATAAAGTAATCTTGTGTCTAACTGAGCCTCAAATCTATGTCTAATACTTTTATCAACCCTCATGACATGATTGTGTATTTCATTTTGTAAATATTGTCTAAGCATGTGCACATACAGTACACTCTTCCCAAGGTATTAAAGTGGCCCTCCAGTCAACAAAATAAAGTCATTTGTTCCCCTAAAGCCCCCTTTGAAAATCAGCGGACCAACACCCATGTGGGTGTGGGTGTTGGCACCACTGCAATTCGACTGACTGGGAGGACAGAATGCTGAAGCCCCCTCCACACATAACCCCCAAAGTGCAAGCTATTCTTACCTTACCCATGTCGAGGAAATGTGGCCATTTCTCCTTGATTATGTCATTGGTTGTTGGCTTAAGGACACCTTCTGACCAAACCTCACACAGACACTGCGTACGGTACCATACTTCTCAAGGAGGGCTGGTTTCCCCGTCCCTTGGACCTTTATTTTATAGTCAGGCAAAGGGGTTGTCTTACATACTGTCATTTTTGGACATTCACCTGTTTTAACCAATCACAAGCCGTATAGTACAATGACATCATGCTTTCACATTCCTATACATCAGCGTATGCACGTGATAGATGCGTGACAGCTGTTCTGCTACTGTGTGAGCCAATACAAGGCTACATATATATATTTATAGCAATAATAAACTCACAATTTAATAAAACATTTTTTAGAAAATTGTCTCCTTTATTTTAAATAAAAAATGTATTTTATTAAAGAAAACCATATTGCATGAGAAATTCCCATTTCTACCGATTAGAACGGTACCACATACTTATCAGTAGCCCCCCCCCCCCGTTCCTGCCCAGGAGACCCCCCCCCCAAACTGAAACAAGTACTTTATAACATTTACAAATAAAATACAACTACCATCCACGCTACAAAGGGTTAAATCGAGAAAAAAAATAACATTCTTGAGGGGGCATTCTTTGAGGGGGATTTTTAAGGGTTAAAAACCCTTAAAAATCCCCCAAAAATGACATGTTGTCCCCCTTACCCGAAGTAACCAGCCCGGGACCAGCTATGCAGGGCTTGTAGAAACAGGGTGCAGGGGACAGCTTTTGTGGCCCCTGGCCCTGCAGGCTACAAGCTTGCATAGTCCATGGCCACGGGCTCTTCTGCCCCCCCCCCGGGCATTGGGGAGGCAGGTAATAGGGGTGCCGGGGGTTAATGGCAAGCCATCCGCTAGCCACAGGAGACTTGCCAGCCCCCAGCCTTGTGAACTGGTATAGGGATCTCTTGGACCCCTTACCAGTTCACAAGGGGTTAAGTGTAAAAAACACACCAAACACACAGAGAAAAAAATATTTTATTTTATTTATTTTTAATACTTAGCTCCCATCCATATTGCACTGTGTCCCTTCCCAATCACTGGCTTCTGCTCACCTGCTGGAAGCCTTTTATAGCTGCCCTCTCCTCATCATGGAAGAGGCTGGGGGGGGCACTCGGAGGCCCCCCAGTGAAGAGGAGACCCATTGGGAGGCAGCGCGGCCCCAGGTAAGTAAATGTCATTTTTTATTTTTGTACTTTTTTACAGTTAGCAGCTGCTGCTGCCGAAGCGGGGGGGGGGGGAGGCGCTATTCCTGGGGGCTCTCCTGGAGCCATCCGAGCCCCCATGGGGGATCAGATGGCACCAAATTAAAGAGGAGACCCGGTCGGATCCAACGAGAGGTCAGGTGAGTATTTTACTTTTATATTTTTTTTACTGTGGGGGTTTAAAGTAAGCTACATGAGACTCACGTAGCTGGCACTAGAAGAGTTAAAGCTTAAAATGGAACTCCGCTTACAGTATACATTGGACTGGATTGGTCAATTGTAATTTTTTATCAATTGTAATTCTTTATTAATTCCCTACTCCTTAACCCTTTCTCCGCCAGCCTACCTGGAGATTTTGTCACCCTTGTTGTCAGATCATTTTGCACTATTTTGCGCTCCACATGTTTAACTATGATTTTTGAAGGGATTTCCAGGAATTTCCCAGGAAAATTATATATAGTTTTTTTCAGCACAGTCTGGGCTTTAACATGAAATGTCTTGTTTGTCATTTTTTAGGTGTATTCTCAAACTTTTTGGATAAAATTTGTAGTGTTTTTTGTAATAAAAAAATTTAGTTTGTCAATAAAATCTTATTGCACGTGAAATCCCCATTTCTCCCAGTTACAGCGGTACCACATATGCATTGTTAGACACCCTTTCCTGCCCAGGAGACTCCCCCAAACTGAAACAGTGCTTTAGAAAAATTTCAGATAAAATACAACTATGCTATGCGCTATGTGCGCACCTTGCAGTTTTGCAAGAAAAACATCCTTTACATTTGAAATACCCCCAACAAACTATAAATTCTCTGGAAGTCCAAGCTTTCTAGGAGTACAAGGCTTGTTGATGTGGCCACAGTTTTCAGGAAGTAATCCCTCAATGTATTCTTTGGTTGCACAGGGTTTCTAATAAAAAAAGAATAAAAAAGAGTTAAGGCCACATTTCCTAAGAAACTATATGCAAACAAGAAAAAAACACCCCAATGTAAAGCATGTGCGTAACAGTAATTTCACTTGAAAATTTCAGCTCTGCAAACATTTAGAATACCCCCAACAAACCATATAAAGTACACATGCAATGCTTTCTAAGCGTACTCAGCTTGTTGTAGTAGGCTCATCTATCTGAAAGTTATCTCTCAAAGAATTTTTAGGTTGCACAGGGTTTCACTCAAAAATGTATAAAAAAGCAGAATAACAAAACACCTTTTCCTAAAATATCAATATGCAAACAAGAATAAACAAACTAAATCTAAAAGTGCAAGGTCCACCGAGCAGAACAATACACAACATGCATAGGTACCTTTAACAGTTTAACTGCCAGCCTACTTGAGATTTGGTCACCCTCTGCTGACAGGATATATTTCACCATTTTGTGTGATGTTTGAGATTTTTGCAGGAATTTCCAAGAAAATTGCATTTTTTTGTGGCAGAGTTTAGGCTTTAACATGAAATGTTTTGTTTGTATTTTTTCTACAGTTTTTTTAAAAATATTTTTGAATAAATAAGTAAAATATATATATATATATATATATATATATATATATATATATTTTAAAATGTCTCCTTTATTTTAACTAAAACATTTATTTTATTAAAACCATATTGCATGTGAAAGTGTCAGACTACCGGGTGTGAACCCTGATTGCGGAGACTAAGAACCCGCTCACCTCTCAACCGGGAAGCCTGGAAGGACCAACCTGGTTTTCACTAGAGCCTCTAATGATGAGGATAGACTGGGCTGCAGGAAGGCCCCAGGTCAGGCAACCTAGGAGTGGGTTTTACCAAGTTCTGGGTATAAGACAGACCAGAGCTGGACTGGAACGTAGAACAAGCCGAGATCGTGGGCAGGCAGATCAGGATCGGAGTCGTAAACAAGTCGAGGGCGTGGGCAGGCAGATCAGGATCAGAGTCGTAAACAAGCCGAGGTCGTGGGCAGGCAGACCAGGATCGGAGTCGTAAACAGGACGAGGTTGTCAGGAGAACAGGAGTGTAGTCAGGATCAAGCCGAGTCGGTGCACAGGAATGGAAGACTGGAACTCAGGAAAAAGCATGAGAAATTACCAACTGGCAATGTAGCTCAGGGCTCACCACTATTTAAAGGCCCCTGCGCATGTGCAACAGTGAGCACATTTTCGCGCATCTGCAATTTTCTTTACGGGAAGTAGGTGATGGCTACTCAAGCACTGCTGAAATTTTACTAGGGTCCATGGAAAACCCTTGATCCGAGATGAGGACCCCCAGAAACGAGATGGACGTTTTCTCAAATTCACACTTTTCTAATTTAGCGTAGAGTTGCTGTGTTCGAAGTCGAGAGAGGACCGCCCGCACATGTTCCCGATGTTCGGTCAGGTTTGCCGAAAAGACAAGAAGTCTCTGAAAATGTCATTAACAAGGTGTTGAAATGTTGCTGGGACATTGCACAAACCAAATGGCATGACCAGATATTCAAAATGTCCATAGCAAGTTCGAAAAGCCGTCTTCCACTCGTCCCCTACTCTTATGCAGACAAGATTGTAGGCCCCTCTTAAATCGAGTTTGCACAAGTCTTAAAGGAGCCACAGCACTCAACCCTGTCAGCTTGCAGGCCAGCCTATAATCTGTCTCTAAACTTGGTTAAAAACAGAGGACTCGGTCACACACATCTGCAGAAGTATGCTTAAGCTGCACCACTACGCCAAAGTGCCTCTGTGGGGTGCAGTCCTAACTCTAATCTCTGAGAGCCCATCTGGGACATACAGTGCAATAGATAAATTGGGAGCAGGCTTACCTGAGGTTGCCCTAAACCACTCAAGTGCAAGCCATGGGGTGGAAGGGTCAAAGACCTTGCAATACAGCCTAGACCCCACACACCATGTGCTTGCACAAATTCAAAAGAAACAAAGGGGGGGTGGCAGCCGCTCAGACCATTTTATAACTAACCTGGGAGGTGCACGTTAGCAGGGCAATTAGTACACACAAGTCTTAAAGGAGCCACAGCACTCAACCCTGTCAGCTTGCAGGCCAGCCTATAATCTGTCTCTAAACTTGGTTAAAAACAGAGGACTCGGTCACACACATCTGCAGAAGTATGCTTAAGCTGCACCACTACGCCAAAGTGCCTCTGTGGGGTGCAGTCCTAACTCTAATCTCTGAGAGCCCATCTGGGACATACAGTGCAATAGATAAATTGGGAGCAGGCTTACCTGAGGTTGCCCTAAACCACTCAAGTGCAAGCCATGGGGTGGAAGGGTCAAAGACCTTGCAATACAGCCTAGACCCCACACACCATGTGCTTGCACAAATTCAAAAGAAACAAAGGGGGGGTGGCAGCCGCTCAGACCATTTTATAACTAACCTGGGAGGTGCACGTTAGCAGGGCAATTAGTACACACAAGTCTTAAAGGAGCCACAGCACTCAACCCTGTCAGCTTGCAGGCCAGCCTATAATCTGTCTCTAAACTTGGTTAAAAACAGAGGACTCGGTCACACACATCTGCAGAAGTATGCTTAAGCTGCACCACTACGCCAAAGTGCCTCTGTGGGGTGCAGTCCTAACTCTAATCTCTGAGAGCCCATCTGGGACATACAGTGCAATAGATAAATTGGGAGCAGGCTTACCTGAGGTTGCCCTAAACCACTCAAGTGCAAGCCATGGGGTGGAAGGGTCAAAGACCTTGCAATACAGCCTAGACCCCACACACCATGTGCTTGCACAAATTCAAAAGAAACAAAGGGGGGGTGGCAGCCGCTCAGACCATTTTATAACTAACCTGGGAGGTGCACGTTAGCAGGGCAATTAGTACACACAAGTCTTAAAGGAGCCACAGCACTCAACCCTGTCAGCTTGCAGGCCAGCCTATAATCTGTCTCTAAACTTGGTTAAAAACAGAGGACTCGGTCACACACATCTGCAGAAGTATGCTTAAGCTGCACCACTACGCCAAAGTGCCTCTGTGGGGTGCAGTCCTAACTCTAATCTCTGAGAGCCCATCTGGGACATACAGTGCAATAGATAAATTGGGAGCAGGCTTACCTGAGGTTGCCCTAAACCACTCAAGTGCAAGCCATGGGGTGGAAGGGTCAAAGACCTTGCAATACAGCCTAGACCCCACACACCATGTGCTTGCACAAATTCAAAAGAAACAAAGGGGGGGTGGCAGCCGCTCAGACCATTTTATAACTAACCTGGGAGGTGCACGTTAGCAGGGCAATTAGTACACACAAGTCTTAAAGGAGCCACAGCACTCAACCCTGTCAGCTTGCAGGCCAGCCTATAATCTGTCTCTAAACTTGGTTAAAAACAGAGGACTCGGTCACACACATCTGCAGAAGTATGCTTAAGCTGCACCACTACGCCAAAGTGCCTCTGTGGGGTGCAGTCCTAACTCTAATCTCTGAGAGCCCATCTGGGACATACAGTGCAATAGATAAATTGGGAGCAGGCTTACCTGAGGTTGCCCTAAACCACTCAAGTGCAAGCCATGGGGTGGAAGGGTCAAAGACCTTGCAATACAGCCTAGACCCCACACACCATGTGCTTGCACAAATTCAAAAGAAACAAAGGGGGGGTGGCAGCCGCTCAGACCATTTTATAACTAACCTGGGAGGTGCACGTTAGCAGGGCAATTAGTACACACAAGTCTTAAAGGAGCCACAGCACTCAACCCTGTCAGCTTGCAGGCCAGCCTATAATCTGTCTCTAATCTGTCTCTAAACTTGAGTTTGGTGAAAATCTGTCCTGACTTGAGGTGCTGAAAGAGATCTGACATTAGGGACAGAGGGTAGCGATTCTTGACAGTTATTTTGTTTTGTTCCCTGTAGTCAATATAAGGTCATAGGGTATCATCCTTCTTGCCCACAAAGAAAATACCTGCACCTGCAGGCAATGTGGAAGGCCGAATGAACCCTTTTTTTAGATTCTCATCCAGGTACTGACGAAGAGTTATCGACTCTGGATCCGATAATGGGTAAATCCTGCCAAAAGGATCCTGCCTGGATGCCCGAGGCAGAAGTTCAATAGGCAATCATACGGCTGATGAGGTGGTAGAGTGCCAGCGCCTTTCTTGTCGAAGACGTCCCTATAGTCCCTATAAGCCTCAGGTACATATTGAAGATCCTCCCTCTTGGAAGACTCAATTAAAGGCAATTGATGCTTGGCTGTAGCATTAGAGAGAAAGGCCAAAATACAGTAAGGAGACTCAAACAGAACAGTACCTGTGGACCAATTTATTGAAGGGTTATGCGCCAATAGCCAGGGTAGTCCCAAAATAACAGGAAAAGCAGGGGATGGTATGAGATTAAAATTGAGCCATTCAAAATGATTTGGATCGATACATGCCGCTAAAATCTGTGATGTAATTGGAGCGCGGAACCATCAGCCAGAGAGATGCCGGGAGGGAATTTCGTAGATCCTAGCAAATTCCAAGTCCATAAAGCCACTGCATGCTCCTGAGTCGATAATGGCTGCCACCTCAATTCTTCTTCCGGGCAACTGTAGACAGAGCGGAACAGAGATATGATTAGTACCGGAGAGCAGGAGGGAGCCTGAAGAATGTTTAGTAGGTAACTTTTTACCTGGGGGACTGACCAGGAATTGACCAGCCTCCCCGCAGTAAAGGCACAGATTATGGTGGCATCTGCGAAGGCGTTCCTCAGATGTCAATGAAGGACGAGAAACCCCAAGTTGCATCGCCTCAGAACTACTGCTAGCATCAGAAGAGGATGGACTTGGGAAGGAAGCCTCTGCACGAGGAGGACCCCAATGGAACAACTGAGGATTAATCTTCTTAAGACAACGTTCCGTAGTCTCCTATCGATCTTGATAGAGAGTTTGATCAACTCTTCCAGAGATGCAGGAAGATCAGCCCGAGCCAGTTCATCTTAAACGCGTGGTCATTCCAAAGAGTCTCGGTACTCCAGCAATGGAATTCAGCCACATTTTCCTCGACAGGTTGGCGTCCTTGGTGAAGGGTCTGAAGAACCGCTTCAGCTGAAGCTATACGCCCAGGGTCATCATACATAGTCGCCATGGCGTCAAAGAAGGTCTTCAGAGAGGAAGTGATTGGGTCTGTTTGTTCAAGTAACAGATGAGCCCAAATATGGGGGTTCCCCAGCAGCAAAGAAATTACAGTTTTGACCCTGATGACCTCAGTGGGGTATGTCTTGGGTTGGAGATCGAACAGCAACTGGCAACTATTCTTAAACGACCGAAAACTGCTACAGTTCCCAGAAAAACATTCAGGCAAAGGAATGCAGGGTTCCAAGGTACTGGATGCAGAGCCGGAGTTGTCGGCAGCCACAGGCATGACAGAAGCTGATGGAGGGACAGGATTAGTAGCAGCAGGAAGGCTGGCTTGAATCGTATCCAAGCGGGACTCAAGCTGTAAAAATCCCCCATGTAAATTTCTCACTGCCTGCGTCAGTGGTCAACTGCTGCACCAAGGCATCAAAAGCCGGGTGATCTCTGCCAGAGCTCATAACTGGTCAGTTGGTGCTGTCAGACTACCGGTTGTGAACCCTGATTGCGGAGACTAAGAACCGGTTCACCTCTCGACCGGGAAGCCTGGAATCTAAGGACCAACCTGGTTTTCACTAGAGCCTCTAATGGTGAGGATAGACTGGGCTGTAGGAAGGCCCCAGGTCAGGCAACCTAGGAGTGGGTTTTACCAAGTTCTGGATAGAAGACAGACCAGAGCTGGACTGGAACATAGAACAAGCCGAGATCGCGGGCAGGCAGATCAGGATCGGAGTCGTAAACAAGCCAAGGTCGTGGGCAGGCAGATCAGGATCGGAGTCGTAAACAGGCCAAGGTCGTGGGCAGGAGAACAGGAGCGTAGTCAGGATAAAGCCGGGTCGGTGCACAGGAATGGAAGACTGGAACTCAGGAAAAGCATGAGAAATGGCCAACTGGCAATGTAGCTCAGGGCTCGCCAGTATTTAAAGGCCCCTGCGCATGCACAAAAGCGAGTGCATTTCCGCGCGTCTGCAATGCGCATACCCGCGCAAAATTTGCACATGCGCATGAATCTATTGATTCACATCGTTCACAAATGCACGGGAAACCTTGGCGCCCTCTGCTGGGGAACAAGCGGAACAGTCCTGGTTCTATGACAGAAAGCCCCATTTCTCCCCATTACAATGATACCACATATGTATCAGTAGCCCCCTCGTTCCTGCCTAGGAGATCCCCTAAACTGAAAAGAGCACTTTATAACAAATGACTTATTATTTAACCCTTTTGTTGCCAAGCACGTAACACCTACGTGCTGGCTTGGCTGGGCCTTAAGTGCCAAGCCCGTAGGTGTTACGTGCTTGACTTTGATCGCTTCTAGTTTAAAAAATAAAAATAAAAAATACTCACCTGACCCCTTGTTGGATCCGGCCGGGTCTCCCCTTTAATTTGGTGCCATCCGATCCCCCGTGGGGGGTCGGATGGCTCCAGGAGAGCCCCCGGAATAGGCCGCCCCCCCCCCCGCTTCTGCAGCAGCAGCTGCTAACTGTAAAAAAAAAAAAAAAATAAAAATGACATTCACTTACCTCCATGTGCGCTGGCTCCCGCTGTCCCTCCTCTTCACCTGGGGGGCCTCCGATCCCCCCCCAGGACTTACCGATCTTCAGGAGAGAGCCTGAGAGGCTCTCTCCCCTTTGATCCTCGATGGCGGCCGCCATCTTGCCGCTAAGCCCCGCCCCCTTGGGGGCGGGGCTTATGACGTCATCCCGGCCCCCGATATCTGGCTTCACCCTTCTCAACTTCTCAGATGCCGGTGATCGGCACAGGGTAAGGAGGTGGCAGGAGATCCTCTGATCTCCTGCCTCCTCCTTCTCCTGTACCGATCACCGGCATCTGTCAGCTGAGCGGCGAGGGACAAGAGCTTGCAATCGAAGGTAAGTACAGTAAAAAAAAATTTTTTTTTTTT
Source organism: Gastrophryne carolinensis (assembly GCA_027917425.1). Lineage (NCBI taxonomy): Eukaryota > Metazoa > Chordata > Amphibia > Anura > Microhylidae > Gastrophryne > Gastrophryne carolinensis. Next base: position 5,499,718 of record CM051240.1, on the reverse strand, counting down.
AATAAAATACTTTTTTTTATTGTGTGGTGTTTTTTTTTTTACAGTTAACCCTTTGTGAGCTGGTAAGGGGTCCATGAGACCCCTTATACCAGTTCACATGGCTGGGGGGGTGGCATTGCCATTAACCCCCGCACCCCCATTACCTGCCTCCCCAAAGGCCAGGGGGGGGCAGAAGAGCCCGGGCCCACATAGGCTATGTGGGCTCGTAGGCTGCAGGGTGGGGGGGCCACCAAAGCTGGCCCCCCCACTCTGTGCCTACAAGCCCCCATAGCTGGTCCCGGGCTGGTTACTTTGGGTAAGGGGGACCCCACGTCATTTTTTTTTTTGGATTTTTAAGGGTTTTTAACCCTTAAAAATCCAAAAAAAAATGGGGTCCCCCTCCCCGGGAAGGGGGACCCTATGTCATTTTTTTTTTTAATTAACCATTTGTCATCCAGCAGCTATAAAAGGCTTCTGGGCAGGAAAGGGTGTCTACCTATACATATGTGGTATCGCTGTAAGCGGGAGAAATTGGGGTTTCTCACGCAATAAGATTTTATTGACAAACTTACATTTTTTATTACAAAAAAACTCTACAAATTGTAAAAAAATATATTTTTTTTATTTTTTTTCACACATTTCACCCAAAAATGTTGAGAATACACCTAAAAAACACAAACAAGACATTTCATGTTAAAGCCCAGACTCTGTTGAAAAAAACAATATATAATTTTCCTGGGAAATCCCTGGAAAGCCTTTCGAAAATGACAGTTGAACATGTGTAGCGCAAAACAGTCAAACTCAGTCTGGCAACAGGGAGTGGCAAATGCTGCAGGTAGGCTGGCAGCGAAAGGGTTAAATCATTTATTACAAATAAAATACAACTACTATCCAAACTCTAAAGGGTTAAATAAAAATAAATTGGTGTGGGGTCCCTTAAAATTCTCAAAAAAATGTGGTGAGGTCCACCCTACCAACCAGAGCACCAGCTATGGGGCTTGTAGAACAGGGTGCAAGGGCCAGCTTTGGTGGACCCCCGCCCTGCTAGCTATATAAGTGATTGGCTTTTGGAATGTTCAACGAACTGTAGATTTCTTTTTATCTGAAGTTATTAATGATGCAAAATGTTTGTACACATTTTAAGACACTTGCAGATAGATAATAATATCTACATGTATATTCCACATGGAGGGAAACGCTGCAGGTGTGCTTGGTGATTAAGGCTAGAGGCCTGATCCAGGTATAGATCCTGAGCAGAGAGACAACTTGAGTTGATCTGAATAGTACCAATATTACGTGCATTAGAGGAATGACCATTGTCTTCTTACCTCCAGTTCTTAGGAATTTGGGCTAAAGAAATGTAGACCAAGGCCTACAGAGTATTTCGCTCCCTTCAAAGCAAGACACTTGGTCCTGCTCTGGCTTTCTCAAATGATAAAGGATGTAAAATGTGATTTAAAGGGAATGTAATTTAGTGGTTATAAATTTAATTTATGCTACTGACGTATTAAAAGAGAAAATCATATTAAATAGATCAAGGGCAGTTAATAATTTAAGAGTCTAGTTTACTTTGGGAAACACACATTTGGTCTTACCATCATATTAGTTTGTACAGGATGTACATTCCTTGGTTAATGAAATTTGAATATTAGTAGTCTTTAATAACATCATTGATTTATTAAACTAATTATGACCAGCTTCTTTTAGAGAAGCAATATGCAGATTTGGTCAAGCTTTAACCCTTTAACCACCAGCCACATAAAATTTATATGGCTGCCTCTCCAACCGTTAAACGCCAGCCACGTAAATTGGACTGTTTCCTCCCAGTACCAGTCTGTGAGCTGGACCCAGTGCCAGTCTGTGAGCCTGATTCCATGCCAGTCTGTGAGCCGGACCCAGTGCCAGTCTGTGAGTCAGACCCAGTGCCAGTCTGTGAGCTGGACCCAGTGCCAGTCTGTGAGCCGGACCCAGTGCCAGTCTTTAAACCGGACCCAGTGCCAGTCTGTGAGCCTGTTTCAATGCCAGTCTGTGAGCCGGACCCAGTGCCAGTCTTTGAGCCAGACCAGTGCCAGTCTGTGAGCCAGACCCAGTGCCTGTCTGTTAGCCAGACCCAGTGCCTGTCTGTTAGCCAGACCCAGTGACTGTCTGTGAGCCGGACCCAGTGCCTGTTTGTGAGCTGGTTCCAGGGCCTGTCTGTGAGCCTAACTATATTTCTGTTACTCAGTCCAAACCCTGTGTTGAGTCGGATTTTACTGTTGTGCTTGATTGCTCTGCCGGGTCTGATATTCCTGTATTTTCTGCCGAGTCTGATCGCCCTGCCAAGTCTGATCGCCCTGCTAAGTCTGATCACCCTGCCGAGTCTGATCGCCCTGCTGAGTCTGATCGCCCCTGCCGAGTCTAATCCTGATCACCGTTCCTCTGGTATTCTTAAAGATGTCCTTGAAGATCCCTTATGTGCCGTGGTTTTAAAATGCCCCGGTTCGAACATGGGGATTCCTTCCTGCTGGCTCAAGGAGACCTTGAAAGATTTTCTAGAGTCGTAGATAGGTCTGATTTTGGTGACCTAGGCTTGGGTTCTAAAGGATTCAGTGAGTTGGGGCGTGGCTGTGAAGGTCTCGGTCCCCCTGGGTGCTGCTGTGAAGGTCCCAGTCCCCCTGGCCACTGTTTCCTGGACTTTGACTCTGGAGGGTCTTCTGCATCAGCCAAGCCTTCATCTGCATTGCCCCTGCCTAGATTTCTGCCTTGATTGCCCTTGCCTGGATTTCTGCCTGGATTGCCCATGCCTGGATTTTTTCCGGTCTTACCAATCCTGATCTTCTGCTTGGTCCCATTCCAGCTTTTGGGATTCCCAGTATGCTGATGAAAGCGTCTCCAGCAGAACAGCTGTTTTAACGTGTCCGGTGCCGCTTTTGTGAGGGGGGATAATGTCAGGTCTGAGTTCCTCCGCGACTGTTCAGTAATGTTGGCTGGCTCCTCTCTCTAGACTTTCTACCTTGCTATATCCTGCTCCACCAGCAGATGGCCCTCACTTGCAAAGGGGTTTGCAATTAACCAGCACCTGGGTGACTTCCTGGGCTATATAAACTGATCCGCCCATTCAGCTAATGGATCAGTATTGAGTCTTTGTCTGTCTGTACCCAGAACTCTGTACCTGGAATCCTGGACCTAGATCTGGACCCTGAACTGTGTACCTTGGGTGTGAACCTTGAAACCCTGGAATTTTGTACCTTGAAACCCTGGAATCTTGAACCTTGAAACCCTGAACTTTTCATATTTCAGCTCAGTGTCAGTCTTTGGACTTTCCTTGAATTCCTATGTATGTATATCTCCTGTCTTCACAGTAATCTGAGTGTTTCATGTTTTCCAGTTTATCTGTATATCTGCACAGCCGTGATTACCTTGATTCTTGTATAGTCACCATAGTAGATTTATGTTCCGTGTGTGTATATATATATATATATATATATATATATATATATATATATATATCAGTCTGGTGTGTGCTCTGTTCACTGTGTCACAATTAAACACGGTTTGCCACATCTCAGTTTCTCGGCCTCATTACTAGTCATTGCTACTAAAGGAATCCCTCTGTTGAGAGATTCATGACACAAGAAGCAAACACAAAAAATAATCCCTCTATGTTTGGCCAACACTTCAGGAACATCACAAGTTGGGATGCCTCCTTGCAGTTGATGTGGAAGGCATCCAGTAAAATCACCCATTAGTCCCGGGGTGCATCTCCAGCTGTCGAGTGAGCAGGCTCCTGTGCCCAACCAATCAGCTACATGGTGGCCCGCGGTTACAGCATCACGGGAGAGTATACCAGTGATCATGGGGGTTTCATACATTGGAACATCCCGCTATAGGATGCTATAGATAAACAGAAGTTACTTTGCATATATCTGCAGATATGTGTTGTGGCACATAGGTGGTCATACTGAGGAATTAGCACTGGAAGATAATGGCATTTTCAATAACACTATAAACAAAAAAAATACTAATATATATATATATATATATATATATATATATAAATTACAAGCCCCACATGTTACCAGTCATATCCATTCGCACCACTGGCGGGGGAAGAAGAAGCAGTGATAGTGCCATCTGGGCCTCATCTCAAGTTGCAGAATTTTGTAGATCAATTCACTTGTCTTGTAAATGTGCAGTTTTAAAACACTCGTAAAGTTCTCTTGAGAATACAGTACCTAGTGGTGGCTCCCAGCTTCTCCTGTGTACTTCCAGTGACAGATGTTGGAGATGAGGAAGACCTGATCTGGCTGCTAGCTGATGGATTTGTCACACTTATCCCTGGAGTTAATGCTTTGCTTCGCTCTTTCTACTCTCTCTCACTGTTACTAAGGTGCTCTGTCTTTCAATTCATGTTGAATGAAATGCATCATCATCTACTCCTCTTTCTTTTTGTCTTTGTTACCTTCTACTCAGTGCACCCAATAATAAAGTAACAAGAGTTGCTTTTTTCTGTGTAGACATGGCCTCATGGTTACTGGTCACAGACACTGCCACTTGTCCCTTGGCTGGTCCTCTGTTTCAGATTAAAATAAGGATGGACAGCAGCACAATATGATTAGGTGCTCTAGAAATAAAATGGATCGATTTTAGTAACCAAGGTATTTGGCTCTGGGTGGAGTAAAGGGACCATGCTCTTGGCTCTATGGCAGCTGGCTGCTCTATGTTGGTTGCAGTCGATGTTGTGACCTACTAGAGCATCTTAATCCTGTGACGGTAAGTGTTTAGAAATGGCAGCTTGTAGAAATGGTGGTCCTGTCATTTTAAAGCTGCTAAAAATATTTTGAAAGTTTGAAATTTAGAGTTGTGTGTATAAACCATACCTCACATTAGGGACCCTATTTATGCACCAACTCCGCTGAGTTGGTGGAGGTGTCCGTTAGTTGCCCCTTTATCATTTGGCGATAAGCACAGGGGACCTATTTGAGCCCTCGAACCACATTTATCACAAGTGTTGTGCGCTGCTGTGTCTCTAGGCATAAGTAAGGCCTAGCTTGTTTAAAGTGGACCAACAACCAGGATTTTGACTATCCTGGGTTTTGGTCCACTTCAGGGGGGCACCCCGATTAGGGGTGTCCCGCTGTGTAAAACCCCCCAGAACCCCGAAAAACTCACCTCACAACGTAGCCACGGACAAGCGGCGGACAAGACACCGCAGCCACCTCCCGCACGTTGCTCTGACAGGGCGCGCGCCCGCGCCGGCCATTCACAAACGGCCGGCGCGCGCACGTCTAGAGGAGCGCGCGGGAGGCGATGAGGTGAGTTTTTGGGGGGTTTTGGGGGGGGTCCCTCACCGTGGGACATCCCGATCTCGGAGCCACGTAGCCACGGACAAGCGGCGGACAAGACACCGCAGCCACCTCCCGCACGTTGCTCTGACAGGGCGCGCGCCCGCGCCGGCCATTCACAAACGGCCGGCGCGCGCACGTCTAGAGGAGCGCGCGGGAGGCGATGAGGTGAGTTTTTGGGGGGTTTTGGGGGGGGTCCCTCACCGTGGGACATCCCGATCTCGGATGTCCCGCGGTGAGGGAGGTGATCGGCCCGGGAATCTTATAGATTCCCGGGCCGATCAGGGGTGGGTGACAGTCCACTTTAAAAGACGTGCAGCGAGCTGCTCAACCAAAGGATTCATTGTAAAGAAACAGATCAGAAAACACACTCTGTTGCTTTACAAACTGTGAGACAGAGCATGTAGAAGTGACACACAAAAAGCTTATATATACATTTCTAAGTTGGACAAGACTATGGAACATAGAAATTCGAAGGTGTTGGGTCCAAGGACGGTTCCTTGAGGTACACCAACAGACAAAGGGTGGGCAGAGTGTTGCAGTGGGATACAAAGTGTATGAATGCACGGGCAAATGGAAATCCATGAAAGGGCAAAATCTTGAATGCCAAGGGGGGTAAGACTTTGTAGAAGTAGAGTAGAAGGGAATGATCGTCAGCATAAAATGCAATGGATACGTCAAAATGATAAGAATGAGTGACCATTAGATTTGGCTGTTAATAGTTTGTTGGTGACTCTGGTGAGTGCAGCTGTAGTATTGATTAGTGAGTGATTAGATCAGAATCTAGATTGGAAAGGCTCAAGTAAATTACTTTTACTGTTGCTTCATAATATCTGTAATGATCCCTCTATCACCATGAAGATTTATGGAACCACCACGAAGATCAAAGGGCTGCCTAGTCTTATTGTATTGTTCCAGGGGCCACAATGTAAGCTGCAAAAAATGCAAACAGTTTACGGGGATCTGGTGTCCGAGGTCAGGGTTGAAGAAAATCTGGGTTCCAGTGACCATCAATGCTTATGGTTCAGAAAAAAAAAGACATTGTGCAATCACACACCAGAACCAAAGTGCTAGACTTTAGGAAGACAAACTTCAAGGAAATGGCGGAGTATGTAGAAAGAAAATTAGGTGAGTGGAACAGAGTAGCAGAAGTGAGTGCCCAGTGGTCACTATTAAAAATGGCCATCTTAAAGGCAACTAAGCAATATGTGAAACAAACTAGCAAGAATAAAAGGAAGAAGAAACCATTATGGTTTACTAGGGAAGTCAGCACTATCATAAAAGATAAGAAGTCTGCCTATAAGAAGTATAAAGTAAGTGGAAGTGTAGCTGACAGAGAGGCGTATAAAATTAAACAGAGGGAAGCAAAACTAATTATAAGGACTGCTAAAGGGCAAAAAGAGGAAGAAATGGCCAAATCTATGAAGAGGGGAGATAAAACCTTTTTCCGATATATTGGTGACAGAAAGAAGAAAAACAATGCAGTCTCAAAAATTAGAAATAGGGAAAATAAATATATTGACGGAGATAAGGCTGTGGCTGACCATCTGAATAGCTACTTTTGTTCGGTATTTTCAGATAGTAGCAGGCATGGTCATAGCACAACATCCAGCTGGGAGAGTACAGCTCCGGAGTTTCTGGAGGCTGATGTCTTAGCCGAGCTGGCACATCTAAAGGTAAGTAAGGCAATGGGTCCAGATGGAATCCACCCCAGAGTTCTAAGGGAACTTAGGTTTGTGATTGCAGCCCCTCTAACTGATTTACTTAACCATTCCCTTTCAACTGGTGAGGTTCCAGATGATTGGAGAATGGCCAATGTCGTACCAATCCATAAAAAGGGGAGTAGAGAAGAAGCCAGTAATTACAGGCCAGTTAGTTTAACATCTATAGTGGTCAAATTAATGGAAACACTCTTAAAAAAACAGATAATTTCCCATCTAAAAATTAATGACATATTGGACCCAAAACAGCACGGCTTTACTAAGGGCAGATCATGTCAGACCAATCTTATTGATTTCTTTGACAATGTCACTAAAGTGTTAGATGAAGGTGGTGCTGTGGATATCGCCTATCTGGATTTTAGCAAAGCCTTTGACACTGTACCACATAAGGAGCTCATAGATAAGTTATTGAAGGTAGGACTCAATCCCTGGATAGTTCAGTGGATTTCCAGTTGGCTGAGGGATCGGTATCAGAGCGTTGTTGTAAATGGCGTGCAATCTGAACAAAGGCGAGTTACAAGTGGTGTGCCACAGGGCTCTGTCCTGGGCCCCATTCTTTTTAATATATTTGTAAGTGACATAGGAGAAGGCTTGGTAGGAAAAGTTTGTCTGTTTGCTGATGATACAAAGGTTAGTAATAGGGTGGATATTCCTGGAGGTGTCTGCAACATGGAAAATGATTTAGCTTTACTGGATAGATGGTCAAAACTGTGGAAACTAGAGTTTAATGTCTCTAAATGTAAAATCATGCACTTGGGTAGAAGGAATCCCTGCTCTGAGTACCGTATGGGCAGCACGGTGTTAGCCAGGACCTCGGAGGAGAGAGATTTAGGGGTACTGATTACTGATAGCTGCAAGATGAGTGGACAGTGTAGCCAGGCAGTGGGAAAAGCAAGCAGGATGATCGGCTGCATAGCTCGAGGCATCACCAGTAGGAAGAGGGAGGTCGTGATGCCGCTTTATAGAGCCCTGGTAAGGCCACAGCTAGAATACTGTGTGCAGTTCTGGAGACCTTACCTGTAAAAAGACATTATTCAAATAGAACGTGTCCAAAGGCGGGCAACGAAAATGGTGGAAGGACTTAAACTTAAAACTTATCAGGAGAGACTTAAAGAACTTAATTTGTACAGTCTGGAGGAAAGAAGGGAGAGGGGGGACATGATTGAGACCTTTAAATATGTGAAAGGATTGAATAAGGTTCAGGAGGGAAGTGTTTTTAAGAAGAAACTTAACGATAGAACAAGGGGGCACAACCTGAAGCTAGTCGGGGGGAAGATCAGGAGCAATGTTAGAAAATATTATTTTACAGAAAGAGTAGTAGGTGCTTGGAACAAACTTCCAGCAGAGGTAGTTGAAACATCAACAGTCACTGAATTTAAACATGCCTGGGATAAGCACACATCTATCCTAAGATAAAGAGTACATACAGTATACACATAAGGGCAGACTAGATGGACCGTATGGTCTCCTTCTGCCGTCAACCTTCTATGTTTCTATGTAAAAAGCTTATATATACATTTCTAAGTTGGACAAGACTATGGAACATAGAAATTCGAAGGAGTTGGGTCCAAGGACGGTTCCTTGAGGTACACCAACAGACAAAGGGTGGGCAGAGTGTTCCAGTGGGATACAAAGTGTATGAATGCACGGGCAAATGGAAATCCATGAAAGGGCAAAATCTTGAATGCCAAGGGGGGTAAGACTTTGTAGAAGTAGAGTAGAAGGGAATGATCGTCAGCATAAAATGCAATGGATACGTCAAAATGATAAGAATGAGTGACCATTAGATTTGGCTGTTAATAGTTTGTTTGTGACTCTGGTGAGTGCAGCTGTAGTATTGATTAGTGAGTGATTAGATCAGAATCTAGATTGGAAAGGCTCAAGTAAATTACTTTTACTGTTGCTTCATAATATCTGTAATGATCCCTATATCACCATGAAGATTTATGGAACCACCACGAAGATCAAAGGGCTGCCTAGTCTTATTGTATTGTTCCAGGGGCCACAATGTAAGCTGCAAAAAATGCAAACAGTTTACCAGAGCATTTTACTTTAAAGCATTTTGTCCTTTCATGGCTCTCCCTTTGCTGAGTGTTCATACACTTGTATCCCACCCCAGCACATTTTCCTCTGCTCACCCTTTATCTGTTGGTGTGCAAAGGTGACCAGAGGTGAGTTAGGAAGAGTTGAGCAGAGGTGTGGCGGGAAGAGCTGGAAAAAACAGAAGTTGAATAGGCACGGTAACCAGAAGTGAGGTGGGAAGAGGTGAGCAGAGGTGACACAGGAAGAGGTTGGGTGAACAGAAGTAGGAAGAGGTGAGCAGAGATGAGGCAGGAAGAGCTGTGATGAACAGAAGTTGAATAGCTAAGGTGAGTGTAGGAGAGGTGAAAAGAGTTAAGCAGAGGTGAGAAAGAAAGAGGTTGGGTTAAAGAGAAGTGGAATAGGTAAGGTGAGCACAGGGGAGGTGGGAAGAGGTGAGAAAGGAAGAGCTGGGTTGAAGAGAAGTGGAATAGTTAGGGTGACCAGGCTGTTATCCATGACCTACAAAAACATTCAAAAATGTGAAAAAACATCTCTAAAAGTCTAATAAATGACCCATTGAACAGGAACAGCAGACTTACATAGAAACATAGAAACATAACAGGGCATAAGACAGGTATGTTTAATTATCCAATTGTGTAATCTAAAAGGAAGCAGAAGGTAAAGTATGGGGAGTTTTTGAGAAGTCCCCGCCAATGTTAATTTACATATTTATTATAATTGTATCCACTTACTTGGCGTTTAATCAACTCCCTTCTTATTCATGTCTTAATGGCATATTGTTTTGGGATGACCTTATTTAAAACATTTTGGAACACTGCTTTGAGGTCCTGGTTCCTTAGACTATAAATTAAGGGGTTGAGGAAGGGATTTATCACTGTGTAGAAGACTGACAATACTGTGTCGCTGGGATAATGCTTTCTGGCATTTGGGCGAAAATAATTCAAGACAACAGTGCCATATAGTACAAACACCACTGTCAGGTGGGAGGAGCACGTAGAGAAGACCTTACTTCTGCTCCCCTTAACTTGCAATTTCAGGACCGTCTTGATTATGAAGACATAGGGCAAGAAGATCATTGTCAGAGATGCAATTGCTGTAAAGCTTCCAACACTAAATATTAATAAAAAGTTCCCTAAGATGTCACTGCAGGAGATCTGGAACAACTGGGGCAGGTCACAAAAGAAGCTCTCTATAACATTTGTCTCACAAAATGTTAATTTTAAAGCATAAAGTGTGTGTACGCATGAGTTCACCATACCGAGAACCCAGGCACTGGACGCCAACAGCACGCACAACTTCCGGTGCATGAATTGCATGTAATGTAACGGGTAACAAATAGCGACATAGCGATCATAGGACATGGCGGCCAACAGAAAAACCTCAGAGATGTTCAAAAATATGAAGAAAAATAGTTGAATCATGCAAGATGTGACAGCGATCATTCTTCCCTGAATGAGAAGGTCATATAATATTCGTGGCACTATGACTGAGGAAGAAAAGAGGTCTATACTGGCCAGGTTCCCCAAGAAGAAATACATGGGGGTGTGGAGACGAGAGTTGGTCACTATGAGGCAGATGATGAGCAAATTCCAGGTGAGGGTCAGAAGGTAGACGATAAGAAAAAAGACGAAGAGAGGCAGCTGAGGAAGGCTGGACAGGCCAGAAAGGAATAACTCTGTAAAAACTGTTTCATTCCTCATTGCATTGCTTTTACTGAAGACTTGTATCAGAGAAACATATACAAAGAGGTAAAAGAGAGAATACATAGCCTATCCAAATTTTTTGATTTATGTGTCTCTTTTCTTTCCTTTACACAGTTGAACCTTGGGTCGATTCCCCACAAGAAATATGAGGAATATTAGCTGGAGATCAGAGTGATACTAAGTTTTGGATATCTCCCCCACCTCAGGTCTCAATCAAGTATATAACTAGACAGGCAACCTAAAACAACTGGGTCAGAAGAGAAACAGCAGAGTTGAGCAGTTTTAGAGAACAAATGGCATAAATGGCATTAAAAAAAGAAGTGGATGGAGAAGCCGAATTGTCCCTGCTCAGTCCTACCATGAAAAATATACGTATATTGATTATAGATTATAAAAAAAACATCTAAGGTGGAAGTGTAGAGAAAAATATAGACATTCCAATGCACAGTTAAATGTAACCTTTAGTTTTGTTGCTTAAAATAATGTTATAAGTCAAGCTTTGCTAGGCCAGAAATAAAGGGATAAACTCGATGGGCATAGTTTTCCCAATCATCTTAATTATGTAACAGTAAATTCTTTGAAGGCTGTTGATATGTTGCCTTCACTTCAGGACCTGGGAGATGTCCCTAACCCGGAATTGTGTCTCGTACAATTGAATCAGATGGGTCGTTGTTCAGGGTGAGTACATTGAAAATCAATTACAATCATTACAATGGTCTCCTGGTTTTCTTGATATAGTTGGGAGACCAGGATGACTATTCCAAGTCAAGTTGGGCAAGGTAGGTCAGAAATAAAATCGAGTCCTTGGAAAGAAAAAAAGTCTTCAAATTACGTGGGTATGTTCTTTGCTTCTAATATTTTAAACCTGTGAATGAGAATGATATTTATACCCATGTTGTTGGCATTAAATGAAATACCTAAGCTTAGAGATGTTTACATTTTTAAAAAACTTGGCTTGGCCACTTTGACTATTTTTTTTCTTTTTGTACTAGCAAATGAAGCAGCCAGATTAATAGAGCTGTGTTTATGGGGCATTTGGCAATGCCTGGAGCAAGCAGAAACTGCCCGGTTTAAACAATAATGTAAAACACAGCACTTAAATCTTACAACAAAAAGAGAATTGACAAACAGGATGCTACAACGTGCCAGACTTTTTTATCCCGCTAAAAGTCCTAAAGCAAAACTATAACTAAAGAGGCACAGAGCAAAATGATTTTTTTAGTCCATTAAATTAATATGATGAACTTGGAGGCGGAATCCTACTGTGCATGCACACTGCTTTTTGTGCCTACCACCACTCTTACCAAATCCAAGATGGAAAAACACTTCTCAGGTGGATCACACAGGGGTGCTTCTTAGACTCACAAATTCCCAGATAGTTGTACGTGACTAAGGATTCAGTGACATTAATCAAATGTTTGCTCGCTGTTACTATTCACAAACACGTGGCAAGCAAAAGCAGAAAAACACATCTAGTGCAACTCACTGAAATAAAAAGCAATTTTAATACTTCATAAAATGCACTCACAAAAGATTCTTAGGTAAAAGTCACAGCCATCGAAACTGAAGGTGCCCCAAATACCTCCCACTGCGGCCGCTTGTGGTCGAGAAATCAATTCTGTGAGTACTGTAGAATTGTTTTTGTTCTTGCATGGCACGGCCCGCTTCGGTATTCAAAACAGTTGGGTTATTCCGCCACAGGGTGGCACAGTGGTACTGCAGAAAAGCTGTGGCTTGTCCCGGCTCCCTATAAAAACGGGCTTAACCATAGAGTTCCACAGCATAGACAAGTAGTAAGACAAGAAGCTGGGAGAGAATAAAGTAAAAAATGTGAACAAGGTAAAAAACCCCAATTAACTTGGAACAATCACCATAAAGAGGCAACCAAGAATAACGATAACAAGGGTGGGGCGAAGCGGGCTGTGCCATGCAAGAACAAAAACAATTCTACAGGTGAATACTCACAGAATTGCTTTTTTTTTATTGCATGGCACGGCCTGCTTCTGTATTCATAGCAGTTGGGACATCCAAAAGCAGTGTCCAGAATAGGATGGGATCCCCAAAGAGTAACGGCCAGTAGTTCAAGTCACTACAGCCTGAAGCACCTTGTAGCCAAAAGCAGCATCCACTGAGGCCTTAACATCAACCTTGTACAACTTTGAAAAAGTATGAACAGAAGACCAAGTAGCGGCCTTGCAAACTTGTTCAACAGAAGCTTGGTGCTGAAAAGCCCAATAGGCACCAATAGCACGAGTGAAATGAGCAGTAATCCTAAAGGTAGGTTCCTTCCCCTTAGCAGAATAGACTTGAACCACCGCCAAATAAAACTTCAGAGCCCTGACCACATCCAGAGAATGCAGAGTCTGCTCCTTGGAATTAGTAGGATTAGGACACAATGAGGGCAAGACAAGGTCCAGATTAAGATGAAAGGCAGACACAAAGGCAGAAATCCAGCTTAAGCCAGAACACCACCTTATCCTGATGTCTCTCAAAATAAGGAGGTTTGATGGAAAGTGCCTCTAGATCAGAAACTCACCTTACAGAAGTGATAGCCACCAGAAAGGCTACCTTAAGAGTCAAAATAGACAAGATAGCTTCACGGATAGGCTCAAAGGGAGGCCCTTGCAGAGCAGACGACACCAGATTCAAATCCCAGACTGGTAGCAAGGGCTTACGGGATGGACGCACATGAGAAACACGCTGAAAAAAGGTTTTAACCAACCAGTGATTGGCAAAAGATCTTTGGAAAAAAATTGCCAAAGCTGGAATATGACCTTTTAGGGTACTAAGTTGAAGGCCCTGATCCAAACCATGTTGTAAGAATTCCAGAATCCTGGGAATAGAAAACACCCGACAGGGAAGAGACCTGGACTCACACCAGGCAATGTAAGCATGCCAGACCCTGTAATAGATAAAGGACAAGGACTTCTTCCTAGCCCGAATCATGGTATCAACAACAGAAGCAGGCAACCCCTTTTCCATCAATATGGAGGTTTCAGCAGCCAAGCTGTTAAAGCCAGAGTTTGTAAATTGGGATGGCGTAGCTGCCCCTGGGTGAGAAGATTTGGATCCTTGGGCAAGACGTGCCAGTCTACTGCCAACCGCACGGTGTCTGCGTACCAAACTCTTCTTGGCCAACAAGGGGCCACCAGTATGGCTGGTACCCACTCCTGGGCTATCTTGCGCATGACCTTGCCCAGGAGAGGAAACGGAGGGAACACATAGAGAAGCTGAAACTCTGTCCAAGGTATTGCCAAGTCATCCGTGGTGAAGGCCAGAGGATCCTGAGACAGAGAGACAAATCTGGGAAGTTTGTGATTGTGATGGGGCGCAAACAGGTCCACATCCAGCTGACCCCAGCCGTGACAGAGGGAGAGAAACACCCGGTTGTTGAGAGACCACTCTCCGAGACGAGACGTCCCTGTTTGGGTTTCCACCCTGGGTATTAGGCCCAAGACGCCTCCTTATCCCCTGTGATCGTCCTTGTCAGTTCTGTATGGTCCGGACCGGAGCCTTGTACGGCACGCAAGGAAATGAACAAACAGCATTCACCGTACGAGACTCAAAGTTTATTCATTCCAACTGGTCTTTAAATACATGTCAGACAGGGAGGGATTTCAGCCTCACCCTTACAAATTCATTGTTTAAGCAGTTTCATATCTTGTCAGAAATGCTGTCTTTTACTTTTAGTTTCAGAAAAAATGGCCTAACCACAACTTCTGCTACTTGTGTCAGTGATGTTCCAGATAAGCTTTTAAGCCAGCGTGGGCAAATTTCTATAATATAGTATATTGTATATAGAACATTGTTCATATATCACTAAGCAGGCATTAAAAGCTTAAAGGGGACAGAATCAAATGTTATCCTACGGCCTGATATTCCCCATTAATCCCTTCTTCAAATCATGTGAGAACCTCACAGTGATTCACTCCTGTAGAAGCACTGCCCTCTCTCTCAAATTCTGTGCGTATGGGCCGGAGGCACTTTCTCGACAGGCGAAGGAATAGTCTAAACATAATATAGCATAGTAACACTATGAAAATCGCAACTCCTATCTGGGTTAGGATGCCTTTCCACTCGGAGAACATTTTCAGGAAAAATTGATCCCGGGGATCTGTAACTCCGGCGCTTTGTTTTATTTCGACTGCTAGGGAATCCAATTTCTCAATGGCCTTAGTAGTCTTTCCATTAGGACCGGTGTTATCAGGAATATATGTGCAACAGGTTTCCCCTATCAGCTTACAGACTCCCCCTTTCTCTGCCAGGAGCATATCTAATGCCATCTGATTTTGGAAGGTCATGGCTGTGGTAGGACCCAATTGTTCAGCCGTACCCTTCATCCCATCTCTGGTGGCATTGACAAACCTTTGCTGATTGTAGTACAAGTAATTAATCCAATCAGCATTTTTGTAGGCTGTGATGATGGGGAGAATGGACTCAAAACCTGTCTTGACCGGATCTCGGTCCTTAAACTCATCTGGCACCCCTCGGGGCGCGCCAATCGTGTCCAGGAATACATGTGGATCAAAGCTTCCCCCCAGGTCTCTCTTGCGCCTATAGTTGGAGACATTTTCAGCTCCCGGGAAGCCTGGGTTTGGAGAGATCAGGAAAGTTTCAGCCTCACTCTGTGGAGTTTCAGCCTGTGTGAGAGCAGCTTGACATAAGTGCAGCAGGACACAAGTGTGTAGTTTTAAAAACTGCAGTAGTTACATTGGATTTGGTAAGTAACTGTATTTGTATTTGAATCTTCCTTTTATAAGTCAAAAGTGTACTGTTTTAATTTGTCTTAAATGTGATTTGGATAGTATTGCATTGGTAGTAAAAGTTTTGGTTTTGGCCTGTTGCTGTTTGCTAAGCAGGTGTTGATTAAATAGGGTGGGTTCTAATTAACATAGCAAAAGAGCTAGCAATCTCTCATTAGCTTAACTTAGAGGGGCTTGTATATAAACAGGTGAGCTGCTCTGTGGAGTTTCACTCTGTGGAGTTTCAGCCTGTGTGAGAGCAGCTTGACATAAGTGCAGCAGGACACAAGTGTGTAGTTTTAAAAACTGCAGTAGTTTGAAAACAGCAGGGGTTGTACACAAGTAATAGTGGTGAGTACAGCATTTACTTTTTAGCCGTACCTATTCTTATTATCTAGAATGTCTGGTTTGGTGCAGTGTAACTCTTGCCTGGCCGTTGTGTTTCGTAGTACTCTGTGGAACTTGCGATGCTGTCCAATTTGTATGCAAATGAAGGGGTTGTATGACAAGATTTCAAAATTACAGTCTTTAGTTTCTACTCTTCAGTCTGAAGTTATGAAGCTATCCCAGCCAGTAAAGCAGCTTGTTATACAGCCACCACGCCCACAAAGACTTCACAAGAGAAGGGCAGAGTGGAAGACTGTTGGCTCTGGAAGATTGCGCATTGTAGAACAAAAACATCAACATTTTGGACTAAGCCAATATAACCCATTTGCTGTTCTTTCTGAGCTTGATGTGGATGTATCTGCTAATTCTCAGTCTGGGCAGGATTTGGTAAGATCAAAGGAAGTGGACTTAAATAAGGGACCATATAAAATGAGTACAAAAGGGCAGCAAGGAACAGTTACCAAGCCAACCAATAGGAAAAGACATATTCTGGTTGGTGACTCAACAATTAGAGGTGTGGACTTTGGACAGGATAAAGATGAGCTAAAGGAAGTGAGGTGTCTCCCAGGTGCCACGGTTAATAGGGATAAGAAACGTATTATAAATATTGTGAAGTCTGCAAGCAAACATAACCAAGTGGACATTGTGCTACATCTTGGCACAAATGACTTATCCCAAAAAGATTTGTTTGTTGTACAGAGGGACTTCCAAAATTTTAGTCAGGAACTTTGCAAAATAACAGGTTCCATCACATTTTCTGAAGTTTTGCCAGTATGTAATCAGGGAAAAAAGGCACTCAACATCGCCAAGTTCAACTTGTGGTTACGTCAGTGGTGTGAAGACAAAGGCTTTGGATGTATTAGTCATGATGTTAGAAGGTGGTCGAACAATGAGTTGTTTAAGAGGGATGGCTTGCATCCTTCACAGAAAGGCACAGAAGAACTTGGAGTGGAACTCAGAGCATTTTTTGATTTAAACTAGAGGAAGGGGACAGAGATGTAACTTGCGAGGGTGATTTCTGTCCCCTACCATTTAGGATGAAGCAGGACATTGAAGCAGGAAACCCGGTTAGTGGTAGGCTAGAGGTGGAAAAGATCAAGGACACACTAAAATACAATACCAACAACATCCACATGATGTGTACCAATGCTCGCAGCTTGGGCAACAAGCTCTGTGAATTAATGGCTATCATATCCAGAGATGAATTGGATCTTGTTGCAATAACAGAGACTTGGTTCAAGGATCACAATGACTGGGAGATAGCCATACCCGGTTACACATTGTACAGAAAAGACAGATTGGATAGAAAGGGCGGTGGAGTAGCCATCTATGTCAAGACTACCCTTCAATCAACAATAATTCAGCATACACATAATGAACTAGAAACTCTCTGGGTTACCATGCAGACTAAGGAGGGAGCTGTGGTCAGAATTGGTGTGATATATAGGCCCTCTGGACAATCTGAGGATCTAGATAACCTGTTAATAGATGAAATCAGTGGAATGGCAGAGAAGGGGGACGTTGTAATTACAGGTGACTTCAACATGCCTGATGTGGACTGGAATATCCCAAGTGCATCGGCATGCAAGAGCAGGACTATATTAGAGGCACTTAATGGAGTGTCTCTAAAACAACTTGTGACATTGCCAACTAGAGGAGATAACATTCTGGACTTAGTTCTGACCAATGGGGATCTGGTGTCCGAGGTCAGGGTTGAAGAAAATCTGGGTTCCAGTGACCATCAATGCTTATGGTTCAGAATAAAAACAGACATTGTGCAATCACACACCAGAACCAAAGTGCTAGACTTTAGGAAGACAAACTTCAAGGAAATGGCGGAGTATGTAGAAAGAAAATTAGGTGAGTGGAACAGAGTAGCAGAAGTGAGTGCCCAGTGGTCACTATTAAAAATGGCCATCTTAAAGGCAACTAAGAAATATGTGAAACAAACTAGCAAGAATAAAAGGAAGAAGAAACCATTATGGTTTACTAGGGAAGTCAGCACTATCATAAAAGATAAGAAGTCTGCCTATAAGAAGTATAAAGTAAGTGGAAGTGTAGCTGACAGAGAGGCGTATAAAATTAAACAGAGGGAAGCAAAACTAATTATAAGGACTGCTAAAGGGCAAAAAGAGGAAGAAATGGCCAAATCTATGAAGAGGGGAGATAAAACCTTTTTCCGATATATTGGTGACAGAAAGAAGAAAAACAATGCAGTCTCAAAAATTAGAAATAGGGAAAATAAATATATTGACGGAGATAAGGCTGTGGCTGACCATCTGAATAGCTACTTTTGTTCGGTATTTTCAGATAGTAGCAGGCATGGTCATAGCACAACATCCAGCTGGGAGAGTACAGCTCCGGAGTTTCTGGAGGCTGATGTCTTAGCCAAGCTGGCACATCTAAAGGTAAGTAAGGCAATGGGTCCAGATGGAATCCAGCCCAGAGTTCTAAGGGAACTTAGGTTTGTGATTGCAGCCCCTCTAACTGATTTACTTAACCATTCCCTTTCAACTGGTGAGGTTCCAGATGATTGGAGAATGGCCAATGTCGTACCAATCCATAAAAAGGGGAGTAGAGAAGAAGCCAGTAATTACAGGCCAGTTAGTTTAACATCTATAGTGGTCAAATTAATGGAAACACTCTTAAAAAAACAGATAATTTCCCATCTAAAAATTAATGACCTATTGGACCCAAAACAGCACGGCTTTACTGAGGGCAGATCATGTCAGACCAATCTTATTGATTTCTTTGACAATGTCACTAAAGTGTTAGATGAAGGTGGTGCTGTGGATATCGCCTATCTGGATTTTAGCAAAGCCTTTGACACTGTACCACATAAGGAGCTCATAGATAAGTTATTGAAGGTAGGACTCAATCCCTGGATAGTTCAGTGGATTTCCAGTTGGCTGAGGGATCGGTATCAGAGCGTTGTTGTAAATGGCGTGCAATCTGAACAAAGGCGAGTTACAAGTGGTGTGCCGCAGGGCTCTGTCCTGGGCCCCATTCTTTTTAATATATTTGTAAGTGACATAGGAGAAGGCTTGGCAGGAAAAGTTTGTCTGTTTGCTGATGATACAAAGGTTAGTAATAGGGTGGATATTCCCGGAGGTGTCTGCAACATGGAAAATGATTTAGCTTTACTGGATAGATGGTCAAAACTGTGGAAACTAGAGTTTAATGTCTCTAAATGTAAAATCATGCACTTGGGTAGAAGGAATCCCTGCTCTGAGTACCGTATGGGCAGCACTGTGTTAGCCAGGACCTCGGAGGAGAGAGATTTAGGGGTACTGATTACTGATAGCTGCAAGATGAGTGGACAGTGTAGCCAGGCAGTGGGAAAAGCAAGCAGGATGCTCGGCTGCATAGCTCGAGGCATCACCAGTAGGAAGAGGGAGGTCGTGATGCCGCTTTATAGAGCCCTGGTAAGGCCACAGCTAGAATACTGTGTGCAGTTCTGGAGACCTTACCTGCAAAAAGACATTATTCAAATAGAACGTGTCCAAAGGCGGGCAACGAAAATGGTGGAAGGACTTAAACTTAAAACTTATCAGGAGAGACTTAAAGAACTTAATTTGTACAGTCTGGAGGAAAGAAGGGAGAGGGGGGACATGATTGAGACCTTTAAATATGTGAAAGGATTGAATAAGGTTCAGGAGGGAAGTGTTTTTAAGAAGAAACTTAACGATAGAACAAGGGGGCACAACCTGAAGCTAGTCGGGGGGAAGATCAGGAGCAATGTTAGAAAATATTATTTTACAGAAAGAGTAGTAGGTGCTTGGAACAAACTTCCAGCAGAGGTAGTTGAAACATCAACAGTCACTGAATTTAAACATGCCTGGGATAAGCACACATCTATCCTAAGATAAAGAGTACATACAGTATACGCATAAGGGCAGACTAGATGGACCGTATGGTCTCCTTCTGCCGTCAACCTTCTATGTTTCTATGTTTCTATGTTAAGGCATTATTACTTTAACCAATGCACACTGACCTTTCCATTGAGTGCGGAGGCGGTGACGAATCTTATTGTCTCCACAGACCCAAAAGACATCTCCCACAGTGTATGCCTGATTACATAAAAGAGCATGGTAGGTAGTTGTATCTCTGTACCCCTTGCAGAATCCTTCCCTAAACTCTTCCACGTCCATTGACCCCGTGGTGCTATTAAAACAGGTGCAATTCCCGGGAAGTATACTGATACCAGGTCCGGGAGGCACAGTGTTAGTCAACCTAGGATATTTATCTTCCCATCATGGGCAACCTGTAAGGTCTACATGTGTCTGATTCTTGAACAGATTCAAAAAACACTCTGTCTCTTCTTCTGGCAAAGGGAATGGCATCATCCCTAGACGGGGTCTGGCGGCTGCACACACGTAAAAATCGGACTTATTTTGGCTCTGAGCGGTGTAGTGAGCCCATTTAACCCAAAGATTATTGTTACTATCAAAACCTGTTTCCGAGGAGAAAGTATCTTCAGGGGAAGGGTCTATCATAGTCCGAATTCCTTGCAAATTCTGAAGGATCCCACCCGCTTCTAGTGGGTCAGAGCTCCCCGTAGGTTTCAGCTTGTTCTTCACATCAGCTAGGTCAAATTTCCTCAGACACGAGCTACACCCCCCTCCGGCATATGTTCCCATAACATATTGTCAGCGTAAGGGTCATACGTTTCATTGGGAATTTAGATTCCCGGTGGGGCAATTTTCTCCCGGTTTCCGCAAGAAGGTCATTCTGTTCAACAAGGGCCTCCCTTCTTTGTGCCTTCTTTGGTTTATATCCCCTGTCTGTTTCTCCCATATTCCAACCCACAGTTACCAAATAGGCACATTCCTGTCCTCAATAGTCATCGGTTACGCATATATAATGGGGGCCTTCACTTATTAACTATAAAAAATACCCTTCCTTACAATTGTAAACATCACAAAAGTCGAAGGTATACGTGACCACGTGTGAGCTTGAGTCAAACCAGAAAGTAACTATACTTCCACTATCCCCAGTCACCAAAGATTCTCTGGACGGGGATCTACGCTGTCTTACCCGTAGGGACACGGAGGGGGTCAAGGTGGGGTCTGCGTGCTTCCCATTACCTTGATTACATATTCCAGCTAGGGGCCCCAAGACTGCATGGTCATATTGACAGTGGGTTAGAACCCAAATCACAGAGACTATGAGAAAAGACACCATCATCGTAGTCCAAAAGTGATCTGAACTCAGCAACCAGTTCAAGATCCAGCTCCCCTTCTTCATGGGGGCCTGGGGACTCAGTTCTTGTTTTCCCTTCTTGTCCCCTTGGTGGGACGTCTGGCTGTGGCTCCCTGGGTGGAGCTTCTGATACTTCATCCTTGTCCTCTCTAGGTAGATGGTCTGGTAATTTCTTTACTCTTGAAGCGTGTATCCACGATCTGCAGTTTTCCACCAAGACCGCCGTCCTTGTAACCGCCACAACTCTTGTCTCTGGACCAAATGGGAATGCCTGTTTCCTACTGGGGTTCAGTTGTTTTATCACCACCTGGTCTCCTTCCTTCAGGTTGTGGAGCCGCTCCTGTAAAAGAGAAGGAGAGGTCCGAGATACTTTTTGTTCAAAGTTATCCAGGGTTTGGATCAAATTCCACACATTCATCCCTTATTACCTCTGGATCTCCTGTTTGTATCAATGGGGGTGGTCTTTCCCAAGGGGTTGGGAAGGGCTTTCCCATTAGAACTTCAAAGGGTGACAAGCCTGTCACTTTATTTGGGGTCATGCGTATATCAGCTAGTATTGCTGGTAATACTCTTTTCCACAAACGTCCCTCCTGTGGCCTTCCTGATTTTAACTTTGAGAGTCCTGTTCATTTTCTCCACTAACCCAGAACTTTGTGGATGATATGGAATATGAAACTTCCAGTCTATCCTAAGAACCTTGACCAGATCCTGACAAACCCTGGCCGTGAAGGCGGGACCATTGTGCGAGTTCAGGGCCAAGGGACAGCCCCAACAGGGTATTATCTCCTGAGTGAGTATTTTAACAACAGTACTCGCATCTTCCCTAATCGTAGGGAAGCATTCCACCCATCTGGAAAACATGTCTACTATTACCAGGAGGTACTCTTGTTTCTTCCCTATTTTGGGTATGTGTGTAAAATCCACCTGTGAGTAAAAGGTGTCGTATGATATACTAAAAGGTCATGTCTAGGTTTATTTGGGGTATTAGGGTTATTCCTGATGCAAGTAATGCAGCGACTAACATACTGTTTTACCATTTCTTTACAGTCTAATATGAAAAAATCTTGTCTGAGTGCCTGATATGTATTCTTCCATCCTTTATGCCCTATCCCATGGTACTGTGCTATGAACAAGGGGGCACTTCAAGTGGGTATACAAGGCTTCCCCTCTTTGCACAAAAGACCATCTTGGTTCAAGCAGCCAATATCCGCAGACAGGCGGGCATGCCTTGTACCTGCACAGGTAGAAGTTTAGAAAAAAATGCCACGGGTCTTAGTTTGCCCCCATGCTCCTGAGCTAAAACTCCTGCGAAGGTCTTACAGTTCTCACGTACATATTAGTGAAACATTTTCACATAATCTGGGAGGCCCAGGCCCGGGGTACAAACTAAAGCATTCTTTAAATACACAAATACATCAACTTGCTCTGGGGACCATTTGACAAGGTCAGGTTGGTCTAAATGTGTAGCAGCTCTCAATAGATTATCGTAATAGGAGCAATCAGGTATCCACTGGCGGCAGTAACCAGTCATGCCCAGAAAGTTAGCATCTCTTTCTTTGTCTGTGGGCGGGGAATACCCAGTATCGCGCTAATCCTTTTGGGGCTTATACACATTTTGCCTTTGGTCAACACAAAACCAAGATATTCAATCTCCTCCTGACATCATTGCAACTTTTCCTTAGACACTTTAAAACCACTTTCAAACAGGTTCTGTAACAGATTCAATCCATCTACCCGGGCCGCCTCCCTTGTTGGACTGCTCAGCAACACATCATCAGCATACAGCAGTACAACTGACCCTCGCGGGGGAGTCCACTCTCTGAGTGTTTCCCTGAGGACAATGGCAAAATCAACTGGTGAATTGATGAATCCCTGAGGGAGTCGTGCGAAAGTCAACTGCTTCTAGCAGTACTTAAAAGCAAAAAGAAGCATTGTAGCCACGTCTACTGGTATTCCAAAAAATGCATTCTTTAAATCAAATACACTAAATATTTCATGGTCATGGGGAATGGCTGTAAGTAAGGAGACCACATCAGGCACCACTGGTGCCAGCGGCACCACCACACTGTTCACAGCTCTCAAATCCTGGACAAACCTATAGGTGCCATCTGCCTTCCTCACAGGGTTGATAGGGGACACAGTCTCCACCAGCACCCCATTTTTCCAAAAAATTCTCTATCAAGGGGGCTATACCCTCTTCCTTTTCTTCAGACAGAGGATATTGCTTGTGAAATACTGGGCCTGCTCCCTGTCTTAGTACTGCCTTATAAGGGGTACAATCTATGTGACCCACATCATGAGCATCACGGGCCCACACTTTCTCATTCACCCCTTCAAATTCTATTTGGAAAAGACACTGGGCAGTTTCTTGTGGGTTGGCCTGTAGGTTGAGGGCAGTGGAGGTGACACACATGCCCCCATTCTTGAGGGCCACAATTGACAGTCCTAAAGGACCCATCAGATCCATCCCATCCATCCATCCAACCCGTCCTAGCAAATTGATTGGGCACCTAGGTAACACCCTGAATGTATGTTCCAGGGTCTTGGTCTGGTTAAGGTCAGTCACTGTCAATGGGGGGGTGGAATATGTAGTTGTAAGTTTCCCGTTAATTTCCATTGAGGGTGCAGCCCTTCCAGTAGGTCCGTGATAATAGTCTCAGCATAATACACTGCAGGTGGCCCCGGTATCAACTACCATCGGGGTCACCTTGGCATTGATCTTAAGGATCACATGGGGTGGTTGTGAGAAATGATCGGAGACTACTGGAAAGGTTGGGACACTGACCCCAGGGCCTCCTCATTTTTGGCCCACCCCCGTCCAGTTGACCGGGTAACGCGGTACTTGTTCCTGGGGGCGCGAGACTGTTTGTGGCACAGGGGTGGAGCGACCTTTCAGCTCCTGTTCTTGGGTGGCCATTTTTCTTACTCTCCTATTTTGCGGGCACTCAGCTTTCCAATGATCCATTGCCCTACATATGAAACATCCCCTAGGATTTGGAGGTGTCTGCCCTCTTCCTCTTCCCCTAAAATTCCCTCTTCTTCTATAATCATCCCAAAACTGCCAACTCCCTCTTTCCGGAGGGCTCTGAAATAACACAGTGTATTGGGGGGTGGTCTGGTAGGTCATTTGTGTCGCCCCTGCTTTGGGGACTTCCAAGCAACCTGCTGAATCCCGGGACAATACTTCAGTGGCAAAATCTCGGGGGACCATTGTTCCCCATTTTGGTATTTGTTGTTTTATTTGCAGGGATACAGTAGGGAGGCAATTATTAATGAACGTCTGAATACACAGAGCAGACATTCCCCCCTCGAAACCCATACCACTTTCATGCGACCAGACATCTAAGAATCTTTTCCAAAACTCTGTCACTGATTCCCCTCTTTTCTGCCCAGAGCTGCAGCCAGCATCGGTTTGGACGTAAAAACCCTATTTATCTCTGCCGCTACCTCATTCCACATTTTCTCCTGGCCATCCTTTGTATTCAAGGGGTAAGTGGTGGCATCTATATCAGAGTCCACTGTTTCTGAGAGTGTCTTTACCAGGTCCCAGTCCCATCCGGTACCTTCCCCTACTAACCTATCTAGGATCAGCTTCAGATCCTCCTGTGTATAGTTCCTTCCCCTTGTTGCCCTCTGTAAATAATTAAGTGCGCCTATGGGTGCAGTACTCAGTTTGGGACAGTGCTTGATTATGTGATCTATCTCTTTCAAGTCCAAGGGTGTCTTTACTACCATGTTTCCTGCAGTTAAGAAGGGAAATTGTGATGTGCTTGGCTGCATAACTTCCTTGAACTTGTATATCCTACCCCGGGTTATCCTTTTCCCTTCTCTCATTAGATCTATCTCTTCTTCTTTATCCTCTCTCGGGACATCTGTGCCTACTTTCTCTTTTTCTTTTTGTTTCTTAACCTCTGCTTCTCTACTTTCTCTCTCCCACTTACCTTGTTCTATAAATTTAGTCTGTTCCTGTCCTGCCGGACTTGTGACAATAGCCACAGTTTCTTCCAGAGAAGGGTAGCATGACACTACCTTCATACCCTTCGGGATTCCCTGAGTACTATATGGTGGCGGAGGGGGTGCACTGGCCACAGCTAGTGTGTCCATTGTAAGGACTGGTGGTAAGGGTCTCTTCACCTGTCCTTCTTTTCTGTGTTCTTCCTTACATTTTTGTCATTGTTCTTCCTTTTAGATTTAACTTTCCCTTTCTTTGGTACCAACCCGGGGCCACCTCCAACCATTTTCTCCCACATATCTCCATGTACCCATAGTCCCACTTAGGGTCCCCAGAATACCAAGGGAAGGCATCCTTATCTTTCAGACATAATCCCTTTATCATGTCCACATGAAAGGTGTCATTTGCCCCTTCCCTTCACGTAGAAATGGGTTGGAACTACCTTGACCCTCTGTCCATCCCGCCTGATTGTCCACAAAGGGTTGTACAAAAAATCCTGATCCTGATACACGTTCCACATATTGAACACAATTCTCTCCCTTTTTTCGGGGTCTTACTTTCTTGACCAGCCAGATTTTCTCAACCACCTTTAACTTACAACACTGTATTTTTCAGTAACCCCAGACGTGCTCACCTTCACATCCTTATAGGTCACACAAACAAATAATCTTATACTTCTAAGCAATGTGATAGTAGCAGAGAGAAAGAAAGACATACAAACCCTGACCAGGAGGATCACAGATATTTACAACTTACTTATATAGCACTATTTCAATATTTCCCCGGAACCCTTTTGTTCCGCTTTACTCATAAATCAACCCAACCTTATAAGTCCGATATTGCCGCCCGAGGACAAGTAGGAAAACAAAGTTCACTTACCCTCGGGTGAGGCAATATCCCACTTCTGACACCAATAAATTGTTGGGGTTTCCACCCTGGGTATTAGGCCCCAGACGCCTCCTTATCCCCTGTGATCGTCCCTGTCAGTTCTGTATGGTCCGGACCGGGAGCCTTGTACGGCGCGCAAGGAAATGAACAAACAGCATTCACCGTACGAGACTCAAAGATTATTCATTCCAACTGGTCTTTAAATACATGTCAGGCAGGGAGGGATTTCAGCCCCACCTTTACAAATTCATTGTTTAATCAGTTTCATATCTTGTCAGAAATGCTGTCTGTTACTTTTAGTTTCAGAAAAAATGGCCTAACCACAACTTCTGCTACTTGTGTCAGCGATGTTCCAGATAAGCTTTTAGCGTGGGCAAGTTTCTATGATATAGTATATTGTATATAGTACATTGTTCATATATCACTAAGCATGCATTAAAAGCTTAAAGGGGACAGAATCAAATGTTATCCTGATATTCCCCATTAGTCCCCCTGCTAAGGGAGTCCGCCACCTGGTTCTCCACACCTGGGATGTAGACCGCTGAGATGCAGGGAACATGCTGTTCCGCCCAAGACAGAATCAGGGAAACAGCCCGACCCCGAAGGTGAGTGAATAGGCGAGAAAGAACCAACCTGATCGCCCTCAGTTCCAGGACGTTGATGGAAGCATGGGCCTCTTGTGGATCCCACCGACCCTGGAACCTCAGGGACTTCCAGAAGCCTCCCCAGCTGTGCAGACTGGCATCCGTGGTGACCGTTTCCCAGCACGGGGGCAGGAAGGACCTGCCTTCCAGAAGGTTCCTTGAGTCCAGCCACCACAGGAGAGACTGTCTGGCCAGGGGAGACAGTACAAATTCCTGATCCAGGGAGACAGGGTCCTGATCCCAAACTGACAAGAGGTGCAACTGAAGAGGTCTCATGTGAAACTGAGCAAAGGGGACTGCCTCGAAGCAGGACACCATCAGGCCCAACAAACTGCATCCCCTGGTGGATGGAGGGATGAGGACGCAACAGCAGAGCCCGAGCCTGCAGCTGAAGACCCTCCACCTTCTGCTGAGGAAGGAACATCTTGACCTGAGAGGTATCCAGAGTCATGTCCGGAAAGGACCTCACCAAGGACAGGAACAGAGAAGATTTGGGATAGTTGATCACCCAGCCGAAAGACTCCAGAGTGGATGTCACCATTTGAGTGTCCCGCTCGGCCTGAGGAAAAGACTCAGCCACAATCAGGATATCGCTTTTGTAAGGAATTATGCGGATGCCCTGGTTCCTTAGCAGAGCCATCACTCCCACCAGCACCTTGGTGAACACCCGAGGTACCGAGGTGATACCGAAGGGTAGAGCCACAAACTGGTAATGCTGATCCTGCAGCTCGAACCTTAGAAATCTCTGATGACCTGGGAAGATAGGCACATGAAGATAAGCATCCTTGATGTCCACAGTGGTCATGAAGTCACCCGGCCGAAGGGTACTGACAGCAGAGCGCAGCGTCTCCATGCAAAAATGCTTGAATCTGACAAATTTGTTGAGGCCCTTCAGATCCAAAATGGGCCTCAGAGAGCCGTCCTTTTTGGGGACCGTGAAAAGGTTTGAATAGTACCCCTGACCTCTTTCTTGATGAGGCACCAAACAAATGATTCTGGACTCTAACGGGCAATGAACTGCCAGAAGCAACCCCTGAGTGGACAGGGGGTTAAAAGACATCCGGGATCTGATGAATCTTGGGGGGAAGGGGGGGGGGCAGGCAGCAAACTCTATCTTGTAACCGGAGAACACTACCTCCTGAATCCACCGGTCTGAGACATGAAGCCTCCAGACGTGACCAAAGAGCCGAAGCCGTCCCCCCACCCGGATGGGTGAGGGCGCCCCTTCATCCTTGGCTAGAACATCAAGACGTTCCCCAAACAGCCGCAGCCCCACGAAGGGGAGGCCAGTGAGAGCTTTCTTAGCCGCAGCGTCAGCTGCCCACTGGCGCAACCAGAAAGAGCGGCGCAAGAGCGCAGAGGTCCTTCCACACAGCTGCACAGTATCATCCATAGCAGTAAGGATAAAGGCCACATAATCAGTGCAAAGTAAGAGAGTCCTATATTCCTCCCCCACACTGCCAGCTGTTGTGACATCAATGAGACACTTGAGCAGTTTCTTAAGGGCAATAGCAGTAATGGCGGCAGCACATGACCGAAGTATTGGACAAGCCTAGCATGGAAGCGTCCACTTCAGGGGGAAATGACCACCTCTTAACAAGATCAACAGGAAAGGGATACCTCTTATCCAAACCCTTGGGCACCGCAGGCAACTTGTTAGGACGTTCCCATTCTTTAAGCACCAAGGTGGTAAAATGTTCCTACTCAGGGAACTCTAGACGCTGTTTACCAGGGTGAAAAAGCTCCCCCTGCTTTCTTTTAGCTACCTCAGGGGCAGCAATGTGCAAAATTTCAAAAATATGTGACAGCAGATTATCAGTGTCCTCAGGGTACCATGATTCCTCTCCGGACGCAGACCCAGGGTCACTATCGCAACCCTCCTGCTGGTTCCCAGAGGAGTCAGAATCCTGAGAGAGCTCCCCCTCTCAAGGGGGTGACAGTCACCAAGCTCATCAATCCCCACATACATCTCAGTAAGGGGAGCAGGCCTGGGATCTATGTGTCTCTTCTTGCCAGAGGCCCTCCTAGAAACATTCCTGGCAAGCTGCTTTTCAACGTTAGCCACCCGCAGAGCCAAATCAGAATGTGACTCCCTGCCAACATTCCCCTCACTGGGGCCCAATTGCAGGAGCGGGGGAGTAGGTGAAGCTGAGTGAGGCACAGAGCTGGGAAGCGAAGCAGGCAAACCAGCTTGAAGCGCAAGGACACGCACACCTTGACACTGTTACTTACAGGGGATACCCCACACATGGAACACAGCCGTGCTTGCCCCAAAGGGCCCCCAAGTGCGCTATCCCCAAAAGCCTCCATATGGTGATTAGCACAGGCACAATAGGCCAGCAGTGGGTACAGGCTTAAGACAGAAGCCACCCGGGATGCCCTCCCACGGGATGCCCCCAGAAGTTAATAAAAGGGGGATGAGGGGGAGGAAGGAGTGGAGCCGGGAGAAACCACAACCCAAGGGTATCGCGCCTGAAAGACATAAGTAAAATCACACATGAGCATCCCGCAGCAAAATACCCCAATACAATAAAAAAAAAGGGGGACTCACGGACCAAAGACACCGCGGGGTCACACAGGCACAGACCGCTGGATAAGGCGCTTGGAGGAAGCAGCGCTGCAGCCAGGAAGGGAGAAATCCAGACGCGCAGCTTGTCCAAAATGGCGCCTGCAGAGGTACCTCGAGGGGTGGGCCGCGAGGTGAACGTCGCGATACGCGTCATCACCCGGCCCCGCCTCCCCCGAAGAGCGCTCACGTGACCCGGCCGGCGCCATGACAAAGCAAAATCACCTCAGGTTATAACGCCCACAGCCGCGGAACACAGTACAAAGCGGCGCAACAGCTAAAAACACCAGAAAGAACACCAAAAAATGTAAAAACACCACAGATATCACTACTCGCCGCTACCACCCACCCAACTAAGTTAGGGGGGGAGAGAGAGAGATGAGAAAGCAGTGGCGAGCAGCCATGGTCAGGTCCCCAAACTACTTACCCCCTCAGAAGCTAGGACAGAAACTCTGCATCCCTAATAGGCTCACCATAAAGCCTATCGCCGGCTACCCTTTGTGTTACAGGGTCTGCGGCTTGGAGCTGCGCTCCAGGAGCACTTGACCCTAGTGCTCTTCTACCTTCACCCGATCTGTCAGCCAAGGCTGGGAGGCAGTGAGGGTCCAGAAACGGATGGAAATAGACATGCAGGGCCGCAGGCTTGGTTGCCCTGCTCACCTGCACAAGAGAGAGAGCCATCTTCTAACTTCTCAGTTCCACTGCAGAGGAAACACTGGGAACTCTATAGTTAAGCCTGTTTTTATAGGGAGCCGGGACAAGCCACAACTTTTCTGCAGTACCACTGCACCACCTTGTGGCTGAATAACCCAACTGTTATGAATACCGATGATACCACAATGCTTTCACCACATCTTATTTAGACCCGGCTAAGTTTAAAAAATACAGGACCACTAACTGGCCAAGATATAAATATAGAGACAAAAAAAAACCAAAAAAACAAACGGCCAACAGCATGAGGCAATTGGGGTAGTGCCCTTTACAAGAACAGACAAATACAGAAAAAAATACACACAAACCAAAAATTTAAAACCAAAGTGCCAGATTCAATTTTGTGGTATACATTAAACAAGAAAGGATAATCTAAAAGGGAGGAAGACAGCTATGTGGATTAAAACAAACAGAAAGGTATGCATAAAGAAGGGGTTCAAAAGCAAATTAGGAGGTATTTAGTCAAAATCAATATTGAGGCCCAGGGGGGCCAAGGTATCCAGTTCGTAAATCCACTTGCTCTCTTTCTGCAAGACCCGCCTCAACAAATGAGAACCCCTCCAATTCTTTTCCACCCGATCGATCCCAATAAAGGTCATCAATTTGGGGGTTTTTAAAATGTGTGTCTTTAAAATGTGCCGAGAGACTGTGTAACTCAAATCCTCTCTGTATGTTATATATGTGTTCTCTTATACAAACCTTTAATTCGCTGGTGGTCCTCCCTACATAGTACAGTTTACAGGGCCACCAGGTCAGGTAAACCACAATTTTTGAAATACAAGAGATAAACTTGGAAATTTTATCATTCTTATCTCTATTCTGAACTGAGAAAGATTTAGTTGGTTTGGCCACCACAGGACTGAGTTTAAAGCCCATGCAGGACCCACACCGATAGAACCCTTCCAGGGTGCCAAGACCTGAGGAGGGTCTTGCGGGAGGATCCACAAAACTCCTGGTAAGGAGATACCCCAGGGTTCTCCGGCAACAAAGATCCCAATGTGGCATCGCTCTTTAGGATGTGCCAATGTTTAGATACTACCTTCCTCACATCCTTGTATTGGGTACTAAATGTCGTGATAAACGATAAATCCGATTGGAATTTTTTTGATGATGGATCGTCAGATTTGTGTAGCAGAGAGGGCTGATCTCTTTCCCTTACTAGATCTCTCTGGGTGTAGGTGTCGTCCTGATCATACCCTTTGTTCAGAAACCGGGGCTAGTTCCAAAGATTGTGAATCAAAGCCCTCCAATTTTGTGCAATTGCGCCTCAATCTCGTGAACTGGCCTTTCGGGATGGCCTTTAGCCATTGCGGGTGATGACAGCTATTATGAGGCACATAGCCATTTATGTCATTGGGTTTGAAATAAGTCAGATTTAACAGATTTACTGCTACTCTCCAGAGTAAATTCTAAATTGAAATCATTGTTATTTACTGCCACAAAAAAATTCTCTAGGCCCACGTGGGACCCATTCCAAAAACAGAGCACATAGTCAATGTACCGTCTCCAGATCTTAAGGTTTGACCAGATGTTAAAGTCGATAAATTGGGCTTCCCACCCCCCCCCGACGTATAAATTGGGCATACTCTGTGCAAACTTGGCCCCCATCGCCACCCCTTTCTTTTGTAAATAGAATGTATTGGCAAAAGCGAAAATCAAACATTCTATCACAAAATCGACTTGTGCTTGTGGAAGGGTGGGATGGAGGTCCAAGAAGTAGCGTACTGCAGCTATTCCTTTCTTGTGAGGAATTACTGTGTAGAGTGATGTTACGTCCGCTGTGTCCAACCATGTGCTCCCATCACACACCAAACCTTCACATAAATCCAATACCTGGCTGGAATCCTTTAAATTGGTAAATTAATAACCAAACCCTGTAGGAAAAAGTCCACATACTCTCAGATACTCATAAACTGACCGGTGATGGGAGGGAGGGGGTGGGGCCTAGCAGCTCCTCCTTCCTTCATGTCAGAGTGAATGGCCCCTTCCCGTCCCTCCTGTGAGATCTGCCACTGAGCCAGAATGGAGACCAGCAGCACAGGCAAAACACAGACAGCCCCAGAATCCAAAACTTTAACCCCCTGTCATCTGAGAGGTGGCCATCAGGAAACCAGGGTAAGTCCTCATTTCTTTCTCTCTGGCCAACAGGGTTTCTGAGTCAGAAACCAACCTAACCCTCCTAATCTTCTTTCAATTTGTAGGAGGCCATGTGCGGGTCCCAATACAGTCTCACTTGGATCCCCAGTACCTATCACAGAGCAGTTCTATAAGCCAATGTCTTCTGTCAGGTGAGTGACCCATGTTCTATCCAACCCACCATTAGTTCTGCTTCCTTTAGGGGGTCTGACGCCATGTCAACCCTTTGGAGTTGCTAGAGGTGCTCCTGCTCATGGTCGAGGAAACATCCCCCTGGAGCCAGCTGATAAATTGAATGTTGCCCATTGCTGTTGTTTTTGGCAAACCTTTTTGGCCACCCTATGACCTCCACCTCCTTCCACTGCATTTTTCTCACTGTGCCCCACCCACTAGTGACTCCAGATAAGCTGGAATGTTTTGTACAACATTCTTGTCAGGGGCGGGGGGTAGACAAAAACACAACAACAGCAGCAGTTTCTCTGAGCTCCTAAGGCCTGTGGTAGCCAGTAGCCCTATCATTAGTCTGTCAAAGCCAATGTAGGTGGGTAGCACTATCAGCAGTCTCTGTCATTGCCTAAGGCCTATGAAAGCCAGTGGATTGGGGGGGGGGTAACAGCAACACCAGTCTTACTGAGCCCCTAAATGCCTTTGAAAACCAGTGGAGGGAGGTAACAGCAGCAGTAGCAGCCTCATAGAGTCCTTAAGGCTAGTGAAATCCAGTGGAGGATGAAACCTGCAGCAGTCTTGTTGAGCCCCTAAAAGCCTGTGAAAGCCAGTGTAGGTGGGTAGCAGGGACAGCAGTCTCTCTGAGACCCTAAGGCCTGTGACAGGCAATAGAGGAGGGTCACACAAACACAAGTCTCTCTGAGACCCTAAGGCATGTGACAGGCAATAGAGGAGGGTCACACGAGCACTAGTCTTTCTGAGACCCTAAGGCCTGTGACAGGCAATAGAGGAAGGTCACATGAGCACTAGTCTCTTTGAGACCCTAAGGCCTGTGACAGGCAATAGAGGAGGGTCACACGAACACAAGTCTCTCTAAGACCCTAAGGCATGTGACAGGCAATAGAGGAGGGTCACACGAGCACTAGTCTCTCTGAGACCCCAAGGCCTGTGACAGGCAATAGAGGAGGGTCACATGAGCACTAGTCTCTTTGAGACCCTAAGGCCTGTGACAGGCAATAGAGGAGGGTCACACGAGCACTAGTCTCTCTGAGACCCTAAGGCCTGTGACAGCCAGAGTAGGTGGGTAGCAGGAGAAGCAGTCTCTCTGAGTTCCTAAATCCTGTGACAGTTCATTTAGCTGGGTAAGTGTTCTTTTAGTGTGAATAACACTCCGGTGTAATACAGTCAGTATTTACAATGTCAAACATTAAGGGGTCTCTGGCTCTATGTCCAGCGACAGTGGCGGTAGAAGTGGATACCAGCACAAGGGAGAGAAGCAGTGGCAGAAGGACTGGTGTTGTCAGAAGCAGGGAGTGTGAGCCAGTTTGTCCAAGTCTGACTGTTCCAAGACAGTGTGCAGGCTCAGACTGGCCCATAAGGTTACCAAGAAATCCCCCTCAGTGGACCCCAGGATTCAAGGGCACCTTTGATGTATCTTATTTGTAATTATCTCTAATACACTGTAAAGCAGTCATGGGCCTGCCGTTGGAAGCTTACAGCTGGTTTACAGCTTTGTGATGTGTGCATTGTGCTGCTGTAATAGAGAGAGCAGTGTAAATATTGTCTCCTTTGTTCTGGAACCTGCAGAACCTAGAAATCAATTAAAGGCCAAGCTATATATTGTAAATTGCAACTTAAATCATACAGATACAGTTGCAATCCCTAAACTGCACGATATGTGGTCAGATCCTACAGGTATATCGTACATTTGGATTATCATTAGAGATGGGCGAGTTCGGGTTCCCAAACCAGAAAGGAACTTAAGCCAGAAATCCATGTTCCAATTTGGCATCCGTCCCAAACATGGAAAAGCTGGTTGCTGGACTGCGGATCAGCCCATCCACCCGCTTCACCTAAGGTTGCAGTAACACACCTGAGCCCTGATCCTATTCTGCCAGCGGTGGCCACGTGACAATACAAACAGAAAGATGGCCTCCAGCTCCCAATAGCGAGGACACTCCTGGTGCCAGCACTAGAGTGTCCTTACTTATGGGAGCTGGCAGCCATCTTTCTTTAGCTCCGACTGGGGCCATTTCCAGACGTAGCTGCTGCCGCTGACAGCAGGGGATAGGGACTCAGCAGTGCTTCTGCCAGAGGTGTAGCTAGGCATTTTAGCACCTTGGGCAAAGGTTTGGAATTGTGCCCTCACTTGTGTACAGGCCCTCTCTGGTACCCCCCTGACCTGCTGCACCCTGAGCATGTGTCCCCCATGCCCCCCCAAGCTACGCCCTTGGCTTCTGCTGCACACTCTGTACACCTGCCACAGCAAACACCCCCAAAAGTTGGGGTCCCTATTGATTTCAATTCGGACCGAGTTCGGTTCCCCGAACCCGAACATTTGCTCAAAGTTTGGTCAAACTTGCCAGACCCAAACCTTGGGGGTTCGCTCATCTCTAACTATCATATGATTGGGATATCCTGGCAATTGGCAGGTTTTTAGTACAACACCTCACCTTGTCCTTTGAACTTCATCCTTGCCCCTGGTACGTCACCAACAACCAATAATAGGAACTTCCTTTGTGCAATGTGCAGATATGCCTCAACAACAAAATAATGCATCCAGTGCCATCTATAATGTATCTACTCTTTATCTGTTATCTTGCTAGTGGTAGAAAAATAAATCTGTGCACCCAAAATAAGTATTCACATGGTACATATACGGGAAATAATTCTGGGCGCATGGATTCTATTTTTAGGAAAGTAAACAATTTCTCTTTAAGGAAGTGTTATCTAGATGATAAAAACATGTTCTGAGGCAGAAACACGTAATGCACTAAATATGAGGCTGGGAAGTTTTTACCTGCTCCCTGCTGTGTAATACATTGCAACAACCAGGCTATGGTTGAAGTTACAGTTGCAGCTAGAGCAGCACCCTCCTGTGATACACTGTGTGTCAGCCATTGATCTGATAATACGATTTAAAGGTTAACAGCTCACAAATTGCTCACAGCTTTCTGCCATGTGTGAGTGGTTTCTGCATTACAGAGCTGCAATGGGAAGATTAGAAAGGAGAATGCTGCATTTGTACCTGTAGATCAACAAGAGGGAATGTGGTATTTTAAGGTCTTTTTTATTTTGTTCAGATGCTGTGACAAACTGTGGTTCAAAAACCAAAAGATGACAAGAAAAAATAAAGGTTTCCCCTAATGATCAATATCTGTGAAATCAGAAGAGTCACGTCAGTGATGTTCTCAGATCCAGCCTGGCATAGCCGGCTTCATGGCATGGCAGAGTATTTACTACACAGTCCTATATTTATAATGCAAATCTTCCCCCTGATACCTCTCGCACACCCTACGAATCAACATAGAATAAAATTATTCCCCATCTAATTCTTCCGCCAGACACGTCTGGAGACTTTAGATTCAAATATAGACAAAGGGAAAACAATTGCCTAGAGTCTATGGAAATGCTTAAAAAGTTTGGACCTCGTTTACAAAATAGAGTTCAAGATGGCGCCTAATAAAGTAAGCTTGTGTCCAACTGAGCCTCCAATCTATGTGTAATACTTTTATCAACCCCCCAGACATGATTGTGTATTTCATTTTGTAAACATTGTCTAAGCAGGTGCATATAAAATACACTCTTTCCAAGGTATTAAAGTGGCCCTCCAGTTCAAAAAAATAAAGTTAAGTAATATGTTCCCCTAAAGCCCCCCTTTGATAATCAGCGGACCAACACCCATGTGGGTGTGGGTGTTGGCACTGCTGCAATAATACTGACTGGGGTGCATCCAGAATGCGGAAGCCTCCCCCACTCATAACCCGCAAAGTGCAAGCTATTCTTACCTTACCCATGTTGAGGAAATGTGGCTATTTCTCCTTGATTATGTCATTGGTTGTTGGATTCTGGCCACTTTCTGACCAAACATCCCACAGACACTGCGTATGGCACCATACTTCTCAAGTCTTCCCGAGTACAAGCCATATAGCACAATGATACAAAATACACGTATTTCGCACCACCTATACAACATAAACTAATATTGTTCTATGCTGTATGTGGCCGTGCCTGCAACCCAGGGCCACTCTCAGTACCAACTACAAACTCCACCAAGTGATGGCTCCAGCAACCACCCAGCCGGCCCCAAAGGTGCAGCACCCCCTCCACAACAATCAATCAAAATATATCTCAAGAATTCATTTTTATTATTGAGCTTTCCGTTTAAAATTTACATACAAATACATAAATTAAAATGCCCAAGGCTATTCATTATGAAGGGCATCCCATGCTGACCCACAATCCTTTTACAATCTGTGCTAAATCCATCACAATATAAAAAACAATCAAATATAAAGTGCTATTTGCTATTAGTTAAAG
Organism: Gastrophryne carolinensis; assembly: GCA_027917425.1. Lineage (NCBI taxonomy): Eukaryota > Metazoa > Chordata > Amphibia > Anura > Microhylidae > Gastrophryne > Gastrophryne carolinensis. Next base: position 5,463,235 of record CM051240.1, on the reverse strand, counting down.
TGCCAAAGTGCAGAAAAAGTGCTAATATATTCCAAACAAATTGTAAGTAATAGAGTCTATAAGAAAATAATGGCAAAAGGAGTAAAGTGCAGAGTGGTCACAGCTAAACAATTGATGAAAGCAAAAAACATCACCAAGGGATCCCCCACATGAATAGGCAAAGGATGGGCCCCATATAGTACAATGACATCATGCTTTCACATTCCTATGCATCAGCATCACCTACTCTTTAAAGCTTGACCATACCCCCATATTGCTTCTCTAAAAGCAGCTGGTCATAATTAGTTTAATAAATCAATGATTTTATTAAAGACTACTAATATTCAATTTTCATTACCAAGGAATGCGCCTCCTGTACAAACTAATATGATGATAAGACCAAATGTCTTCTTCCCAAAGTAAATTTTAACTGCCCTTGATCGATGTAACTAATATGATCTTATCTTTTCATATGTAAGTAGCATAAATTATTTATAACCACTAAATTATAATAATAATAAGGCCTAGTGCCTGCTTTCGGAGGATATCGTTATATAAGTCATCCCTCGAAAATTGTATTGTAACCACTAGGGGGCGTAATGACGGGGCACATAAGGGGAGAGCTCCATGGAGGTGGAGGAGACGCACGCTGTGCAATATTTCCGGGGAAAAATTAATCTAAGACAGTGTCTTATTTTCGGGGAAACAGGATATATATATATATATATATATATATATATATATATATATATATATATATATTTTTTTTTTTTTTTAATATGCTTTATTTACGTTTTCAACACATAAGCAATGCAATTCAGGGACAGGGAAGGGTGAATAAGGTTGTCCAATATCAAGAAACATTCATTTCCACATACAGCAGACAGGGTACATAATCAAGGTCAGATCATCATTTCACATGTCAAACTGTAACAGCATAACATCATATTGCTGCCTAATCTGCCGCCCGAGGCCATTAAGCATTCCAGTACGAAAGTCGTCTAATGCTTGACAGCCATCATGTTATCTTTTCTATATGATACTCCACATTATGGTCTTCGGAACAACCCAGACATAGGGTAAGTATAGGGTGCCAGGGAGGATAGAGCTAAAATGAGGGGGGGGGGAGCAGGTGGAGGGAACATGCAGGGGCAGGGACCCCCTTCCTATAGCCCACCTTTTCCACCTACGATGTTCCTTTAACATTTGAGAAAGTCAGAGCAGGACCAAGTGTCTTGCTTTGATGGGAGAGAAATACTCCGCAGACTTTGACGTACATTACATTAGCCCCAATTCCTAAGAACTTGAGGTAAGGAGGCAATGGTCATTCTTCTAACGCACATAGAACTGGTACTATTCAGATCAACTCAAGGTGTCTCTCTGCTCAGGATCAATATCTGGGTCAGGCCTCTAGCCTTAATCACCAAGCACACCTGCAGCGTTTCCCTCCATGTGGAATATTATTATCTATCTGTAAGTGTCTTAAAATGTTTATAAACATTTTGTATCATAAATAACGATAAAGATAAAAAAGAAACATACAGTTCAATTAAAATTTCAAAAGCCAATCACTTATGTACAGGCAACGCACAGATACACAACAGCAGCATAAAACAAGTCCATGATGGAGGCAGAGTAAACAACGATGATTTTTTGCCGCTGAAATCAACTTCTGTCTTTTTGACTGTTACTCAGGCTCTTTTCTCTTTCTTTAACATTTGACTGATGTGATTAATAATACACATTTGCAATGGCGAACACATCCAGTGAGAAAACTGTAAAGCTAAACCATACAAAATTCATTACAAAGCGACTGAACACTTTCCGTCCACTGGTCTATTTATCTGCTATTAGTTATCTTTTAATTCTTACTTTAATTCATCCTTTCACATTCACGTTAGTATAAGAATGGTAATGGGTACGAAACATATAATGCATCTTATAAACCTTCTTTACTAGACTTCTGTAGTATAAGATCAAATAAAACCAACAAAGCCTGGTTCACCAGGACATACTAATAGGGTCACACTTCAGATAGTTCTACACCTTTCTCATAAGGGCCCCTATTGTCATTGCAGACATTTTGCCTTCGACCTAAAGGCAATTCATACATTTCACTGATCAGTTCTCAATTCAACCATTTATTGTGAATGTAAATGTTCATCTTTAACATCCACTAGCACATCAAACCCATCGTATAAGATCCTTCATGGTGATAAACTACTATTTTTAATAAAAAAAATTAAATATGTACTTCAGAGACTAAAACAGTGTGGGGGGATGGTCTCTGTTCCCATCTTCTAAATACAATTATACGTTTTATCACATATTAAGTGTTAAGTTCCATAAGTTCAAACACATCTAATACCAAAAATGTAACCACATAACCGTATCTGTTTTTTCTCTACTTTTGAACTCATTTGGAACAAGCTTAACTAAATTTAGCTCTGTGCAGCTCTTTAAGTTAATAAATTATAATTAATTATTACAATTTTAGGACGTGCAGTTCTGAGGAATAACTGGGTGGCGCTGTTGAATAAGCCCCTGGAAGGAAGCTCCTCTGTCCAAAAAAAAACTATTGCATTACATCTTTATGTCTGACGCAGCCATTACGCCGGTGATCACTAAGGCCTGGAAGTCCTGACTCACCTGATTGCTACTTCCTTAGGACCTGTACAGGGTGGATATAGTGAGTTAGTTTGAATTTGCTTATATACAAAGTTTGCTAGGTTCTGTAATGTCAGTGATATATATTTTTTTTCTTTTTTTGGGTCGATTGACCACTACAGTAATACCTGTGAATAATATCTTATACCCAGATGGGGTATTAATCCTTTTTGTTCCGCGGTCATTGGGTACAGATTATATGCTGATATATGTGTCAGTGTATTGACTTCTGTGCACCATGAATCCTTTTTTGTGTGTGTATATACAATCAGATGTAACTTACAGACGCCTTGATTCAATAAAGAAAAAAAATGTTTTTCTTATTTTTCTTTTTTCCCCCTGTAGTTCCCCCCAATCCATCGCTGGTCTCCACAGACATCCATCGCTGTGTCCTGTGCTGATCTGCCACTGCTGTCACTGACAGCTGGGGAAATTGCGAATTCAGAAAGAAAGATAGGATGTGCTCATCCAGTCAATATATAGCAGTCAAGAGGTGCCAGAGGGGTGTGACCACACACTAAGCAAAGAAGAAAGTTAACCCTCTGCACACTCATACTATTGAAGAACCGAGCTAACACCTGTTAAGAACACAGACTGTTAGTTAACTTAGGCCTTTATTCATGAAGGGATAGCGTAAGGTAGCGGCTGGTTAATGAGAGGTAGCGACTGGTGAACGCCGGACACGGCAGCAATTACACATTTATCAAGCAGAATCTGTTTAGCGACTGGGATAGCGCCATGTAGCGTCCGATTCGTCATTTTCACATCCTCAGCGAACAGCACCAGCATTCAGCCTTGCACAGCGCCAGGTATGACCTCTCGCTACCTGTCGCTCCCCCATACATTTCAATGGACAATCCTTTTCTTCTCTTTAAACAGGGTTTTGTTTTTTGTTTGTTTTTTTCCCAAAAATCACAAATAATTCTGTGACCTCTCCTGACATTGAAAAAGCTGTTTTTTCATATTTTTTTTCATTTTTTTATATATTACTTCAGAAAGGACATTACAGGTCTGCCATTAAAGTGTTCATGTTACAATGTTGTTACAATGTAATTCCATATGTTTTCGCTTTGTTACTAGTGGATAGATGCTGAAAAACAGACTTTAATCACACAGCCTCCTGCGCTCTGGGCTTCAAACAAGTATTTTTCAGCGCCAGAGATTTGTGAGGCTGTTTTTTTGCTGAATATGGTGTGAGTCGGTCGCTATGAGCAGTCGCTAACATGCGCTCCCATACAGCGCTGTACTGGTCAAATAGCGACTCATCACAATGTATTCAACATTACTGAACAGCGACTATAAAGTAGCGACCCACGGCCGAGCACAGCGACTACTAGCGGGCGCTCTGAAAATGCCGCTACAGACGCTCATCTGTCGCTACCTGCCGCTAATGATGAATCAGCCTGACAGATTGCAATGAATGTAGAAGTGAGGTAGCCGCATCAAGGCAATCCAATTTGTACCCCGTCCCTAATATTACTATGTTTAAAAGTTTGTGCAGACATTTGCAACTTCTTTACTTGTGTGTGCACAAGCAATGCACTACATGAATCAGCCTGTCTAAAGACATTGCAATAACTTGACTTACTTAACTTGCAGGCAAGTAAAGCATTTCTCATTGTGTGTGTGCAAGCAAGTTAAGTTATTGCAATGTCTTTTGACAGGCTGATTCATGGACCTGGGAGGGAGGACAGAAGCCCTGGAATCCCGTATGGATGACACTACCACAGTCCTGGATAGCCAGGGAGCCATGCTAGAACAGCTCCAGGATGAAATATCTCTCTTAAAGGGCCAGAACGAAGAGTTAGAAAACCGTAACCGCAGGTCCAATTTGAGATTCCGGGGGCTCCCAGAAGCACTGGAGGACTCTGTGGGCACAGTCACAGCACTCCTACAAGAGCTGGTCCCAGAAGTACCAGTCAAAAGGCTGGAGCTCGATAGAGCACACAGAGCCCTAACCAAAAGACCAGCAGACGTCCCTCCACGGGACATTATAGTTACATTTCATTACTATCAAACCAAGGAAGCAGTGCTAAAAGCATCTAGGGAAAAGGCACTCCTGACGTTCCAAAACCATAACTACCAAGTTTACACTGACCCCTCGCAAACCACCATCATGAAGAGACGATCCTTCAAACCCTATCTCCAAGCACTACAAGCCCAAGGAGTGCGTTACAGGTGCAGCTTTCCTTTTAAGCTCTCCTTTTCCTTCCAGGGAAAACAGGTGCAAGCCTCCTCTTTACCAGAAATCATAGAAAAATTCAAAAGCCTGGACATCAGGCTGCCGGAGGCAGACAGAGCAACCCCGTCTCTCCCCTCGACGCCCAGAACACCAAGACCCATCCATAGCTGCAACAACCAAGTCACCTCATCTCCCAAGCAGTATACCCAACCACAGAAATCCTTAGCAATGAAAATATTACTCTCCCAGAAGTTTCACCCTGTTTAATAGGACTGAGACTCAAATATGCGCTAGGCACAATTGCTGGAAAGAAGCCCCAAGTAGCCAGCCGCTTAAGACCGGGTCCTCTGGAAAACCCCGGCAGTCCAGCTATCATCGTCGGACATTGTCCACCCTTGCAAGCGGCAGGCACGCTGAACCCCCCTTGGGGACACGTGGGCTGCCGTTGAGGACTTGGTCCTCTAGGGTCTGTAAGTGCTACCCCTTCAGCGTTACATAGATTTTTCTATCTCAACCAACAGTTGCTTATTATTAGTTTTGGTAATCTCATACTATTCCTATATCTGCAAAACGTTAGTCCGCAAACTACCCAGAACTTTTCAAAACTCTTGATAAATTACTAACATCATGGCAAATGGTGAGGCTATCCTGGCTAGGACAAATAGTGGCATTGAAAATGGTATTCCTCCCTAAGATCATGTACTTGTTCAGGGTCCTCCCAATACTAGTCCCGAAAAAGGCGCTAAATATAGCACAACGGAAAATTCTAGCATATACTTGGAACAAAACTAAACATAGAGTTAAAAAAGCCACACTGTTCTACAAAAAAGGAACACAGCAGCCTTGCCTTCCCATCCCTATATAAGTATTTCCTTGCTGCCCAAATAGCTCCACTAGTTCTATTGCACACCCCTAACTATGTTCCCACTTGGGTCTCCATTGACAGAATGCAATGTGGTACGACGTCGCCAGCTGCTCTATTATGGACACCCAAAGCACGCAGGCCCAAACTTCTCCCCTCCATACTCTCATTCTCTTTATCAATATGGGACAAAATAAAGCACCAGTTCACTTCACTCCACACACCAGCCGCTCCTTTGTTAGGTAACCTTATGTTTCCGCCGGGAATTACGCTTTAACTTTAAGCTTTAACTGGTGGTCACCCAGAGATCTATTCCCGCCACATGAGATGTTCAGACTATTTCAAATACAGCACTTTATTAAATGCTTACTAAAACAATCCTCCCCTCCTTATAGGAGAACAGACTTTGAACTTAGATGCATACGGGATCATTTCAGTGGCGGGCTCATCTCTGGTATATACTCAGTTCTGACCACCCCACCAGAGCCGATCAGGCACGCCTATATGGCAAGATGGGAGTCAGAATTGGGAGATACAAAGCCCCCAGAAGCTTGGCAAAGCATTTGGGGCCAAACTAAGAAAGTATCCAGTAACGCCCTAGTGCTGGAAAACGCATACAAAGTAATGTTCAGATGGTACTACACCCCTAAATGGATCAATAAATTCTCCCCTTCAGAATTCCCTTGCTGCTTCAGAGGCTGTAACGTCAGAGGTGACTAGAGACATAGGGGATAGGGCCTACAAAGTTATATCAGATGTCCTCCATACACCATTGAAAAAGAACCCTGGGAAGCCCTTCTGTCTCTGAAAATGGGAACATTCACCAAAGCAGGATGACGTTTAGCCCTCCATATTTTCACAGCAGTGAAAGCTACGATAGCCAGATGTTGGAAAATGCCCTCCATCCCTTGGTCAGAGATACAAAATAAAATATCTGACACCCTTTGCAATGAAAAAATAACGACAATAGTAAATGATTCCTATGATAAGTTCAAGAAAGTGTGGGCCTGCAAAACTCGTCTTCCCAGTGTAATTAATTCCCCCCCCCCCGGACTATCTTGAAGAACACCAATACACCATCCCTGGTAATCTTACTCAAGCCACTTCCCCCCCTTCCCCCCACCTGCTCCAAACCCATTTCTTCCCTACTATCCCTTACCTTCCCCCTAACTCTAATTTGTTTGTGTTATTCTTAAAATCTATGTATAATGTTTGATATCAGCAAAGACAGCACTTTGGACCAAAGCAAAGATTAAGATCAAGGTTTACCTTAGGAGGTTTACTCAGCAACCAGTTCCATTAAATATCAGTTAAATATTCTTTTATCCGTCAAATCCAGGACACTAGCGCATGAAATCAGACAACGAGATCCATAATAGTCAGCAGAGAGACTATAAGCTTTATTTCAGTTGACAACAGTTTATAACACATCTGTTAGACAATGTCATAGCATGTGATTTTTGATATGCTGTCTTTTGTACTTGAAAACCTTAATAAAACTTTTGTAAAAGAATGTTATTATTGGAGAGCAGTGTAACTAAAGCATGGCATATATGTATTAGCCAAAGACTGATAACCCACATGGTATCAGACTCCGTATGATGTGTATTTGATGTTTAGGTTCATTTAACTAAGAAATAAATGGGGATCGCGAGTTTCTTGGTTACAATATGATAACAAGCATATTGTGGGAGATATATTACCTTATAAAATATTTATCTAATCTCATATAGATTGTGTGTGGTGGATAATTTATCATACAATAGATTGTAGGTGCGCGGCATCTGAGGAAATATTGCTTAGGACATGTAACTTGATGTATGAGGAGCCTCAGCGACCATTTGTTTGTATCAGATTAGTGGCCTCTGGGTTGATATGATTATTAGTATTTGCGATATTTATAATATTAATCTCTGGTAGAAATATCTGAGATTAATGTGCAGCAAATATTATTTAAATCATATTCCCTCTTATAGGTTGGCACAGTGTATCTGGATCTAGAAGTATGTCCTGTATGGGATGGGTTCCCTTGTTATCTTGTTGTTGCCTAAAGGGGGCCTTAACATTGCCCCAATTAATGTTTTCTCACATTAGTGAAAAACTTAATCAAATCTTCTTGGACAGCAGTCCTGAAATCCTGGTTCCTCAGACTGTAAATCAGGGGGTTAAACAGGGGAGTCATCACTGTATAAAAAACAGCCACCACTTTGTCACGCACAATATGATTTCCATTATCTTGGTGAAAATTGTTGAAAAAAACAGCTACATAAAAAACACAGACCACAGTGAGATGAGAGGAACATGTAGAGAACACTTTCCTTCTGCTGCCCCTGATTTTCATTGATAGGATGCTTTTTATTATGAACATATAGGGGAGAAATATCATAGACAAAGACCAGATCCCAATGATTGTTCCCAAACCAAACAACACCATAAAGTTAATGGAGATGTCACTGCAAAAGATCTGAAACAATGGCGGCAAATCACAGAAAAAAACTTTCAACAATATTTGACCAACAAAATCTTAAATTCAGGTTGAGAAGTGTGTATACGAGACTAGTAACGAAACCGATGCTCCACACACAGAGAATTAACTGCATGCACAGACTCTGGTGCATCATCTGCAGGTAATGCAATGGGTGGCAGATGGCAACATAGAGATCATAGGACATGACGGCCAACAACAAAAAATTCTGAGAGATTGAAGGAAGCATAAAAGAAGAACTGAGCTAGGCATGCCTTGACGGGGATCATTCTTACCCTGCTGTGAATGTCAAACAACATCCGTGGAACAATGACCGAGGAGCAACAGATGTCCAAAATGGCCAGGTTCCCCAGGAAGAAATATATGGGGATATGAAGGCGGAGGTCGGTGACTATGAGGATGATGATCAAAAAATTCCAGGTGAGGGTCAGAATGTAAATGAGAAAGAAGAAGAGGAAGAGAGGCAGCTGAAGACTCGGAAGGTCAGACAGGCCAGTAAGGAATAGCTCTGTAAACAATGTTCCATTCCTCATTCCACTATTTTCAAGTTCTAATAGTTGAAAATATAACATCAAAAAATGAATATATATTATATTTACAGTTTGTTTGTTGTACCTTCTGAATTTGTGCCCTGTATGCCACTGTTGGATCATCTGGGGTAGGTGTTTCTGTGAAGGATGGAGGTCAGCTACGGTGATCTAGTTAGTTCCTACATCTGCAATTAACATGTGACATTTCCTCCCTCCTATTCACTTGCTGTGCCTTAAAGAGCCTTAGCTAGTCCAGAGCCAGAACTAATATTTGTTTGTCTAAGTTAATTTCTCACGTTGTAAAGTTGCATTTTTTGATATGAACTGTGCTATGTGAGCGAAGATGGTACTGAGGTAGCAGCCAACGCCCTACTCACTTCCTTGCTTCCCTCTGACGTGCTTGACAGGAAGATGCTTCGTCACCAAAGCAAGACCAATCAGCAGTCCTCTTACAGCTACATGGCCATAAAAGGTGCCTTAATGTATAGAATGACATGAGATGTTTAACTCCTTTGAATAAATAAAGAGGAGGGAGGAGATATCTCTCCGAGCAGAAGCGTTGTGTACATCTATTGCATCTCTGTTACTTGATTGTATTACTGAAATGCATTAATTTGGACACCAACCAACACCTAAAACACCCACCGGGCCCAAGGGTTCCCATGTGTATATCCCTGAAAGTTGGCGCCCAACGTGTGGGGCTAGGATAAATGACCGCCAAGGATCAGATGGGACAACGCCACCAACCACGGCATACCAGCAGGGTCTTATCAACCCAAAAGGTAAGAACTTGTTTTCTTTACCTTAGCATGACTTATGCTCTGTCTGTGTGGAAGGACCCTGGTCAATCATTTCCTGGTCTGGAATTATGGCGAGTCCATTCTGCCACCTTTTACCCACAATTTAGTCATTGCTGAGATATGTTCTTGGTCAGTTTGTGTTTGTGTTTTGGTTCTTTTTACGGGAAAGTCTGTCTGTGTAATCGTTGTTGTCATGGTAGTTTGGTCAAGAGATATTCTGTTAAGTTGATGCTGAAAAGCTCAGGGCTATACGAGCACATTTGACTGCCTGTCGGGTGAATATTCTAGTTATAAGCTATTGATCTCAACTGACCTGATTACTGATACAGTTAGATTTTACTTGTGATTGTGAAAACATGGGTAATAGTCTACCTAAGTGTTTCCTCCGGGAAAAGTTGTTGGATGGGGAAAGATTTGCTGTGGAGCTGGTAGTGGAGCACGAAGGCGCTGTGGAAAAGTTTAAAAATGTATGAAAGTATGTGGGCTAAGCAAATATAGTAGATTGAATTTTGAGAAGTGCTTAAAGAAATACAAGGAAAGTTGAAAGTCAAGAATTCATTGGGCAGTGCCACGGCTTGGTGTAAGACTGCAAAATATGTTACTGATGAAGAGCTAAGAGAGAGAAAGATCATTGTTACAGATGGTGATCTCTTTAAGTATAAGCGTTGTACTGAGCGGCAGCCACCGCCCTACACTCTGCATAGGCGTTGGCGCTGTGGTGTCTGCTCAGAAACTAAATCAAATGAGGAAGTGCACTATGGGGTCTGTGGGAGGACGTGTTGACACGCCTTCCTCCACCCTTGTATCCATCCCTCACTAGGACTGCCCTTATGGCATCACAGGAGATAGAGTTGGCTGGCAGGACAGGCAGTTAGCCTTCAGGACATGGCCTAAGATTCTGCGGAAAATAGGGGGGGAGAGGCTTACCCAGGCCTTCAATGACATGGGTTTAAGCTAGGGAGACCCTATAAATCAAAATATGTTGTCCACTTCATATGTCCATGGTCTGAAAGGGACCATCAAAAAGCCCCTTATAGTTGCCCGGACAGAGTACAGGTTCCTGCCAATAAGCATCCTGGTCCGGGTAGCAAAGGGCCCGGAGGGCCCCCCTAATGCTTTTTAAAGAGGACCAGACAGAGCCCATACCTGTTGCCTGGCAGATTCCGCCTTTCCATACCCCGTGCCCTATGTGTTACCGCCCATGTATCAGAGAGGATGTGGAGGCCGTTGCTTCAACTGTGGGAAAATGGGGCATTTTAGGAACAAATTCAAGGCTCCAAGAAGTTAGATACTTGAATTGGGGGAAGAGAGGAACTAGATGCAGCCTCCCTGGGGGGTCAGAGAGTCAGAGGTCTGCCATTATGCCTCTGGCTCTCTCTATCATCAGCCTGAACTGTATAGGCCACAGCAGCATCAAGGTCCCCAATAGGACAGGGGCAAGCCAGATACACCACCCAACTTTATAGCCACAGTAAAAGCGCCCATGGGCTCAGTGCTGCAAGTCACCTTTAATTTGGAAGGAAAACTTACTAGGTTCCTGGTGGTTTCTAGTGCAGCTAGAAATGTTATTAAACAAAATGACCTGCCTGACAGACTGTGTCTCGCACAATATGGTCTCCTGTGTGGGGGTGGATGGAAAGCCCACACCTCTATCCCTGACCTGGCCCCTGCACCTGTAGATGAATCCCACTCATAAGGTGCAGTTTGTGATTTCAAAAACATGCCCTATGGGCTGACCTGTTACAAAAACTGAATGCCAAAATATGCTTCTCTGAAGATGGCACAGTGTCACTGACCACCCTACTCAAACCTGAGGAAGGGGTTCTATTGGCTGCCTTACAAACTGCAGAGGAAACTACCCTGCTGATCATGTCTCCCTGATCAGTCCCTGATACACTGTGGTCTAAAGGCCCGCTGGATGTGGGGAGACTCAAGGTAGAGCCTGTCAGAGGGAGACTCAAACCAGGAGTGTCCACCGAGGAAGCATGAGTACCCCCTGTCCACTCAACAGTTGGAGACTTTAACTGATCCTATCATGAGGCTGGAGTGCTTGTCCCCTGTGTTTCTACTGCCAACACGTCCCTGTTTCCTGTAAAGAAAAGACGCACTGGAGATTCTAAGGTTAAATACCGCATGGTGCAGGACCTCAGAGCTATCAATGAGGCCACCATTTAAGAGACACCCATTGTGCCTAATCATAACACTCTACTATCAAAAGTACCATTAGTAATGTGTTTTTCAGTGTGCCCCTTCATCCGTATGACCAATACCTTTTGGCCTTTACACATAAGGGCGCACAGTGGAAGTTAACTGTTTTGCCACAAGGCATGCAGAAGAGCCCCTCCAAGTTCAGCAGGGCCATTAGTCAAGCCCCTGCCCCTTGGGTTGATGAACACCTTGAGGTCACTCTCCTACAGTATGTAGATGACCTTCTCCTGTGCGGTGACTGCTATCCACAGACAGAGGAGTCCTCCATCTCCCTCCTTGTAGGTTGCAAAGTGTTGAATAATATGGCCCAATGGTGCCAGGACAAAGTTGTGTTTTTAGGCCACTGTGTGTACTATCAGACCAAACACTTGACTGAGGACAGAAAGCTTGCTATCAGCAAAATAAAGCCATCTGGCATGCCAAAGGCCCTACAGGCTTTCTTTGGCATTGTTTCCTACTGCACGGTTTGGATACCCCATGCTTCCCTTCTTATGCAATACCTGTATGACTCCATCACTAATGACCCTTTCCACCAAGACTTCTTTGAATGCCTTAAAGAGGACATCATCTTGGCCCCAGCCATAGGGCTGCCTGACTATGCCAAACGTTTCAAGTTGTGTCTGGTAGAACGTGAAGAACATGCCATGGGCGTGCTTACCCAAGAGCTTGGGGGTAGTCAACGTCATCTAGACTATTATTCAGCCAGACGTGACCCTGTTGCCAGGGGTTCCCTATCGTACATGCATGCAGTCTTTGCAGCCCATGTCCTCCTGGATGAAACAGCTGATACTGTCCTTGGTCATCCCCTTGAGGTACTGGCCCCCATGACATCTATGCTATCCTAAAGCAGACCCAGCTCAAACATTTGAGTGTCACGCTCAACTCACCTGACCTTCTGTCCCGCGCCGTCTCCGGGCGGTCGGCCGGAGTTCTTCCTGTGTGGCAGCCGCGACGTCACACAGGCCTCAACGTCGGGGTGCGCCCCCGATACACATGAATGTGCTCGCGCGCGCGAGAGCACATAGGATTAATGCCCTCTGGTGGCACTACGCACAGAGCGCCCGCCGGAGGTAGTTATTAAAGGGCCAATGAGCCCAAGGGATTTCTGGGCTATACGCCCTTTGTGTGGGTCAGGTCCAATCAGGACCAGGATTGTGTCACCACCAGTCACCACACTCTTCCCTGTAGTGTCAGTCCTATATAAGACAGACCCCTTCATTACACCAGTGCCCGTGATAGCGTTAAGCTGAGTGTGCCTAGGATTGCATTTTGCCTGTTTGAGATTGTTGCCGACCTTTGCTTCGTTTGACCATTCTTGCTTGCAGCCTGGACCGACCCTGCTTGTACCCCGACCACGTCTCTGTCTCTTCTTCTGTACCGCGAACCCGTGACCTCCTGGATTGACCTTTGGCCTGACCTCGACCCTTCTTCTGCCTACTCCTTCTGTACTGAGATATTATTGGACTGCCCTCAATTGTATGACCCAGCCTGTCTACGTTGCTCTATCGGGCCTTTGGTTCATCCGCCTTCACTCTCCAGTAAGCCCACATCCTTTGTGCTATCAAGTCCTGGGGGCAACCGTGTCCGGTGAGGCATATAAAGCGTCCCCGCAAACGGGGGCTTGTCTAAATGTGAAGTTAGCAGCGGAGATTGGGGGTTGTGGGCTTACTACGAAGGCGGGTGTCCCACGGGGCCTTACATTGAGCCTAGCCAGACATCTGAGAATTCAGTTCTCTATACTGCTGCCTGAGAACGTAACCCTGACCAGATGCCAAGCCCTAAACCCAGCCACTCTTCTCACACTTTCAAGGGGGGCATACGATGATGAATTTTTTGTGTCATTTACCACACCTTGGGACCCATTGAGGTCCACCTTTTATGACTGTTGATGGCTGAGGAGACATCAGGAATGAATACCACCAGTTATGGACAAACCCTTGCCTGATGCAGATATGACCCTTTTTATAATGGCAGCAAATATGCAGATGAATTTGGAAAAATCCATACAGGTTGTGCAGTAACCAACTATACTGAAGTCCTATGGCAACAGGCCTTTGAACCTTACCTGTCAGCTCAGGCTGTGGAATTAATTGCACTAACCAAAACCTGGCAACTGGCAGAAGGAAAAAAGACTCCAGATACAGCCACAGTATGGCACATGATTTTTTCCCTCTTTGGGCTGCAAAATAGTTTGTCACAGCCTCTGGAAGCATGTTCAAGCACCACAACCTTATTAAAGAACTGCTAAATGCCCTAACATTGCCCACTGAAGTGGCCATATTGAAAATGAAAGCCCATGGAAAACTTGAGACAGCAAAAGCCCAAGGTAATAGCCTGTCAGACCAGGCAGTGAAAAGTGCAGCTATGGGACAGTTGATAGTGGGTACAGAAGTGCCTGAGAAACAGCCTGTCGAGGAAAGCCAGGCTCAAACATCAACTAGGAAGAACCCACCTTGTACTTCCTCCTCCCTTGGTGAAGACCTCAAGAAAACACAGCCATGGCTACAGGCAAAGACATTCGAACCGTGAAACAGATGAGAGCCATCCAAGACCCAAATGATGTCTGGTGAGGACCTTCTGGAAAACCTTGCCTGCCAAGAGCCATTTTTCCTGAAATAGTGCAGTAAGCACACAGACAGGACCACAGGTCAAAAATGCAAATGAATCATCTGATTGAAGCCTATTGGTTTGCACCACACATTACTACACTTACAGCAAGTGTAGCTAGTTGTCTCTTTTGTGGGCAGTGCAACCCTGGAGGAACTGAGAAGACACCGTAAAAACATCTAGCAAGACCCCACTACCCCTTCCAAAGGATACAAATCGATCACTTCCGGATGCCACCCTGCTCGGGATTCGAATGTGTGCGGTGGTCATTGATATGTTTTCAGGGTGGCCAGAAGTTTACCCAGTGAGGAATCAGTCAGTGAAGAACACTGCGAAGAAGTGTGCCATTTTATTGAGAATCTGACAAAGGAGACCTAGGCAGCAGTGGATTCCCATTTGGCCTTATCCACCCCTTACCACCCCCAGAACAGTGGAAAAATAGAGAGACTAAATAGAACATTAAAGAATAGAGTGTTGACAGCAACACAAGAGACAGGGAAGCCCTGGATAGAAGTGTTACCATTAGCGCTGTTTAGTATTAGGCACACCCCAAGGGGGAGATTTTGTTTGTGACTAGCCCAAGGTTGAGGTTGTACTTTCCACAGCAATTGAGTATGAAATATGATAATTTGCTTTGTTGCACTGACAGCATTTCTGTCTGAAGTACACAAATGTTCTCATCCATTCCAGATCCAGACCATGAAGACAGCGCCCACAGCCTGCTGCCCGGTGACTGGGTGCTTGTAAATAGATCTGTGCAAAAAACTTTCAAACCCAGATTTGAGGGACCATTCAAGGTTCTATCGGTGATGTCTACATCTGTCAAACTGGAAGGGAAGTGTTCGTGGATTCATGACTCCCACCGCAAGAAAACCTCAATTGAAAATAAACAAAGGTTTGTGAATGCAGCCAGTGATGCACTGAAAGGAATGGCAGAACAGCTAGGCCCAACTTCAACCATGACATTTCAGAATAGAATGGCCCTAGATATGTTGTTGTCAGAAAAGGGAGGGGTTTGTAGGATGATAGGTGAGACCTGCTGTACCTACATGACACACAACCTAGGCCCAAATGAAAATACCACAGTAGCCATTCAGAAATTAGTCTGGTTGTAGATATGAAGAAAAAATCAGGGATAGATGACCAATACTTTACCAAATTCTTTGCTGGATGCAAAGGAATTTGGGCTCAAATTGCTATGGTTATTCTTGTTGTGATTGTTATCTTTCTAATCTGTGTCGTATTCTTCCATGTATCTGGAGAATGATGGAAAAATCCATAGATGCTTCACCTGCTATGATTATGGCTCTAACTGGCATGGGTCCCGACAAAAGTGACAATGAACCATATACTTCACTTCTGATGGAGTAGGAAAGATTACAGAAGGAAATTAAAGAGCTACTTGATGGAGACCAGAGCTATCTGACTCCAGTCTAAAGCTTTTCTCCCTTGATCTAGGTAACATCTGACCACCATATGAGGGCCGCAGAAGAAGAGCTACCCTTCCCACCCTATTTTTAAATAAATTCTGAAAAAAATGTGAGGCCTTTCCCTCTAAAGCCTAACAGCACAGCAAAATAAGCATAGGGGCTTGCAATCCCAAGGCTCGTGGCTCAAAATGCCATCTCCAGTCCTCATCATTACTAGCCCTTATATCCTATAGCACAGGTTCAGTCCTCAGCACCAGCACCAGGGGGCCATGCTATGGACTGTGGGGTGTATGCGCACCACCCTGGTCATTGGAGGTGTGGGCAATGGAAACTGTACTGGTATAAGGGGAACTTGCCAGTTCAAAAGTAATAAGTGAAAGTTAAAAAAAAAATGCCACCCATTGAAAAAATATTTGAATCTACTTACCTTTTTCCGTCCATTGTTCAGCACTGACACACTGCGAATAATGCCAGCAGGGCATCCTTCCCTACTTACTGCTAGCCGGGAGTCTGCTATTTTGAGCTGGAACAAGGCTGTTATACCTCAGAGGAGGAGCCTCTGAGGATTTATCCCCACATGACTAACACATCACAGCAGGGGAGGGAGGAGGAGAGGGATTTCCTGGTGAAACCGCCACCATCCCCCTCCCCTCCTGTGACCTACGTAGTCATGTGGGGGAGATCCCAGAGAGGCTCTGCCTCTCTGTATGAAAGGTTGCTGCCCACCCCACAATCTATAAATCCAACTGGCTGGCATCAGAATTTAGCAAACACCCCCATAGAAGATGGCAGATGAAGCAGAGAAAAGCTCTGAAAATTGGATAAAGAGCCAGCACAGGACAGGGACTTCCCACAGCATCAGAGGAAGACATCAGCTGACGGGGATCGGGAGGGGGGAGTATTGAAATTTAGATTATTAATTTTTTTGTGTGGCATTTTTTTCTTTACTCTTGGGGTGAACGGTTAACCCTTTAAATGCCCGACATGTAACATTTATGTGGCTGCCACAATGACAGAAGCCACATAAATCACAGTGGACAAGGGTTAATGTGGCTGTGGCGAATGTCACATTAACCCTTGTCACATGTATAGAGCAAAATAGTGGCAAATGGCAGAGACAAAATTTCAAGTAGACTGACATTTAAAAGGGTTAAAATTACCTATACATGTTGGGTATTGTTCTGTTCGAGGGACCTTGCCCATTCAAATTTTTTTCAGCTTGTTCAGCTTGTCAGCAGATTCAGTTTGTTCTTTCTCATTTGCACGTTGTTTTTTTAGAAAAATGTGGATTTGATTCAGCTTTTTATACTTTTTTAATAGAAACGCTGTGCAACCAAAGAATTCATCGATGGATCACTTCCAAAAACATGTGCCTGCCATGACAACAAGCCTGGTACACCTAGAAAGCTTTAGGTGTGTACTAAATGTAAAGGGTTGTTTTTCTTGTCAAAACTGCAAGGTGCGCATTGCAGTTGTATTTCACCTGACATTTTTTTCAGTTCGGGGGAGTCTGCTGGGCAGGAAAGGGAGTCTACCAATACATATGTGGTATTATAATAGGTAAGAATGGGGCTTTAACACACAATATGATTATCTTAAAGAACTTACATTTTTAATTTTAAAAAAGCTACAAAACATACAAAATTGAATTTTTTTATTTTTTCATATATTTCACACAAAAAAAATAGGAAAGTGCTGAAAAAAATACAAATTCTTGTTTCATGTTAGAGCCCAAACTCTGCTGAAGAAAAAATATATTTAAGTTTCCTGGTAAATCCCTGGACATTCCCTCAAAAATCACAGTTAAACATGCATAGCGCAAAATAGTGAAAAATGGTTTGGCAATAGAGGGTGACAAAATCTCTAGGTGGGCTGTCAGTTAAAGGGTTTAGGAGTCCAGGGGACTCCATTTTATCTGGTTGGAGGCTTCCCTGTTACCTACTGGCTTTGGTGGGTGACATGACAGTACTCAGCCCGAATACCGACACACCCATTTGGTGGATGTGGAAGTGCCAGGAGTCCATAGGTGTTGGCATGGTGTTTCTCCAGCAGTGCCCTCAGGACAGGGCACTGAACTCTATACTGAATGGCATAAGGGCAGGAATGCCAGCAGGGCCAGGGGCTGCCCTCTAGGTAGGCTGGCCGGTAAACGGTTAAGGAGTTCAGGGGACCCCTATACCAGGTGTGTGTGGAGTGGTTGTGGTCCTTGGGATAGTGTCGTTAGTTTTAACATACAACGTTGTGTTTTATTGGGAGGTGTGGGTTACCTTTTCCACTGCTTTTTTGTCACCTTTTAATACCGATAAAACTTTTTGGCATTCGCCACATTAACCCTTGTCCATTAGTTTTCCTGTTCACCTAAACCAAGGTACCTTGGGTGCAACATCAACATACTTCTGCAGATGTGCACCGACCCAGACCTTTGTTTTTAACCAGATTATAGGACTGGTTGCTAGCTAACAAGATTGCGTGTTGCGTCCTCTTTAAGATTTGTATATTTTAATTGTCCTGCTTTGCTTCGAGTCCATGACAAGGCCTACTCGCTTCCCGTAGTAACAATGGCAGATGAAACGCGTGCATTCCACTGTGTGACATCACTTCCAGTGGGTCAGTTCTGGTGCCATGTCTGACGCCGAGCTCTTCTCTATGAATATTGCGTTCAACCCTTCTGCAGAGAAGCCGGCTGGAGCCCGTCTGCGGAGATGCCATCCAGCCGGAAGCTGCCTGGTTAAACCCCCACCCACAAGAAGCCGAACAGAGCCCACCCACCCTTTGAGAATCCGCCCAGAGCCAGCGCACTGAGATATCAGCCAGAGACGTTCTCCAATGTGTGGGTTGGCCAGATCCTGTGTACCCACCTTCCCCGTAAGAAGCCATCCAGAGCCTGTCCACTTGCCAAGTAGCTGCTTGAGTTTGCAGTAGAGTTTATTTTTTATGCAGTTACCAGCCCGTAGAGATGAGCGATGTGTACATTTTGATTTGGGCTTCCTCAAATTTCTTGGCGAAATCCTGTAAATCCTTCGAGTCATCAATACATTGAAGACTGAGATATTGGAACCTACAGAACCAGTTAGGGTGAGTCCCTACAAAAGCATATAAAATGGCAAATCCTGGTCAAATCCTAGCTACTGTATGTTGGTTGGTTATTTTACACATTGAGTCAATAGCAGAACTTGACTGTGGCCATTTTATTTTTTAATGTAATTCCAACTCACCTTGTACTTGAAGCTTCGCTGTTTCTGCTGGTATTTCACCACCAACAAAAAAAATATCACCTTTCAATATGTAATGAACCCAATATATATTCATCAATAAAACAATCTGAATTAAATTCAATCATCCAATGTCTTCCTTATTTTTCCAGCACAGTCTCTTTGCTCAGCCCTGCGGTAGAAGCAAAACTGATGTTTCCACACTTGTCTTAACTCAAATGTTGTCGAATAATTAGCGTTATTATTAATTCAAAACAGTACTATGATCTGACAATTGATTATATCTACATACAAATATCAATTGACCTCCTATAAGCTTTCCATGGAATAGACACAAAAAGAGTAACACAAAATGAAAAACAGGTCATTTCATAACTAGAGATGGGCGAACTACCCAAAGTTTGGGTTCGGCAACTTTGGCTGAGCTGTGAGTAAACTTTCATGGACCCAAACGTGAACCCTGTCCCCATGAAATTGAGGGGTTGCTGTGGTGGCGGGGTGAGCCCTGATACTCTTCTTTAAGGGAAGGCTGAGCAGCAGCAGCTGCAGCAGCGTTATAAACCGGGGCTACAAAAAGATGCCCGCTGACTCCCAAAAGTGAGAATCCTTCTAGCACTGCTGAAAGAAGAGTATCGGGGCTCAGGTAAATTACAGCAGTGCTTCTTCTGCTGCAACCTTAGGTGAATCTGGTTGATGGGCTGCTCAGCTATTCCGTGTTCGGGCCGGATGCCAAACTCGAACAAGGAATTCTTGTGGAAGTCCGTGTTCGGGTTTGGGAACACAAACTCGCAAAGTTCGGTACGAACGCAAACTTTGCAGTTCTGGTTCGCTCATCTCTATTCATAACATTTATCTCCTAATTTATGTAAGCCAGGAAAAACTAAAAAAAGACACATCTGTATGTTGTGTATGTAAAATACCCAAAAGAAAATATATTCAAACCTATATTTCAAAAGCAGTACTCGTATCACAGAAAACGTTTCAGCAACGACAGATGAAATCTACAGCAATGCAATAAAATCTCTTTGACCCTAAACGTTCTTTGATGCTAACAATGATGATTTTTGTATGACAGGAGGACAGACTGGGGAGACAATTCTGGTTAAATGCTTTCCGTTTTAGGCACACAAAACATTTAGTTCTCAGATGAAGCTCAGGCTTTATTGGTGAAACGCATCTTATTTGGACTGCGAGAGAATGGAGATGGGCTTTCAATCCTGTGCTGACGCTGGGATTGTGATTAAAAAAAAAAAAAAAAGACAGACCAAATGTAAAAGTGTGATGAATATGTGAAATGAGATCAATAGAGTTTGTACAGCTCCTGCTCTCCTAACTGACAAACATCAGATTTTTCTGCCATGGTGCCGTGTACTGTAATTCAATCCACACTCATATATTTATAATGAAAAATATTCCCCCGGACACCTCCGGAGCCTATAAATCACCCTAGCACAAAAATACTCATCGTCTTATTCCTCTGAGGCTCCTGCCAGCCACATTGGGGAACTTGGGCTTTTCAATAAAAAAACTATTATTTATTACAATTGTGATTTATCACAATGACAGTAGTAATAGCTTAGAATATCCTTGAATACTCTACAGGAAGTATCAAATTATTTAAAGTTTGGGTCTCATTTACAGTTTATTCAACCTAACCTCCAATGTAGGTGTAAAGTTTTCTTTTTTCAACCCCTCTGACGCGATAAAAAAAATGTACTGCCTCCTCCAAGACTCCTCTCCGCACACCCACTCTATTCACTGCACTGGAGGGGGAGTGCCGAGGCTTGGTACACCTCAAACAGAGGCGATGGTGCAAAAAACTGGAGCTAACTAAATGGAAATGCACTACTCAGCGGTTGTGTGTGCTCACTCCTGTATGCAAACCCAGCAGAAGCGGCACGGGCAGCCGCGTGTACAGGTGCTTCCTGCTGCTATATATATATAGCACTTATTTTATATATTGGGTATCTTTGATGGAATCTTTTTGTACTAGTCACTTTATTGGGGCATTAAAAAAAATCCCCCCCCCTCCCTTTTTTCCCTTTACCTCTTTTTCTATTGAACATTTACCATAGACTGTTTTTGGTGCCGGCACCAAAATGTTAATAATATTTTTAATAAAAATATTTAAAATAAAAATATTTTTAATATTACTTAAGTTGGCTGTTGCAGGCGCATGGCAGCATCTAAGGCATTTTCAAAAATATAAAAAAAGTGGCAGCCAAAGCCACCACAGGGCAGGACGGAGAGTCTAGAGCAGCAAAGCCGCCATCAGCAATGCTACAGTGATGGGTGCAGAGCTGTCACTGCACATAAGCCACCAAGCACAGCCACTGGCAGCTCAATGCAGGGAGCTGTTTTCTGCTCGATCCGCTGGCCGACTACAACTATCTCTAGTCAGGATATAATATTTTCTAAGAGTTCTGTAAGACTTTGGATGTTTTGGCACTAGCACAGTAAAGACTCTCATCGGGAGATATATCATAGCTCGGCCTCAAGGGGTACGGATACATGCCCATCCTATACCAAAAATTGGCAGCATGAACTGGGTAGGGAGATGGATCAAGAAAAATGTCTGAGGATGTGGAACGCTTCCTTTGGTTGCTCGGCGTCTGTGACTTTAATCAAGGCTAACGAAAAACTAATGGCAAGATGGTATGTGGTCCCAGAGAGAATGAAACACTTTTCCACTGAGTTCCAGGGGAACTGCTTCCGGGGGGGCCTCTCACCGGGGTCGTACCAGCATGTGTGGTGGGATTGCCCAGTAGTTGGGGGATTTTGGTCAAGAATCTTTAGAGTTCTCAACAAGGTATGTGGTAGATCTGTGGTCAGAGACCCTTGGGTAGCTCTCCTCAATGCCCCCATCCCCCACAGTTCTAGACTGCAAAAGCGGTTGATGTCTTATATCCTATCAGGGGCAAATCTGGTGATAGCTGGGGCTTGGAGGTCCCCCACCTTGAGCTTCAACGCCTTTAAGAACAAGGTTAACTGCATTATGGCCATGGAAAAAATGTCCGCCATTCACAATGGGATGTTGGAGCTGTTCAGGGAGGTGTGGAATCCTTGGGTTCGGAATTTTCTGCCTACAGATTTTGATGTAAACCTAATGAGCATCTAACCCTTCTGTGACCCCTTCCTTTACTTCCCCCCACTTACCTCCTTTCCCCCCCTCATAGAATAATGTTCCCAATATACACAATACAAAGATTGAGAAAGAAAGACTCTCATCAGAGGCAACAGTCCAATCGATGTATTTCATTTCATAAACAGCAAACATTGAACATAAATTGCTCTTTTCAGCGTTTAATGGTTTTAAACACAATAGTCTCTACCAAGCAGTCTCTAGCCACTCTGGCTTATGGCTTTGGCTGCAGGCCCACCCAGCCTTCCTGTAGGCCTAAAACAGCCCCACCCTTAGTGCCTCCTTCAGCTTGTCAGGCTGTGGGCTCTCCTCATCCTAATCACATCAGCAGCACCTGTGAGTGAAAGCTCCTGGCCCGGATGACTCTCTGTCTGCCATTTTGGTAGTCAGATGTCTACAGCATGTACTATATTTTTACTGGTTTGGGGTGTAAGGAATGGTAGAGGGGTGTTTTTGAGTTGCCAGGAAGATGCCAAGAGGGACTAAATGATAGTTGTGAATGGGAGAAAGGAGTCCATTATAGTGCCAACACATCATGATGCAGTGATTGTGAGCAGGGGCATACATAGGTTTCACAGGGCCCCATAGCAAAACTCATAGTGGGACCCCCAAAAATTACACCCCCTAGCATTAGTGGATCAAACCCTACAACACCAACTCCCTAGAGTCAAAAAGATCACTTTTGATCTTGGGATTCACAAACACACGGGCATCCAAAAATCAGGTGTGTGATTGAAGTTCTAGGCAGTGTTCATGCAGCATGGGCCCTTGCTTGGCGATAGTGGGGCCCAGTGAGGTCCGGATCTTCCCAAGGTACAATCACAATATGCAGAGCTAGTATTCTGTCTACAGGGAGCGCCATGGGCCAGAGCTGTAGGTTTCACAGGGAGGAGCCAATATGTAAACAATATGCTGGCACCTTAGCTCCACCCAGCAGAATCTAGCTCTGGCACCTGGCACTCCCAGCAGCCATTGAGCCAGCACTGCATACGTAACGTCAGTCCAGCGCTTTTGCAAGGTGGGGGGCATGCACGCCCCTGATTGTGAGATTGTTAATGTTGTTGTATTGGAGTTACCTCCTCGGCTGTACTGAGAAAAGCACAACAGAGACTGTTTTTCCTTAGGCTGCTGAAGAAGACGGGACTGTCAAACAGGCTGTTAGTGCTCTTCTTTAATGCTGTCATAGGTTCCATTCTGTGCTTTTCCTTTTCTGTCTGGTTTGAGGGAGCAACTAAAAGAGACAAGTGTAGACTCAAAAAACAATCAACAAAGCAGAAAGAATAATTGGAGCCCCCCCCCCCTTTACCATCCCTGCAGGACCTGCTTAGATGCAGAACATTGTCACAGGCGGAAAAGATCCTTCGAGACCCCTCCCACCCTGGACACACCCTATTCCAGTATCTACCATCTGGGAAACGTCTGCTTGCAGGACTTCTAGGCCTACGAATTGTTTCTTTCCTTTGGCTGTCCCCATCTTGAACATCATTGGCCCAGGCAGGGCTTGTATTAGATGGTATCACTTGCACTATATAAGAACCCCTGTATATCTTGTTCACGACTATCCCTAATGTAGTTTGTATCTCTGTTTCTATTTCTTTGTTACTGTAATTATCTGTTGCACTGTGTATATGCCAAAAAGAATTCCTTGTTTATCTCATGATGTACCTGGCAAACAATACATTGAATTGAATTGGATGGTGGGAAATACCACGTGTTTACAGGCAACTGTTAGACCGAGAAGCCACACACTGGAAGCCAACCTTATGCACAGATTGGGGGCATTGTTCAGTTTGAAGATGCCAGACATGACATGAATGAAGAGGAATATGGAATCCAAGATCAAAGTGGTATAAGTGAGTCACCTGCGTAGAAGTGGTGTTTAAAGTCAAGTGAGAGTCGCCAGTATCAAAACGTCTCCTTCCAGTGTAACCATACAACTAAGGGCAGAGCCTTTCTCACCCCTGAGAGCCACATACAGCATTGAGCAAAGGTAGGGTTCCATTCTAGACATGAATACATTGTAGAAGCCAACAGGAAACCATTTCAGATAACTACATAGTACTCGAAAGTGTAACGCTTGATAGCTTAGTGTGAACTTAATTTCTCCTGCACCACGTGAGTGGATCCCTCAGCCCCAATGGCTGAATCAATACCCAGACACTACTGAGAGGTTGATAAACAAAGTGTGGCACAATAGACTGCTGATACAGATAAACCAGCTCATATCTCCGCTTTCCTTGGTAATGTCAGTGCCCAACCCTGAACTTTTTGTAACCCCGTAGTCTTAAAGTGCTACTGCAGGCAAGGTAATTGGGTCGGGCTACATTTGGCGCTGTCCTAAACTGTTTCTCATTTTTAAATTGAAGAAGAAATGGATGAGATCTTTAGGTTTACGGGTTGAGCTTATAGTTTTTCTTCAGAGAATCCTTAGATCTGTGATGCTGCTGGAGGTGGAGGAAGGGGCGGGAGGGAGAGACCAGCAATCCTGTCCCACTCTACTGAGCTACGGGATGAAAAAGAGAATGTCATTGGCTGAACCTGTAAACCTTGATATCTCGGCCATTTCTGCTTCAATTTAATAGTCAAAAACAGTTTAGAACAGCGCCAAATGTCACCCGACGCAATGGTCTAACAATTTCCTTTGCCCGCAGTACCACTATTAATCCCCTCGTAGCCTAGTGAGCCACACAGTAGGTGTCGGTGACCCACATGTAGCTCCCAGGCTACAGGTTGGGAACTCCTGACTAAGTGTGAACTTGAACAATACTTTCAAGAATGGTGAGTATTTTATAATGCATTGTATATTGCACTTGGTAAATAAGGGTAGTACAGTAAAATATAAAATATTGGATTTTTTATCTATTATGTGTAGATAGTGATAGAGATAAGAGAACCAAGTCTTCTGAATCCGAATTGCTCCGAACCTTTGGGGATTTGTGCAGATCTATTTTTTTCCTGAAATAGGTAAAAAACTAAAAAAAACAACCTCACCTGCTGCCTTGCTATCCAGCGCCAGGTCTTATCTTAGATAGTGAATGCAAAGGTCCATTCGTCTACCCCCATTGCAGAGTCCGGCTGAGTCCATGATACCACCTGCTTACTCAGGGTACTCATTTTAGAGGGATTTTTTTTAGAAAGGGGCATTTTTAAGGGGGGGTAATAGAAGGGTGAAGTGAGGGATATATTGCTGTGGGGGATATCTTTGTATAAAACTTTTTCACACTTAATAACGTTGTGTGTCCCAGCATCCCTGTCTATGTTTTGAAGTCTGTGTAACCAAAGAGTTTGGGAGGGTTTATAGTAGTATTTGTAATCTCACCCCCTACTTGGGAGCAGATGTAGCACCACAGCATGATCAGCCTCCCCTAGGGTTTTAATGTTTTAGTAATGATGTCTCCTGGCCATCAGCCAATAAAACAAAAGGAAAGTGTGCACTCCATCGGGTGAAATCACTTCTGGTGGGCCATTTTCTGTCTGGTGCTGAGCTCCATTTTTCGCAAAACTTTGTATTCCACCCACCGACTGGGAAGCTGTCTGGATGCCCATCTGGCCTCCCGCCAATATTCCTGGCTGCAAATCGAAATATTTGATTCGGAGTAACCCAAAATTACACGAATCTTGCAAATCTAATTTTTTTTTTAAAAGTAGATTGAGATCCATTGACAAAGCTACAAAAGCAAAACAGGTCAAGTTCCTTACCCCCGGGTTTATTTACCTGGCAACAATAAAAGGGGACCAAATGATTTATTATTTGCTGTCCCAGGTTTAGGTCCGTACCCTTTGGACATCCCAATTTGTGATATAATATTCCTGGAAATCCCTTCAAAAATCACAGTTAAACATACTTAGTAAGAAATAGTTAAAAAATAGGCTGGCAACAGAGGATGACAAACCTCTCTAGGTAGGCTGGCACTGAAAGAGTTGATCATTCAGCTTAGTGTCCTCCATCACTTGCAGAGATTTTTATGGCAATTTTCTGCTCTTCTCGTTTTCCCGAGGCGTATCGACAACCCGTTTAGCATGTTTTTTTTAAACATAGATGAAGTCATGTACCCATATGACTGAAAAATAACTATTTGTGCTTTCACCTAAAATAGGCATTCTGAGGGGCAGCTACTAAATCAAATAACCCAAATAAAATATTGATACTAGAGATGAGCAAACCGATTATTACGAATTAGAATTATGTCCGAATTTCGGGGAAAATTTGATTCAGTGTAAATCCGAATTTCTTCGGGATTTGGGCCGATCAAATTTCCCCTGAAATGATTTTTCTTTAAAAAGCTATCAAATCCCTGCACGCCGGCTCCCCCCTTCACTCCGGACTGCTTCTATAGTTGACTTATTAGGATCCCCTCCTGCTAGAACAGAGTGTGCGCACTTCTGCACAGCCTGGCTGTCCCTATGCCGGCACAACAGGGACAGGGAGAGGAGGAAGCTGACCGCACTGTCAGCTTTGCTTTGTGCTGCTGGAGCAACGGGGGAGCCAGCATGCAGGTAAGTGATTGACTCACCTCCTCACCTGCAATCCTCGTCACTGATGTCCTACGCCATTCTACAGAAGGACGGAGAACACAGATCCTCCATCTGGTACTTCCTTGTTCTCTGCCATGGGGGGGGGGGGGGGTACCTGCAGAGGGAAGCGAGCTGGTAGGGCAGAAGATCTGTGCCCTCTGCCCAGCTGCAAATCAGGGAGCGGCAAAGGGACTCCCACACTGCAGGATGGCGAAGGGATAATGGGAGTTCTTTTCTTTTTCTTTGAGCGATTAGTTAAACATTCAGTTAATGTGAATTTGTGAATTAACTGAAATAGATTTTTTTTTTTTTACTCGTTCAATAATTTTTATTGTACAATATAAGATTATATAACAGTATTCCAAACAATCATGGCGTTTCTCAATATTGTGAACAGTAATATCATATTTTACATCTGTCAACCAATAAAGGCTCAATAAAGCTTACAATAAACATACTTTAATTGCTCATCAAGTACCTTATTAATAAAAATACAAAGAAAATACTTAAATAATAACTACAAAAAAAAAGGGGGGGAGGTAAAAAGAGGAGAGGGGAACTGAAGAAATGAAAACAGTAATCCTAAAGAAAGAGGGAGGGAACCAGAGAGGAGTGAGAGGAAAATAGGAATAGAATATGGATATATCAATTGAGAATGCTACATGGGGAAGACCAATAATTCCCCAAGATCATATATTCAGAAGGCTAGTATCAAAGTCTGCTGGCAGACATTCTTGAATCCAAGGCTCCCACACTTCTCGAAATCTCTCCAAAGTGCCATTGTGTAATGAAGACATTTTCTCCATGGCCATAATGTAAACAACCGTAGTCTTGAATTCTCTAAAACTTAATTTTGGGGTTCTCCAGGATCTTGCAATAATCAATTTAGCACCCGTTAGAATGTGGTAGATAAGACGTTTACTATTCTTTGTGGCTACAGCTATCGGACCATTCAATAATGCAATCCAGGGGTCAACTTCCAGGGAACTACCTATCACCTTACTAAGGACTGCAAACACCTTATTCCAAAAAATCCTAACTAAGTGACAATCCCACCAAATGTGGGACTGTGTTCCAATTACATCGCAGCCTCTGAAACAGAATTTACTAGTATGACAAAGGCGATCTGGAACCAAGTGTCATCTCAGAAACACTTTCACATTAATTTCTATAGAATTTACTGATGCAGCCGAGCCAAAGGAAGCCATTCCAAGATCCCTTTCCCATCTATGTATAAGAAAGGACCTCGGGTCCCCGAGGGTCTTGCATAGCTGACCGTAGATATCTGTTATAAAGCCCCGGGCTCTGGGGTACTGTTTGCATCTTATTTCAAAGGGTTGAGAATGATCCATATCTGTACTATTTCGAATTACTGACCTAATGAAATGAGATACTTGTAGATAACTATAAAACTCCTTTATAGAGAGACCATATTTTTCTGAGAGCTGCGGAAAGGGGACTACGCTCGAACCCTGTATGCAATAAGACAAATATCGAATGCCAGCCTCCCTCCCTCCATTTAGCGAATCTACCCTGTTCTGTGAAGGCCGGAGTAAACATAGGCTTGCCCCAAAGACGCAACATAGGCAAATGTGGAGAAACCAGTCCTCTTGAGAATTTAAGGTCATCCCATAAATGAAGGGAGAAAGACATAATTGGGTTGCAGACAGATTTTTTATATTTCGGAGAGAGCCACAATAGGTTTTCCACCGCAATTGGATGGCATAGAGCCGCCTCAATTTGAACCCAACTAGGGGAATCATTCGCTATATGATATGAGACTAATTGTGCCACTTGAGCGGCTTGGTAATATTTCGTCAAGTTGGGTACCCCTAAACCTCCTCTGGATTTTGGCAGTAGCATTATTGATTTAGTAACTCTAGGCTTCCTATTTGCCCAAATATAGTCAAAAAGTTTATTCTGTAATAACTTTAAGAATAGTGCCGGAATTTTAATTGGGAGAGTCCGTGCAAGGTATAGAATTTTAGGTAGTATGGTCATCTTAACCACCGCTATTCTGCCCAACCAGGATAGTCCAAAAGGCTTCCAGGTTTTCAGTAGATCCAAAAGTTTCTGCCGCAAAGGGATGTAGTTAGCATTAAAAAGGGAATCATAGGTTCTAGTTAGATTTATACCTAAATATTTCACTCTGTCTTTTTCCCAGTGAAAATCATAAGTATCTTGTAGACGAGACCAAATATCCTGTGAGATGTTAATATTCAGAGCTTTAGACTTAGAGGTATTCACTTGCAACCCAGAAACTTTTGCAAAATCATTTAATATCTTCATGACATTAGGTAGCAAAATTAGCGGATTAGTAACTAGGAGAAGTACATCGTCTGCAAAAAGACTTATCTTGTGCTGTGTGTCTCCCACCGCCAATCCTGAAATATCTTGAGAATTCCTAATAGTTTGAGCAAGCGGCTCCATCACCAGGGCAAACAGGAGAGGGGACAAGGGGAAGCGCTGCCTAGTACCTCTGGACAGGGGAAACTGTCCTGAATGGAAACCACTATATTTAATAAATGCTACTGGTTCATTGTAAACTACTTTAACCATCTCAATAAACTTTTTTAATGTCAAGCAAAAGAAGCATTCCCTGGGATCTCCTCTCCCTAATCAAATGTGTCAGGTGGACCACCCTCCTAATATTGTCCCCCGCCTGTCGCCCTGGGATGAAGCCAACCTGATCTTTGTTAATTATTTTGGGTAGAAATTTTAACATCCGGTCTGCCAGGATCTTAGTGTATAATTTAATATCTAAATTTATTAAGGATATTGGTCTATAATTGGACCAAATAGAATGGTCTGTATCTGTTTTTGGTATCATACTTATTGATGCCGTCAAAGATTCTCTTGAAAGCTCATTACCCCATCTTAGGTCATTAAATAAAGCAGCCAGTTTCGGCGCAAGGATTGGGGCAAAAGTTTTATAGTAGATTGCCGAAAATCCATCTGGACCCGGCCTTTTATTATGTTTTAAGTCTTTGATATTCTGCTCAATTTCTAAGGGCCCGAAATCTTCCTCAAGAGTTTCAACCATCTGGTTGGGCAGAATAGGCAATGATGCTTCATCTAAAAATTTTTAAATCTCTTCTTGATTGGGTGGATGAGGATTCGCATACAATTTCTGGAGTTGGGAACTAAAAATTTCAGTAATCTTACTCGGGTTGCTGGTAAGACCACCTCTATTGTTCTTTAGTCTAATTGGCCTATATGTTTGATCTGGTGTTCTAAGCTTTCTGGCTAGAAGAGCATCCGGCTTGTTCGCCTTGCAGTAATATTTGTGTTTTAACCAGCGGAGGGAGTTCTCAGCTTTACCAGCTAATGCTACGTTCAGCGCCTGTGTTACCCTCTGGAGATTAGAGCGAGTTTGCGGGGACATAAAAGATTTAGCTTTTACAGAGAGGTCCTGATACTCCTTTTCTAATGCTGATATGCGTTCGTTTTTCTCTCGTTTTTTTCCTGGATGCTATCTGTATCAGCTGACCCCTAATTGTGGGCTTATGGGCTTCCCAACAGGTAGTGGCCGACATATCGTGTGTTTCATTTAGAATAAAATATTCTGATAGAGCTTTAGAAATAGTATCCACTACTGTGGGATCAGCCAATAAAGTCGGGTTAAGAGGCCAAGAGTAAACCCTCATGGTCCGACCAAGAGACAGGGAAAATCTTAACAGACTGTATTGAAGGAATCGCTCTTTGGGGTAAAAAAAAATGATCAATCCTAGAATACATGTTATGTGGGTGGGAAAAATGTGTGAAATCTTGATCTCCAGGATGTTTCTCTCTCCAGCAGTCTACCAATGCGTATGCGTCTAAAAGACGCCTAAACGCCTTAGAAGCCGCCGAGAAGTAAGCAGACACAGTGGACGAGTGCAAAGATTGTCTGTCCAGATAGGGGTTAAGAGTTAAATTTGAGTCTCCACAGACAACCACCGCACCCCGAGCCACCGCATCCACCTCTTTTAAAAAAACAGAAAGAAAAGCTACCTGGTTAACATTCGGGGAATAGTAGGTGGCAATCGTAATTTCAATATCCTGGAGAAGTCCCACCAAGATCAGGTATCTCCCCTCTGTGTCTTTGAATTCATTAGTGCATTGAAATTGTGTACCCCTTTTGAAGCAAATTAGAACACCCCTTTGCTTTGTATCAGCACAAGACATGAATACCTGAGGATAAGTGGCGTTCAAGAAGTTCGGTCTAGAAGATTTCGAGAAGTGGGTTTCTTGAAGACATATTATGTCGGGATGAAGTGATCTGAACTTGCGGAAAGCAGTGCTTCTTTGGTGTGGGGAATTGAATCCCTGTACATTAAGAGAACAAATAGTCGTCATAATAAATAGTTACACAAGTAAAACATTTGCCTTCTGGAATTAAGTCTAAAGCTAATGTAAGGTTAAGATACCAATGGAGGAGATAAATAGAGGTAATGAAGCTAAAAGGAAATACAGAAAGGGAAAGAGAGATGATGGGAAAGAGGGAGAAGGAGAGGAAGAAAAAAAAAAACCTGAAAATTACCAAAAAAAGAGAAAGCAAGATCCAGGAAAGGCAGGACCTTGCCCGTAGGTAATAAACAGTACAGCAGGGAAAGTCAACAGACCCACACCTAACCCCTACAAACCAGGGAGTTGAGGTATTATTGAAAAACAAATACTCACGTAGGTTGAGTATAGCCAAGGCACACAGGATAAGGAGAAGAGAAAACTCTCCCCACCTGTATACCTTACCAAACCCAAAACTTTGAAAGTTCTAATAGCAGTTAAATGAAATAAATAACAAAATGTGGTTGACACTAAACCTCTATAAAAAGAGAAGAACTGAACCGAAGATAATTACCTACCGGTTCGACCGAGGTGCAACATGACCCTGCCGGCGGGCAGAGGGGAATAAAAAAAAACATACAGAACATATTATCACATTAAGCAACGGGGAATAACAATATATCTTCAAACTAGTCAACTATTAGAATACCTTAAGCTTAAATAGAGACCATCACCTCAGGCCTCTAAAGATTTAATTTAAGTGGCGAACTGTACACTAGAATCTTTACAACTAGCAAAAACTATCCAGTATCACGCTGGAGTTAACAGGGAGGGGGAATAGGAAGGAGATAGGGGCGATAGGCGCCCCTCTATTATACCCATATCATAATGATAACATAAATAAAACGGCAATATTATAACCTGAGAAAAATACCACAGCCTGGAACAAGGAAACCATTG
Source organism: Gastrophryne carolinensis (assembly GCA_027917425.1). Classification (NCBI taxonomy): domain Eukaryota; kingdom Metazoa; phylum Chordata; class Amphibia; order Anura; family Microhylidae; genus Gastrophryne; species Gastrophryne carolinensis. Next base: position 5,431,390 of record CM051240.1, on the reverse strand, counting down.
GCATAAACCAGCTTCTCCCCTCAGACCAGAAGGGTTGATGGTTACCGAGCTCTGGACGTCACGCCCTCCCAGCCCAAAAAGGGAGCTCACTGTAGGAAGACGTCCTCATGAACCATCGCCTCAGATAGCTAGTGGAGAAAAATCTTGCTTGAAGAGTGGAAACCTCAAGTATCTTTAAACTCAAGAGGAGAGCTGCAGCCCGGTTGACGATTCCCTTTTCTCAACCTTTTCCCAGATCTTTGGAGAATTGGAGATTCTTCTATGGCTCTGGAAGACTTGGCTGGAGTGGGTTTGATGAGGCCACCGCTCGATAGTTGGAATTGCAAGTCCTCAAATGAAGTGGAGGAGTAAGCCTTATCATTGATGTTGAAGGAGATACGAAAAGGGAAGCCCCATCTATATCTGATCTGGTTTTCTTGCAATATTGTTAGCAAAGGTTTAAGCTCCTTCCTTTTAGCCATTGTTGAAGCTGATAGATCTGAAAAGATCTGGTATTTATGACCTTGAAACGTTAACACGTTTTTCCCCCTGGCTTTTCTCTGAATTAATTCTTTCGTCTGAAAAAATGGAACTTTGCAATCACATCTCTGGGGAGATCACTCTGGGGACTGCGAGGTCCAAGAGATCTATGTACACGGTCCATTTCTAGACGTTCTATAGGTATGCCAGGGATGAGCTCTTGACACAGTGCAGTAATAACTGAATTTACATCCTCAAAATGTTCTGGGAGGCCCCTAAATCTCAAATTAGATCTTCTATCGCGATTCTCCATATCCTCGATTTTTGCAGACATTACAGCATTTTCTTTTTTGAGCTGAAAAACTTCAGAATCTAGTATTTCTTGTGACGTTGTCACTTCTCCCAACTTATGCTCCAAGGTATTGAGGCTTGAAGTAATCCTATCTAGTTCCTTAGACAGGTGCTCTTTAATGAGATTTGTGTTTGATGATAAAGCTTTCTGTAATAGACCTTCAAACTGAATTATAAGGGATTCGCTTACAGCTGCCTGGCTGCACAGAGACTTTTGGCTGGGCGACTCGTTCTTGTTCAACATAAATAAGGCCTCAGTGTGGGTAATCTCCTCCAGGTCTGCTGTAGACATCTCCTCTGCCATCTTGAATCCAAATGCTTAAAATACAAGCAGTGTGGGGTTTATTCTCTGTCTGCCAACCACCTCACATATGATATTATTTTGAAGTAGGGCCTCTCTTAATCCCTTCACACGCACTGACCTCCACTGCCCACCAGGGGGACACTGAGACTGCATAGGCAATAACAAGAGATACTGGGAATGACTCACTGTACCGACGATCTCCTCTCTTCCTGCTGACAACTCAACTACTGCAGGACCGATGCTCTATAGAGCTGGAGATCACATCCTGAAGACCGAACACAGCCCCAGCTTCTCCTCATCAACAAGCGATCTTCTCCACCCGCAGGCACTCTCCGGGGCTACAGTGACAGACGCCACCCCCGACCTGTGTTACTGCGCAGCAGTTGATGCCTCAGCCATCTTGAAGCAGGGACTCTCTGGCGCCGCTCGCCTTCAGCAGAATTCTGCAGATGTGTGTGAACCGAGACCTCTGATTTTAACCAGATTTAGCAATTATAGGTTTGGCTGCAAGCTAACAGGGGTGAGTGCTGTGGCTCCATTAAGACTTAGGTCTGTCACCCAATCCCATGCAACTGGTCATTCCCTGAAGTCCAACTGTCACTCAGGTCTACGGCTTCCTTTCAGAATCCCTCTCCCCCCTGCCTGAGTCAGCGAAGAAGTGCGGTGATCGCATGAGTTTTTTTTTAGTAGAACAAGGGGCCCAACCTGAAGCTAGTCACCCAACCTGAAACTATTTTACAGAAAGAGTAGTAGATGCTTGGAACAAACTTCCAGCAGAGGTAATTGAAAAATCGTCAGTCGGTGGATGAGCACATGCCTGCGATAAACCTCCATCTATCCTAAGATAAAGAGAACATACAGTATACAGATAAGGGCAGACTACAGGGAGTGTATGGTCTCCTTCTGCCATCACCCGCTAATGTTTCTATGTTTAGCACACAGGGAGGGTGGGGTAGCTGCAGGGTTATAAGATAGCTTATGATTTCTTTAGTGCATTGTTGACTATCCTTATCAGCGTGTATCTCAGTGCCCTCCTAAAGCCATGGTTCCTCAGACTGTAAATCACGGGATTGAGAAGAGGGGTGACCACTGTATAAAAGACAGAAATCACCTTCTCGCCAGCAAAATGACTACTGCTGTTTGGGCGAAAATAGTTACACATGCCCGAGCCATAAAATATAAAGACCACCATCAGATGAGAAGAACACGTAGAGAAGACTTTGCTTCGGTCACCTTCCATTTTAAGAACTGTTTGAATGATATAGACATAGGGAAGAAATGTTACTATCAAAGAAATGATCCCCAAGAAGCCAATCATAAAGAGGACAAGGAGAACATTGATGAAGACATCACTGCAAGAAATCAGAAACAACTGGGGCAGGTCACAAAAGAAGCTCTCGACCAAATTCCATCCACAGAATCTTAATTTTAAGGCGTAAAGTGAGTGGACTAAAGAGCAGAAGAAACCAGCAAACCACGCGATAGAGGCCAACTGCACACACACTTTCCATCGCATGATCTGCATGTAGTGTAAGGGGTGACAAATGGCGACATAACGATCGTAGGACATGACGGCCAATAGAAACATATCAGAGCCGGCGAGGAACATGAAGAAGAAAACTTGGGCTAGACAAGCCTTGAGCGTGATCATTCTTCTTTGAGTTTGAAGGTCGAATAACATTCGTGGAACGGTAACTGAGGAACAACAGAGGTCCAAGCTGGCCAGGTTCACCAAGAAGAAATACATGGGGGTGTGGAGGTGAGCATCGGTGACTATGAGAATGACGATCAGCAAATTCCAGGTGAGGGTCAGGAGGTAGATGAGAAGGAAGAAGATGAAGAGAGGCAGCTGAAAACTTGGGAGGTTGGACAGCCCAGAGAGGAACAGCTCCAAGAAAACTGTCTGATTTTTCATGGCAGTTTTACTCGCTCTCATTTAGGTGGCACCCAACAGTTGTGATAACATGTAAAGACATGTAATAAAATATTTAATAAAGAGGCGGCAGATCTCACAGTGCCATACATTGCATTGGGAGATTATCTCTCCCTGCTTCTGTGACATAAACTAACAAAATGAAGCTGAAAAGCCTGTCAGTTCCGTGGTGGTTGTTACATTGTTAAAGCTAGGTTGCAGCTTATGTATCATAATTGTTGTTAGTTATAATCAGCCATAAGGAGCTCACGGCCCGGCTCACAGCTTTCTGTGATGTGTGCATTGCGCTGCTGTGATGGAGAGAACACTGTGAAGAATGCCTCCTCTGCAGTAAAATAAATCCCTTCACAGACATGGGCTCATTTGCTTTGGGGCAATATGTGAACCTGTCCAACATTAGTTTAGGTATGCATTCATAGGCAATACATTAAGTTCTACTTTCAACACTATATGTAGTAGGGCTTACACTCTAGTTTGACTAAGAAAGGGTTAAGTTACATAAGTTAAAGGACAGTTAGTTTAGTGTAAGTGCAGAGGAAGAACATGGGGTTTAATGTAACAATTTAGCAGCCCGGATTCTGTAAACATCCCGGCACCTGCTCTGACATGTGATGGATGGATACATTGGTCTGACTGTTAGGTTCAGGAGGAACTCTAACTTTCAGTTTAGTAATGGATGAACACTATAAGGGACACCTGTTAGGCATAGCATTGCTCATTATTGAAGTAACCAGAGTGAGACGTGTGCAGGAGGAGAGGAGACAATGGCCAGACTGGGAGAAGGATCCAGCCACAGCCTGATTCTACCTCTGCTATAGAGGAACAAGAAGCCAGAGGTGCCCCCTGGTTCCTGAGGAGGGAGATAAGACCCTGAGTGACCATGATAAGGGACAGAACCTGCTGCAGCCTTATTCCTACTAAAGGGGAACTGACTTTGTATTCTGTTGATGGAAGTGATAACCTTGGAAGGTATCTGTGACTACTGAAGTGTTAACCAGAAGCTACTAATAAAGTGATTAATTGTTTAAGTGACTTCTTTCCTGTACATTGTATGTGCATCCTGCCAGCGTCTGGAGCCTGTCAGCACCCCCCTTCCACATGGCTCCCACGAGGCCCACAGAGCCCAGCATCCTGAACTCACTCCTCACACACCCGAATGTTAACCCCTTCGGCCATGTGTGCTACAAATATCATTGTGATTTTGCTCACATAAGGCTTAGGAAGGACAAAACCAAAACCAAAATCTGAAAGGGATGGGAAATTACCTAGAAATCACTATTAATCCAAAAAGCTTCATTGTAGCATATGTAATAATTACAAATACAACAATAAAGTTCAGATAGGTAAAGGGAATTCCTGCTAAAAATGAGGCCGCAAAATGAATACAAAATGTATTGTGTTAAAGTGTATGGGAAAGTCCTGGATGGTGTCTATTTCTCCCTTGGTTTTCTCAATCAGGCACGATCCATGCCGGGTTTACAGGACCCCAGTCCACATTCCCAGTCCTCTACGGGTTTTTCCCCCTACTCCCAGTTCTTACACAGCTGATTAGGCTAATTGCAAAGGAAGCCTAATAAAAGCAACCGCTGAGGCTTCCAGTGAGGAGATGGAGAGGCTGGGATGAGGAGCCCGGGCCTTGCTGCTCCCAATACTAACAGTGCTGAATTGCAGTCGAAGGACTTTATGTGTTATCTGGTCTTGGAACCTGTGGATTAACAGCCTGGACTTGTATGAGGACCTGTGATATCAAGGGCTTGCAATACGCTGTATTATCATACACTGGACATTGCTAAAGTTGGTGAGGTAACCGCTTGCTGTACTGCTTTGTATCCTGCATCATTCTCTGAAGTTAAGAGATTTTGCCTGTTGGACTTTGTTTTCAATAAATCGCTTATTATTTGACTAAGAATTGTCTTCAGAGTCATTGCCGTTGGCCCCAGATCCTGACAGTATTTATTACATATTCAAGACATAGACATTAACCAACATAGAATTAAACCCCCCTGAAGGAGCATAAACCTACTACGATAAAATGTATTGTTCTTATAACAAAAAGAATGTCCCTTACACACATATAAAGCGAAGCGGAATGATGTTATTACAAAGCCGTCATCTCAGCACAGTCAGTATATAAAAACCTAAATTGTCCCCTGATACCCGCTGAAGGCTTAGGATAAAAATATCAGCAGTGTACAAAAACATTTAGCTCTCCTCTGAGATCCCTCAGCTAAGGGAGCTGCATTTTAGATTATCCATAACCATGAAGCATGAAACAAGAATATTCCAATAAGCCAAAAAGTTACAATACAGAGGCAGAGGGTTCAAGCCATTATTCATACAATGGGGGGAACCTACAAATAAACATGATCCAAATTCAGCCTGAAATTGTGAAAAAATTCTGAAATGCATCTGAAACTCTGGGGAAATCATTTTGGACATACAGAGGCGAAAATCTTCACAGTGCTTATTACATCACAACAGCATAATGCACACATCACAGAAAGCTGTGATCTGGCCCTGAGCTATTTATATTTCAATAGCAGGCTCATGGCTGCTTTATAATGTATCACAGCTGATTGCAATAGAAAAAGTATGATGCATCAGCAACCATGGAACCCAGTGTAACTCTCAGCAGGGAGCTGGCAGGCTTTTCATGATTACTCATCTTGTTACAGCAGGGAGAGAGATAATGCATCTCAAATGTTTAAACCCCCGAAGCAATGCAATGTACATCCCTCCCATCTCTACATTTGTAAAATGAAAGGGCAAAATGCCATGTTGTAAATATGCATCAGTAGAGAGTTATTAAACCTGCACGGGGCATTTTAGAGGCTGCACTGCTCTCTTGTAAAAAAGTCAGGCAGCACCATGTTGTGTAACATCGCAATGGATGTGAATGGGCTGCTGCTACAATGTAACAGTTTGCTGCATCATCATCATAAGCCCCACTGTTACAATGTAATCAGCTCACGGCTGACTGCAATGTGCTAGGGAACTATCTAGTGCACTGCTATGGTGGGGAGATCCCTTCCCATGGTCTTGCCATTTACTGGACAAAGAAAAAAGGACTGGATTCCTGGTGTTCTTTGCTCGAAATGACTCGGCCATTCGGGACTTCTGATGCTCCCAAGCTTGGGGTGAGTCCCATGGACCTGCCTGTAGCTATGGTCTCTCCCTTTAGAGTGACTCTTTTTGATAATTAACCTTCTGTTCCTGGTGAGACTAAATGAGAATTCTGTCCTAAAGGGGACCATGGCCGAGCCCTGGCGTCTATAAGACTCTAGAGCCGTCCACTAGCCTTCCCCAGGGCATCTAAAATCATGCCCCTCTGTGTGAACCTCGCCTGTGTCACTCGCTACTCATGGCCACATCCCCAGCTTCCATTGAAAGCAGGCTGGGGGCAGGAGCGCTTCCCAGACTAGAGGTAAGCTAGGTATTCAGCCAGTGGGCCGATCACATCAGCTGGCATTCTCGATATCAAACAATCAGCAATTTTAATATGTCTGGATGTCTGGTGGGTGCGGGCACAGCAGTGAAAAAATATTATTTTTTAAACTAGGCCACCGCCAAGCACCCCACATTGCCCACATGGTACTAGGCACGGGGGACGGGGAGGTGGCAAAGGGTTTTATTCTCTTGCATTATCTTACAAAACCGGTAATGGAAATTGTACATAAATGAAGAGATAGATTTTATATTTACCTTTGTTCTCTTTATATTAGGTGTTTAACTCATCAAACTAACTCCTCCTGACACCTATAACCATTTACCCTATGTCTTGGTTCCCCTTAATTTGGTCACACCAGTGACTCCCCTGTGGTGGTCACAGTATTTATCCAGGCCATGTTACCTTAGTCTGTCTCTCTGCTGCCATTGCTGGTTTTCTGCAGCATGAGGACCTTGCTGTTCTCACCTACTCCGGATCAGAGGTTTTGTCTGCCTTACTTTGGTCAGTCATGATCCTGAATAGTGATGAGCCAGGACGGGTCTATCTGGTTTGGAATCCCTTTGACCAAATAGGCCCCAGTATTCAGCATCTGGTACTGCTAAATGCCGCATACAGTTACTGCAGCTCCCACTAACCGGTGAGCAGGTACAGGGGTCCCTTGTGCCCCCCTTTAGGTCTGTCGGTTTGGAAAGCTTCCTCCTGATCCATCAGGCTCTGGTCTTGTAATGAAAGAGAGTGGCTGCTGCCATCCCATCTGCATCTGTAGTGAGGAGCACACGGCCCCCCTTCTCTTTCCTTTGTAGCCCACCAAGCTGGTCCGGTTTACACAGTACTCCTGTCCCCCCGCACATAACCCCCCCAGAACACCCGTAATCCTCATCTTCACTACGAGCCAGCATCCGGAAGGAGTCCCACAATTGGACACCGGCCACCGGAACGACTTGCCCACCGGCCAATCGCTGGACTAATATTTTACTATTATAGATTTCAGTTGTATTTTTTACACTTTAGACAATTTTTTTTTCACTTGAAAAAAATTAGTGTAGAAAGTGAAGTGCGGGTTTTTTTCTTTGTTGAATCAAACGAATTTGAAAAAGCTAAAAATGCTGAATTTGTTTTCTCAAAAACAAACTTATTTCTTGTTACAAACTTTGTTATCGAGTCCCAAGCTTTTAATTACAGACAAGCTGGAGGAACTCCAACATATCTATTGAAGGTGCCGAGAGACATGCAAGTTAGTGGTGCTCTGCCATGACTGGCTTTTTGAAGTTGAAATTCTGTGTTTTAGCTGCAGTTTTTAGGCGCTGTATTTTTTAAAGAATAAGACTCGCCTAGAGATCAGGGAAAAAAATTCTGAACCAAATAGTGTGCTAAAATATCCCCTCCATACTGAGCCTGGCTGTGCTTGCTAGGAGTTCAAAGCTGGTTGATTGGCTGCTCAGGAGTTTGTCCAAAACCCGAACTCGAACTCAAATGTTTGGGTGCGTGTCAAACTTTGCGGTTTGTGTTCGTTCATCACTAAATTTTGACCAAACCAATGGGATTGTTGACATTTAGACATAGTAACATAGTATGAAGGCTGAAAAAAGACTTTAGTCCATCCAGTTCAGCCTGTTACTGTTCTAGTAGCCATAGCTGGTAATGTTATTACATGCATGGAGGACATCCCGGCCACTATAGATCTCCTTCCAGTGGTCTAGTAGCCATAGCTGGTAATGTTATTACATGCATGGAGGACATCCCGGCCACTATAGATCTCCTTCCAGTGGTCTAGTAGCCATAGCTGGAAATGTTATTACATGCATGGAGGACATCCCGGCCACTATAGATCTCCTTCCAGTGGTCTAGTAGCCATAGCTGGTAATGTTATTACATGCACGGAGGGCATCCTGGCCACTATAGATCTCCTTCCAGTGGTCTAGTAGCCATAGCTGGTAATGTTATTACATGCAAGGAGGACACCCCGGCCACTATAGATCTCCTTCCAGTGGTCTAGTAGCCATAGCTGGTAATGTTATTACATGCAAGGAGGGCATCCCGGCCACTATAGATCTCCTTCCAGTGGTCTAGTAGCCATAGCTGGTAATGTTATTACATGCAAGGAGGGCATCCCGGCCACTATAGATCTCCTTCCAGTGGTCAAGTAGCCATTGCTGGAAATGTTATTACATGCAAGGAGGGCATCCCGGCCACTATAGATCTCCTTCCAGTGGTCTAGTAGCCATAGCTGGTAATGTTATTACATGCAAGGAGGACACCCCGGCCACTATAGATCTCCTTCCAGTGGTCTAGTAGCCATAGCTGGTAATGTTATTACATGCAAGGAGGGCATCCCGGCCACTATAGATCTCCTTCCAGTGGTCTAGTAGCCATAGCTGGTAATGTTATTACATGCAAGGAGGGCATCCCGGCCACTATAGATCTCCTTCCAGTGGTCAAGTAGCCATTGCTGGAAATGTTATTACATGCAAGGAGGGCATCCCGGCCACTATAGATTTCCTTCCAGTGGCCTAGTAGCCATAGCTGGTAATGTTATTACATGCAAGGAGGGCATCCCGGCCACTATAGATCTCCTTCCAGTGGTCTAGTAGCCATAGCTGGTAATGTTATTACATGCAAGGAGGGCATCCAGGCCACTATAGATCTCCTTCCAGTGGCCTAGTAGCCATAGCTGATAATGTTATTTAGAGATGAGCGAACTTTTGAAAAATTCGATTTGACAGATTCAATGAATTTTCCAACAAAATTTGTTTCAACCCGAATTTATTTGCGACGAATCGCTATTAAAAACGGCTATTTCTGAGCCTCCTAGAGCCTCAATAAGGTTGTAAACCATTCTGCCTTGCTGTAACACGCATAGGATGCGTGCTGGGTTAGTGAAATAATACTGCAAATTATTATAAATGTAATTATCACATTCAGATCAGAGGCATCGCTATTAGAAACGCAGAGCGGCACAACTGCAGAGAGTTGAGGTGGCATCACTATGAGGGGCCCCTATATTGCCTGAAAAACACACCCTGGAGCTGGCAGCAGCAGGAGCCCAAATATTGGCTGAAAGACATCCTGGAGTTGGCAGCAGGAGCCCAAAAATTGGCTGAATGACACCCTGGAGTTGCAAGCAGCAGCAGCAGAAGCCCAAACATAGCTTGAAAAAGACACTGGAGTTGGCAGCAGGAGCCCAAAAATTGGCCTAAAGATATAAATATGTTTTACACCATTTGGAAAGTGTAAAACGTGGCACCATGCTGAATCTAGTCGCATGCCTCAGCCATTGGCCGGTGGAAATCCTGGCTGATCAATCCCTGATTCATTTTCACAAAGGTGAGTCTCTCCACATTTTTAGTTGACAGACGCGTTCTCCTCGCCGTAACTATGGCCCCCGCCGCGCTAAACACCCGCTCAGATGGCACGCTACTTGCCGGGCAGGACAGCTTTTCCAGGGCAAACTCTGCTAGTTGCGGCCACAAGCCAAGCTTGGCTGCCCAGAAGTCCAGCGGATCCTCAAGGTGTGTTGGCATGGTCATGTCAAGGTATGACATGACCTGCTGGTTGAGGTCCTGCTCCAGGTCTTCCTGCTGCTCATGAGTAGCCTCACTATGCGGGTGTAGAAAGCTACTCATTAGCGACTGGAGACTGAGGCTGCTGCTGATGGAGCTGCTGCTGCTGCTCCTGCCAACCCCCCCAGCGGCCATGGCAGTGGAAGGTGAGCGCAGAGGTCCCCGCGAGTCAGACCTGCTAGAGTATGGACCATGGCGCAGATAGGCATCGGCCAACTGACTACGTAAAAATTTCTTTGTAGTAGGTCAGTTTGTCCTCCATCTCGGCGGGTTTAAAAAATGCCCCCATTTTGTGCCGGAAGCGAGGGTCCAATAAGGTGGACAGCCAGAAGTCATCCTGCTGACAAATGGAAACAATTCTGGGGTCACTACGCAAGCACGTGAGCATGCTTCCTGCCATTTGCGCAAGTGACTCGGATGGACTACCTGTCTCCATCTCCACTGCATACTGCCACGGTGTGTCTGGGTCTTCTGTCTCGCCTTCCTCACAACCCTCTAGCTCCTCTGGCTGCTCTTGCTACTCCTCTCCTGTCCGCTGACTAGATAAACCAGCCATTTCTGCAAGCCTAAACTGTGCACTGCGCCACTCCTCCTCCTGCTCCTCCTCCTCCTGCTCCAGTTCAGCTCCAATGGGGTTCATGTGGCCGTAAGATGTAGGCCATGTCTCCAGTGCCCTGACCAGCCATGGTTTCCAACATGTGCTGTAGTACATGAAGCAGTGGAATCACGTCGTCTATCACGTAATCCTGGCGACTCACAAATAAAGTGGCTTCCTCAAAGGGCCTGAGCAAACGGCATGTGTCACATATGAGCTGCCACTGGTTGACATTAAAGTTACACAGGGGAGTCCCCCTATCCGCTTGGATCATCAGGAAATCCGTGATGGCTTTTCTCTGTTCATATAATCGGTCCAACATGTGAAGGGTGGAATTCCAATGTTGGGGGATACCGTTCTGACGCTGTAGCTCAAGAAAGGTGTGCTTGGCGGTGTATGAGTGGCTGAAGTGCATGCAAAGTTTCCTTGAAGTTGTTTAATGTCTTGCAGATGGGGGGAAGACTTCAGAAACCGCTTGACAACCATATTGAAGACGTGAGCCATGCAGGGCACATGGATCAGGCTTCCTTGGTGCAGCGCAGGCAAAATGTTCTTCCCATTGTCGGTAACCATGGTTTCCATTTTAAGTTTTCATGGAGTAAGCCATGTTTGGATTTCTTGATGAATAAATTTAAGCAGTTCCTCCCGTATGTGACTCAGTTTGCCAAGACAAACCATGTGAAGCACAACGTGACACCTCAGTGCCCTGCACATATGGTAGGCTGGAGGGGCACTAAGACTTGAGCCTACAGTGGAGGGTGAGGAGATGGTGGAGGATGAGGAGGCCGAGTCGCACGGTGTCACAGGCACAAGGGCCAGGGAGCGCGGAGGCCGAAGGGGCGTGACCTGTCCAAGTTGCTGCTGCTGCAAAGGGACCACATTCACCCAGTGGACATGTACTGTCCCTGACCGTAGTTACAGCTCCAGACGTCGGCGCTGCCATGCACTTTGCTACACACCGACAGGCTCAAGGACTGGCCCACCTTCTGTTCAACAAAAGTGTGCAGCGCTGGTACTGCCTTCTTGGCAACGAAATGACGGCTTGGGACTCTCCACCTTGGCTCGGCACAAGCCATCAGTTCTCTGAAAGGTGCAGATTCCACCACCTGAAAAGGGAGCGACTACAGAAGCCTGTAGAAGCTGCTTTAGAATAACAGATAGTGTGAAATGTGCCAGTTTGGGACACCCTGTGGCCTGGTATTTTTACAGGATGCACAAAACCAATTCAAAATGCAATATATTAATAAAACAGAGCCTTTAGAAGCTGATTTAGTATAACAGATAGGGTGAAATGTGCTGGTTTGGGATACCCTGCAGCCTGGTGTTTTTACAGGACGCACAAAACCAATTCAAAATGCAATATATTTATAAAACAGAGCCTTTAGAAGCTGATTTAGTATAACAGATAGGGTGAAATGTGCTGGTTTGGGATACCCTGTGGCCTGGTGTTTTTACAGGACGCACAAAACCAATTCAAAATGCAATATATTAATAAAACAGAGCCTGTAGAAGCTGCTTTAGTATAACAGATAGGGTGAAATGTGCTGGTTTAGGATACCCTGCGGCCTGGTGTTTTTACAGGACGCACAAAACCAATTCAAAATGCAATATATTAATAAAACAGAGCCTGTAGAAGCTGCTTTAGTATAACAGATAGGGTGAAATCTGCTGGTTTGGGATACCCTGTGGCCTGGTGTTTTTACAGGACGCACAAAACCAATTCAAAATGCAATATATTAATAAAACTGAGCCTGTAGAAGCTGCTTTAGTATAAGAAATAGGGTGAAATGTGCTGGTTTGGGATACCCTGCGGCCTGGTGTTTTTACAGGACACCAAAAAAACAATTCAAAATGCAATATATTAATAAAACAGAGCCTGTAGAAGCTGCTTTAGTATAACAGATAGGGTGAAATGTGCTGGTTTGGGATACCCTGTGGCCTGGTGTTTTTACAGGACGCACAAAACCAATTCAAAATGCAATATATTAATAAAACTGAGCCTGTAGAAGCTGCTTTAGTATAAGAAATAGGGTGAAATGTGCTGGTTTGGGAAACCCTGTGGCCTGGTGTATTTACAGGACGCACAAAACCAATTCAAAATGCAATATATTAATAAAACTGAGCCTGTAGAAGCTGCTTTAGTATAAGAAATAGGGTGAAATGTGCTGATATAGGATGCCCATGTGGGCTGGGGTTTTTACAGCAGACACAAAAAAAATTAAAACTAATCGAGTTATAGGAAATGCTTGTGTGTAACAGATAGGGTTAAATATGCCACTGCCAAGATGGGATGCACAGTGGCCAGGAATATTTGCAGCACAAAAAAAAGCAATTTAAAACTGATCTGGCAAATGAAGTGAAGTGAAAATAAAAAAAAAAGGTTTCCTTGTCACTTTCTCTGCTGTCCCTGCCTGGATCGTTCCCGATTTTTCCCTATCTTTCCCTGGCTCTCCCTGGCACTGTGTGGGTCTCTGTGGGTCTCCCTGACTCTCCCTGCCTGTCTGTTAGTCTCTCCCTGTCTGCAGCAACCTCCGTTCTGTCTGCAATGCAAGGCTGAAATGCGCACAAGCAAGATGGCTGCCGTTTATATAGCACTGTGACGTCACCGGCTTCTTGGCTGCTGATAGGCTGCATGTGACCTTCCCATGATATCTTGCCCCAGGGGTTATGTCCAGACATGTCCATCCACCATTTTACAATGGCTGTAATTGAAATGAATGGAGTTTAAAGGAAAACTTCGATCGATCGAATTTCGGGGAAATTCGGGTTCGTCCGAATCGATTCGCTCATCTCTAGTTAGTATTAAGTCCAAGATGGTCCTCCGCCTAGTTGGAGCTTGTACTTGTTGGGAGAGGTAGCCATCTAAAATTGTTAATAGTTAACTTTTATATTTCTGGGATTCACAGCTTTCAGCTTTCCAGTCTATAACTCACATGTCTACTAATAGGATATATCATAAGGTGAAACTGTAAACCTCAATATCTTGGCCATTTTTTTTCAAAATAAAAAGGGACAACAGTTTAGGACAGCGCCAAATGTAGCACGACGCAATGTTGTAACAATTACCCTTCTCTGCAGTAGCACTTTAAGCTTACAGCCTAAGTCCCTGAAACTATTTTTAGGCACCTTCCACCTACTTCTTCCTATGTCATTGATGCAAATATGCACCAGGACTTCTGGATCTTCGCCAGCCCCTACAAATAATCTATGGGCGCGATCCGCAACATTCCGAACTCTTACCCCAGGAAGGCAACACACTGTTTGGTGACCTCGGTCATTGTTTTTTTTTTTAATTCTTTATTTTCATTTTTAATAAAGAGACAAATTAGAAAGTACAACATTTGCAAGTTTACAAAGCCATCTCATATAACAGGTGAACAGGGCATATACATGCAAATCTTTGGCATGTCAGTTGCATACTTATACAACAAAAATCTATCAACAGCCCGCATCTATACATTGCTCTCTACCCATCCCGGCGGAGGTCCCCCGCGAAGGTCCGCCAATTAGACCACGCAAGGGTCCCCCACTCGGGAAGGAACCCCACCCTAATGTCCACCATACTCCACTTAAAATTCCTTGTTTCAAAATAGAGTGGCTTAATCTATGAGAACCTTGTATATAAAAGAAAAATAAGGAGAGAGAGAGAAAAAAGGAAAAAGAAAAGGAAAGGAAGAAAGGGGGAAAAAGACCGGGGAAGGGGAGGTAAGAGAGGAGGGAGGGGTGAACCAGGGGGGAGCCAGCCCAACAGTACGCCTCTCCGTACTTCATAAGCACATCATTAGCCTTGCTCATCAGTTGCCTTTGACACCTTCTCCAGACCCACACGAGCACAATAGCCAGCTGCATCCAAGGGTCTCAAGGGGGGGGGGGGGGGGCAGGGGCCTAAACCTGTCTGTTTCTCTAAAGAGAAACCAGGGCATCCAAGTCTGCAAAAACTGCACTTTGCATTCATGCACAGAGGCAGTGAGCTCCTCCATTTCCATTATATTGTTGATCTCTTCAAACCAGTCCACCACCGAGGGGACCGCCTCGGATCTCCACAACTTGGGTATCAACACCTTTGCTGCATTTATGAGATGCCTCAAAAGTGACTTCTTATAAGATTTCAGGGGTGTGTCCGCCAGGTGCAGGAGGAGCAGAGAGGGATCCCAGGCCACCGATCGCCCCACAACCCCCCCAGAGATCCCAGCTACCGACCGCCAAAAGGGCACAATCTTAGGGCATTCCCAGAAGATATGAAAGAAGCTACCAACTGCTCTCCGGCACCTACAGCACTCGGCGGAATGGGTAGGGGAAAAACCATGTAGCCTCTCCGGGGTGTAGTACCACCTCGAGAGGCACTTATAGTTAGCCTCCTGGATCTTGGAGGAGATGGAAGTCTTGTGCGCAGCCAGGAAAATATATTTCCACTGCTCCTTCGTCAAATGTCTGTCCAGGTCCCTCTCCCAGTCCGCGCAGAAGCGGGGCGCCCCGTCATCTTCACCATCCCCCAAAAGCACATACAATTGAGAGACCACCCTCGTAGGGGGATCCTTCGCCCTTGCTAATTGCTCAAAGGGGGTGAGGGTCCTGAGCATCGCCTGTCTAGGTCCCAAGTTCAGGAGGAAGCTTTGAAATGTGAACAGAAGCCACGGATCGAGCCGGGGTGTGTTCCACTTTTCCCTCAAATCCTCCAATCCCACCCACCCACTGGGTAGGATGAGATCCAACCCTCTCGGGACACCCTTTTCCTCAAAGCTCTCGCAAAGACTAGGGAGAGTGCCTATGGGGAAGGATGGATTGTGCACCAACGGCACCAAGGGGGTTGGCCACGGGGATATCTCCTGCCTGTCCCTGAGCTTATCAAAGAGTTTAAGGGTAGTGGAAATGAGCGGGTGATCTCTACAGAAGGCCTTCCCCGACCTGGTGGCCCAAGTTATGTCCTTCAGTGGGGAATGAAGCCAGGTCACCTCCAGGTTCACCCATTTCTTCCTTGCACCCTGGTGATGCCAATCCAAAATACGTTGAAGGTGAACCGCGCGCCAATATCATAAAAGTCCTGGGCAAGCAAGCCCACCCAATTGTTTTGAACTCAAGAGGAGCTGCAGCCTCAACCTTGATTTACGCCCCTGCCAAATGAATTTTATGAACAAAGAGTTTAGGGATTTAAAGTACTCTCTGGGAATTTGAATTGGGAGCGTCTGGAGCAAGTATAGTATCTTTGGCAAGACCGTCATCTTAAGAATATTGATTCTGCCTAACCACGAGAAGGTGGGGAGGTCCCAATTCGCCAAATCGCCTTTAAGCTTAGTTAAGAGAGGGCCAAAGTTCGCTGTGTAGATCCCATCCACCGTTTTCGTGATCTTAGTTCCTAAGTAGGTAATGGCTAAAGGGGGCCAACGAAATGGGAAGGATGTCCTCAGTTGGGCCTCCACCTCCCTTGGGAGGTTCACCCCCAGGGCTTCCGATTTATCATAGTTTATTTTCAAGAAGGACAACCTACCGAATAGCTCAAATTCCTTCAGCAATACCGGAAGCCCCACTGTTGGATTTGTAAGGAAAAACAAAAGATCGTCCGCATATGCTGAGATCTTATGTGAGGTTGAGCCCACCGAAATCCCCTGAATGTCCCCCTGCCCCCTAATTCTGCATATAAAAGGCTCCATGGATAAGGCAAAAATCAGCGGGGAGAGTGGGCATTCCTGCCTAGTGCTGTTTGTAATGTCCACCCGCCCCGAGAGAGCGCCATTAACCTTGATCCTCGCTGACGGATCGGAGTATAGGGCCATGGTCATCTGCAGAGCTTTAGGGCCCAGGCCAATGTGTTCCAAGACTGCTGTAATAAACTGCCAATTTACCCGGTCAAAGGCCTTCTCGGCAAAAGTGGACAGCAAGACAGCCGGCTCACCAGTCTGTCTAATCCTATGCAATAGGTTCAGAACCCTGGTCGTGTTGTCCCGGGCTTCCCTGCCCAGAACAAAGCCTGACTGGTCACCATCCACTAATGCCGGTAG
Organism: Gastrophryne carolinensis; assembly: GCA_027917425.1. NCBI lineage: Eukaryota > Metazoa > Chordata > Amphibia > Anura > Microhylidae > Gastrophryne > Gastrophryne carolinensis. The sequence continues at coordinate 5,414,744 of CM051240.1, read as the reverse complement.
CAGCCCCGACAGCCTGCTTGCCAGAATTTTAGCGAATAACTTGAGGTCCACATTCAATAAGGAGATGAGCCTGTAACTTCCACAGGAGGATGGATCCTTCCCGGGTTTCTGGATAATCGTGACATAGTCAGATAACGCTTCGCTCGGGATGGCGGCCGGATCGGGGGATGCAATGAGTGAATTAAAGGCAGAGAGAAAATGCGGGCAAGAAGCGGGAAGAATTGCTTATAATAGGCCACAGAAAATCCGTCTGGCCCCGGTGACTTCCCATTGGGGGACCCTTTAACTGCGGTGCTCAACTCCTCTAGTGAAATTGGGCTCTCCAGTGCCTCCCTCTCTTCCTTCCGAAGCACAGGCATTCCCGACTCCCCTATATATCGCTTTATCAGATCTAGGCGCCCCTGGTCCGGGCCTGCCTCTCGAGAGCAAATATTGTAGAGGTTCTGATAAAAGGATTGGAAGGTACTTGCTATATCTGGCGTGCTATACAATTTTTTTTTGTTGCCTGTCAATGGTTGCTTCCACATAGTTTAGCGTTTGCTGCTTCCTGAGGGCCCTCGCTAGAAGTGCACTATTCTTATTGCCCCATTCAAAGTACATTCTTCTACAGCACTTTATAATATATGCAGCTCTTGAAGTCAGTATTGAGTTCAAAGCGGTTCTGGCCTCTGTGAGCGCCAAAAGGTTACTCCTGGCCAATGAGGCTTTGTGAGTTCTTTCTAACTCTTGGATCTTTTCGAGGCGCTTCTGCAGCTCCTGCTCCAGATCCCTCCTTATCGCGGTTGCGTGCCTGATGAGCGAGCCCCTGATGACCGCTTTGTGAGCCTGCCAATTGTTGAACGGAGAAGTGTCTGTGCTTTTGTTAAGCTCAAAGTAGCTTTTGATAGTTTCCTGCAGGTCCTGGACCAATGACTCATTCTGCAGAAGGGACTCGTTCAGCCTCCACGTCCACTCCCCCCGCGAACCCCCCAGACAAGTTGATAGTAAGGGCCACCGGGGCATGATCAGATATGACCGTAGGTTCTATTTTAGTGTCCACCACCTGGGGCAGTAGTCCATGGGATAATAGAACATAATCGATTCTGGAGTAGGTGGCATGGACCGAGGAGTAAAATGAGTAGTCTTTAGTGGTAGAATGGCTGATACGCCAAGGGTCAGCGCCACGTACGCCAGAGCCGACCGACCCCTGGAAGAGTCCAACAAAGGGTCCATCGCCACATTTAGGTCCCCCGCCCCAGGATGATGGGACCATCCTGCACCACCAAGAGTTTGTTTATGAAGGCCTCAATAAAAGCCACCTGTCCGGAATTGGGAGCATAAGCTACTGCCAAGGTATATTTTTTATTAAACAGGGAGCCCTTAAGGATCAAGTATCTACCCTGTTCGTCCGCTATCCTATCCGAGACTCGAAAGGGGGTGTTTTTAGCGATTAAAATTGCAACCCCTCTCGCTTTAACATCTGGCGCATTGCTCATGTAGGACCGGGAGAAGGACCCCCCCCCCCAAAGTGCATCTCCTGTATAAATGCAACATTGGCCTTATGCCTGGTCAGTTCCTGGAGCAGTTTAGATCTCTTCAGAGGGGTATTCAAGCCCCTGGCATTCTGCGATAACACCCTGAGCTTTTGTGTGAAAGGAGGAGCAGGGGTGCCTGCCGCAAGGACGCCCTGCGCAGCAACACCAAGCCCAGACATGCACAGTTTTGGAGCCTACCCTGGTTCAGAGAGGACTAACAAGGGATGGGGGGGACCAAAGGGGAAGGATCGGGAGACGAGAAGGAAAGAAAAGAAAAAAAAAAAAAAAGGGTAGGGGGGGAGGACAAGGCAGTGGGTAAAAAAAAAAGAACACTAACAGCAAAGAGAGAAAGAACAGTATATAAACACTTCAAACTTATTACCTCTAAAGTTCAAACCTGTAAAAACTGGTTGTTAGTCACCGAGGCGGGATACACCCGCACCGGGGTAGGCGCTGGGGGCGCGATCAGCGAGCCGGAACCACTAATGGGGCACCAACTCCCGATCCGCGGCACTCCCGTGCACCTAAAATGTGGGGACTGAGAGGCCACACACCAACGGCGCTCGCAGACTGCGCAACGGTCACACAGTCCACCAGCGCGAGGTGAGCGTCCGCTCCCGGCAGCCCACTAATCAGAAGTGCAAAGTGAAAACTCTTAAACAAGTCAAACTGTTAAACCTGAGAGCCCAAGTGCTCAATTAAACAAGTTAAAGCTCCACCTTCCCGTCCGACCAGGAACTCCATATCAACTGAACCACGCCAAGGACAGCGGAGTTCTAGGAACTCTCCTCATTAAGGGGGAGCCAAGCCACCGAGCACAATGCCCGACCACAGACCGGAACCAGTGGCTAAGGCCATGATCGGGCAGGCGGCACAGGCCAAGTGAATCAGCCCCCGTATGCGCATGTTGTTACGACGATTATGATTCTCCAAGTCCTCCAGATGAAGAGCCAAAGTAGCAGACACAGATTCTTGCGCCTGCAAACGGCGCGTGAGTTGCTGAATGGTGGATTTGTCTTCCTCATGCTGCCGTTCAACCCCGGCAAGTCTAGAGTCCAGTTGTTTAAGATCTCCACGCAGAAGCCCAACTTCCTCAGATAGCTTCTCGCCGATTGAATGGGTGATCGTAGTGAGGTCCTCCTTTGTTGGCATAGACCGTAGATAGGCCCAAATATCGGACAGCGTGCTATCAGGCGCGGAGGGGCCTGGACTCGCGCCCCCCCCCCCCCCCAGCGGAGCCCGATTCTCGAGCCGGATCTGTAGGCTTTGATATGTAGCAGTTTAGGTCACCCTGCGTAGATGCACTTCTTGTCTGGCCCTTGTTATCCTTAGTTTTTCTGCCCCCTCCCATTTCTGGATTTCTTAGTTTGAGGGGGGGGGGAATCCCATCCCGGAAAGCTTTGAGGACACTTAAGCGAGGAAAGGCTGGCCTGGGATAATTGAGGGTGCCGGAGTGTGGGGCGTTCGAGCCAGCGAACCCTACTGGCGCTTAATTGAAGGGGAACTGGCTCCAGGTGCTTTGAGGGCGCTTCTAAAATGGCTGTCAGCTTCCAGATGCTTTGAGAGTGCACGAGTAAGGGTGTTAGGAGAACTTCAGCGTTTGAGGGGCACTTCAGTGGGGGTAATCAGGGCCAAGGTGCTTTGAGGATGCTTAAGTGGAGGATTTCCAGCCCAGGGTGCAAGACACTTAAATGAGAGATGACTGACCCCCGACCCAGGTGCAGGGAGGGCTATTAAATGGTGGATATCCGGACCTGAGTGCTTTGAATGTTTGAAAGAGGAATGACTGGTCCAGTTTGCTTTGGGGGCGCTTCAGTTGGGGCTGCAAGAGTCTAAACGCTGTGAGACTGCTTAAGCGAGGGCTTCTAGAACCAGAGTGGACGGGGGTTTATCAATGAGGGCTAGCCAAGCTTGGGTGTTTTAAGGGTGTTTTATTAAAGGGTGACCCTTCTAAGGTGCACAAAAGACTCCGACATGAGGGATGCCCAGCTCAGAATGTTACGGGGGCACTCCAATGAAGGACGGCCGTCACAGGATGCCGACAGGGGCCAATAGGGGGGGGTCTGTCCCCCTCCTCACCTGCGAAGGATAAGGGTCTGGGGGATAAGAGAGCCAGTCCGGGACCCGAACGGGGCGCAGATCAAACTGGTTAAATAGGCCTGGCAGGTCCTCATGCTTGCAAAGAGAAAAGGTCTTCCCCTGCTTGGAGGCAATCAAGGAGAAGGGATACCCCCATCTGTAAGTGACATTATTCTGCTTGAGAGTCTCCAGTAGCGGCCGAAGGATCCTCCGTCTTGCCAAGGTGGACCTTGAAAGATCTGAGTAGAAGTGCAGGATTGCCCCGTCAAAGTTCAGCGAACCTATTCTCCTAGCTGCTGCCATAATTGCTTCTTTTTCTTGGAAAAAATGGATTCCACAGATAACTTCTCATGGAGGGTCATTCTGACGAGGAGGGGGGGGCGATTGCCCTATGCGCCCGATCTGTCTCTATTTTGGAGTCGCTGCTTGACGGTTCCCCCAGTAGCGTAGAAAAAATCCCCTGCAAAGTAGGTAGAAGGTCCTCAGCTCGTGTCGCTTCAGGGAGCCCCCGTATGCATATGTTGTTACGACGATTACGATTCTCCAAGTCCTCCAGATGAAGAGCCAAAGTAGCAGACACAGATTCTTGCGCCTGCAAACGGCGCGTGAGTTGCTGAATGGTGGATTTGTCTTCCTCATGCTGCCGTTCAACCCCGGCAAGTCTAGAGTCCAGATCTCCACGCAGAAGCCCAACCTCCTCAGATAGCTTCTCGCCGATTGAATGGGTGATCGTAGTGAGGTCCTCCTTTGTTGGCATAGACCGTAGATAGGCACAAATATCGGACAGGGTGCTATCAGGCGCGGAGGGTGACCCTTCTAAGGTGCACAAAAGACTCCGACATGAGAGATGCCCAGCTCAGAATGTTACGGGGGCACTCCAATGAAGGACGGCCGTCACAGGATGCCGGCAGGGGCCAATGAGGGGTGTCCAGCCCCAGGTGTCCGGAGGGTTCCCCGCTCCAAACCCCCAAGAATGCCTGACGAAATGGAGGGGCAGCCTTCAGCCCCTTTCCAGGGGCCACAGGATCTGGTCTCCCGCCTATATCCTCCCCTTAATGGCAGGGGTATCTTCGCACACACTGCAGGGTAAGGCCAGAGATGCCACAGGTGCACTTTAATAATGTGCTGGTATAGGTGCACTGACAGGGCTGCCCAGCCCCGCTACAATTTGCATCTGGGGAGAGGGAGAGGAAGCAAGGATAGGTCCCCTGCCTGCTCGGTATCCGATCCCCCAGCCCCCTCCTCACCTCAGCTGCACTCCTCTGATCTTCCGCTTCAGCCAGCCAGGGACCGAATTCAAGACGCCGGCAGCAGCCACCGCGATATCACCGGCCTGAGTGTGCGGCCTCTTCCGCCTCGTTCCCGCACGCGGCACAAGGAGAGGCAGCGGGGGGGCCCCCAGGAGGTCCGAGACCCCGACACCACCACTGCCCCTCACCACCGCCACGCCGCCCGGCCCCGCTGCTTCAGTCAGCCGGGGACCGAATCCAAGATGGCGGCCGCCGCTACTCCATGATGCAACCGCCTGTGCGCTGGCCTGTGCGTTCAGACTCTCTCGCCCCGCTCCCGCACGTGTCATGGGGAGAAGCAGCAGAGGGGGGGGGCTCCCAGGAGGCCCGGAACCCGTCGCTCTCACTCGCTCCACACGGCTCCAACACTTCAGCTGGGTTGATGCAAAGAAGATGGCGGCCACGACCACGCCGCCTCCCATCCGGTCCTACTCACCGCTCTGCAGACCAGGTAAGGTCGCTGAAACCGGGCCTAGGTGGGACAAGGGGTACCCACAAATGATAGGTGGGTGATCCCGGATGATGGGGCTCACAGGGTTCTCCTCCGTAGGCTAATAAAAGCTATAGCTGCCGGGAGCGGACTGCCAGCACGTCTTCACCACTCCATGGCAAGCTCCGCCCCCGACCTCGGTCATTGTGACAGATTATCTGGTCTGTTCCCGTAATAATGGGTCACTACCAGCACCTCTCTTGCCTGCCCTTTTCTCACATTCCCCTTCCCCTCCTTAATGGAGCAGACAGTGGTGCTGTATTGCTGCACCCCTGAGCTAACATCCTCCTCATCTGCCAACTGGGCAAACATGTTGGGGGTGCCTGCTCAGGGCTAGCCTCCCTGTGACTTTTACCCCTACCCCTCCTGTTGTCCAACTTCCTGCCTCATCATTCTGCTTTTCCTGTCCCACCATGCTACCACCATCCCCCTCACCCAAAGAGTGCCTGATAATTTAGCACCAGACTCCTTTCCAGTGTATCAATAGTTCTTAGTGTTGCCAGTTGCTCATTTAGATCCAAAATCTGAGCTTTGAAATGTGCAATGTGCTCACATCCTACACAACAGTATTTGCTATCAAACTTCTGTTCAAGTAGTGCATACATAGCACAGGAAGTGCAGTGGGCAGCATTGCTAGGCATGGATCAGATTTTGGGGAACACAGACACCTCCATAAGCTATAAAAGCAGTTAAATATATAGCCAGAAAACAGTTGAGAAAAACAATGCAAAACACTTAGAAAAACAATCAAAGGAAAACAATCAAAGTCCCCTTATGTAAAGTCCCTTTTATGTGAAGTCCACTGTAGCGATAACCCTTATCGCTGGAGGGCTTCCCCGCCAGAGACGTCCTTTTCCCAATCGTAAGAGGTGCTGCAGGAGTCCCAGAGTCGTCCGTGAGGAAACAGGAACAGCCCTTACAAGGGCTAGTGAATTGTAATATAGCGTTTCCCCCAATAAGAGACAGAACTTCAGTATTGAGGGTGAAGGTGAAGTGTCTTTATTAGTGCCACTCTAGGCCTTATATACACAAGTCTCCTATTGCATGACACACACACCGACCAATAGCAGCAGGGCACACAATCCCTCAACTCTGCCGGTGACGCAATCAGCAATACAATAGAGACGTCTGTAATACACTCAATCCGAACAATGCCATTGTCTGTGACGTAATCAATTAACACAATGGCAGTTTATAATACAATCCAAACTACAATGACATTGCCTGTAACAGTATCAAAATACAATGACATTGTCTGGAACCTAATTAAGAAAAGGCCAGTGAATGACCCGGTGGGCAGCTGAATAGTGATGACATCCAAAAGACAGAGCCTCTGTCACAATGCCCCCTTTTTGTGGAACACCCGGCAGACCCGGATTGACGCTGTTCGGGTTAACGTGGGGCTGTCCGGACTCTTGTCATGGGCAGAGTTCTGTTTAAGGACAAGTCTGCAAATAGTGAGTAACCGGACTAAACATTGACGTGGGCTGTACATAGGAATCGGTCATGGGTGGGGTCCAAACACTGGGATATTGTGGCGTTGGTGAGTTCAGCACCAAAGTCCTTGGTTGGATGTGTGCACAGGTGCTCTGCTTTCTTATAGCTGGCAAAAGTTTCAATCTCTTTCCATGGAAGCTGATCGGAGAATCCACAATTTTCTGCACATCTACATCATCGTAAAAGTAGACAAAACCATAACCCTTAGAAACGCCAGAGGCATCCCTAATAATTTTGACATTCTTTACAGCGCCATACTTTGAAAAAACATCCTTAATTTCAGGCTGATTAATCCGACGGCCAATGCCCCCAACAAAAATAGTGTTTGGCATAAGTTTCCCTTCTGGAAGGACGTAACCTGACAGCTGATCCTCTTCTTGACTTCGTGTAACAGACATGACGTGATGCAGACGAAACCCCTGGGTCTCCCCGACCAGTGGGCTGGAGTCGGCAGCTCGGGCTGGAGCCTGGGTTGTAACAGGGTTGACGCTGGCTGGTCCAGAGGTAGCGTAGGCAGAAGTCATTGGTCCTAGATCATTTCCCAATAGTACTTCTGCTGGTAAGTTGTCCATAAGTCCCACCTGTACCCTGCCGGATCCAGCGCCCCAGTCAAGATGTACTCGGGCGGTGGGGAGTCGAAACACAGCTCCTCCCGCCACCCTTACTGCAACGGTGTGTCCAGTGCGGTCTTTGTTCTTGACCAAATGAGGTTGGAGCAAGGTAAGTGTGGCTCCGGTGTCGCGTAATCCTTGCGCGTTGCGCCCATTGACTCGTACCTCCTGGCAATGGTGCTGTCGGTTGTCTTGGATGGCCGCTTGTACGGGATCAGCTTCATACAGTACCCCCAGATACTCTTCCGAACTGCTCTCAGCTTCCAAACAGTGTGCCACAGGAGTACGGGAGGGGAAGGTTGCTTTTGCCCCCACGTGTTTCGGGAAGGCTCTAGGGAGCAATCACTGCGATAATGTCCCCATTGTTTGCAACGATGGCACTGAACTGTGGAGAGGTTCGGTTGCTGCGCTGGCCTATGTGGCCCAGAGTCACGAGTTGGCGCTGAAGCCACAGGTGCTTGAAATTTGATGGGAGGTGGTGGTTTTGGAGCGGACTGTTCTGTCTGGCGAGCATCGGTGTACTCGTCGGCTAGACGAGCAGCCTCAGGTAGCGTTAGAGGCCTCCGGTCACGTACCCACTCTCTTAGCTCTGCTTGCAGGGCATTGAGAAAATGTTCTAGTAAAAACAACTGTAGTACATCCTCAGCGGTCGTGGCTTTGCATCCAGTGACCCAGTGTGATGCTGTACGATGGAGGCGACATGCCCACTCCGTGTAAGAATCCCCTCCCTTCTTTTGGGATTCCCGAAATCGTCGCCTGTAGGCCTCCGGGGTGACAGCGTACCAGGCTAACAAAGCCTCCTTTACCAGATGGTAGTGTGGTAAGTCCGCATCAGAGATGGCCCGGAAAGCATCGGAAGCTTTCCCAGATAGTTTCCCTGATAATATGGTGACCCGTTCCTCCATGGGTACCCGGTGTAAAGCGCACTGCCGTTCAAAATCGGCCAAAAATCAGTCAATCTCGTCGTCACTTTCCTGGAAGGACTTAAATGCTGCAAATGGAATCTTTCTCCCCCCAGTGTAACTGAGGCTGAGAGGCAGCTGGGTTGAAAGTCGCCGATCTTCCCTTCACTTACTGGCCTCTGCCTCCGCTGCGGCAAAGACTCGGTCGATCAGTTCCTGTGATGGATTCGGGCCATAGACCGACAATCTGTTCCGAACCGCTTGAACAAGAGCAGCGTCTTCATCGATCTCTATATTGGTTTCGGTCCTCACTGCTGCATGATCCATTTCCTATCAGTTCCCGACGTGGGCGGTTGCTAGCTGACCTTCCCCGGCTCTCGAGTAGATCCTTCAGGGTCAGCCTTTTCAACTTGTCCTACTGACTCTCCATCAGGGTAGCACTCTCTCTGGGTACAAAGGACCATCCGACCGCTTGCCACCAATTGTAGCGATAACCCTTATCGCCGGAGGGCTTCCCCGCCAGAGACGTCCTTTTCCCAATCGTAAGAGGTGCTGCAGGAGTCCCAGAGTCGTCCGTGAGGAAACAGGAACAGCCCTTACAAGGGCTAGTGAATTGTAATATAGCGTTTCCCCCAATAAGAGACAGAACTTCAGTATTGAGGGTGAAGGTGAAGTGTCTTTATTAGTGCCACTCTAGGCCTTATATACACAAGTCTCCTATTGCATGACACACACACCGACCAATAGCAGCAGGGCACACAATCCCTCAACTCTGCCGGTGACGCAATCAGCAATACAATAGAGACGTCTGTAATACACTCAATCCGAACAATGCCATTGTCTGTGACGTAATCAATTAACACAATGGCAGTTTATAATACAATCCAAACTACAATGACATTGCCTGTAACAGTATCAAAATACAATGACATTGTCTGGAACCTAATTAAGAAAAGGCCAGTGAATGACCCGGTGGGCAGCTGAATAGTGATGACATCCAAAAGACAGAGCCTCTGTCACATCCACTAAGTATTTCACTCACCAAAACTCTAAGATTTGGCTAATGCAATCTGTGTTTTTAGCAATGTACTTTCCTTTCAATCAGCAGGGTGTATCCTGCATCTTTAAACTAGGTTAGCATGTAAGCAAAGTTTTGGTTTGTACAAAACTTTGAGAGTTCGGTTTCCCAAACCCGAACACCGACTTCAGCCAGCAGTCAGTGTTGATATCTGGCCAGAATAGGGAAAACCCAGAACACAGAAAAGCTGAGCAGCCCATCAACTATCTTCACCTAAGGTCAGAACAGAAGGAAGCTGCTCTAACTCACCCCTGACCATGATCCTATTCTATCAGCGTGACAGAGAGGCGGCAGCAGCAACAGCATAACTTGAAACTGGCATCAGCCGGGCTACAAAAAGATGTCCGCCGGCTTCCATGAGTAAGGACACTGCTGCTGCCGATGCCACACTGACAGAAGAGGATTGCGGGCAGAGTTACAGCAGCACGCTTCTGCTGAACACTTTCAGGTGTACAAGTTCGGGGTCCCCATTCATTTAATTTAATCAAAGTTCGGGCGAACCTGAACTTTTGGGGGGTTTGCCCATCCCTAGCCACATCTTGTCGGAAGGTGAGTGTGGAGCAGATTGTCCTACTATTTATTGAAGATCTTTGACAGTATCATGCCAGTTGCTGAAGTAAGTGATCTAATACCCAGCCATCATATCACACCGGGATACACTTCGATTTGCCAACAAAGAAAAAAGGTCGGCAGAGGATGCTGTATCTTGTACATTAGGTATTACACATTATGTACAGCTGACCTCAGGACAGTAACCCATTCAAAAGACTGTGCCAGGAAGCAGCCTTAGACCGTAGTGGGATTTGGCATTGGTCAGTAAAATCCATGTTTTATTGTTTCAAATTAGAGCATTTCGTGGCAAGTCAACAAAGACAGTTAGGCATGTCTGGACCTATTTCAGGCCAAAAGCCTTTATCAACAAACCTACCTAATAAATTGTATAATAAAAAAAAAATCATTATAATACAGTGGATGGTGATTTATATAATTACAGTTTAGTAAGCTATATATTGGAGGAATGAGGGATAGACGGATAAATCTGTCGTGTATCAATGGATTCTTGGGAAGCACAGCCTATATAAACTGGATCCCCCATGCATAGTGATATGACATGATTCAAGCAGACCTAGATAATAACTGTAATTATTTGTGGAGTTGCCCTTTCAGAAACCAATGTATCCACTCATTAGGTACATTTGATGGGTTTTGTATTGCACAGGAGATTACCTTTATTAAAGCCTCTCCAATTGCAGCCCTGAAAGTCTGGTTCCTCAGACTGTAGATCAGAGGATTGAGGAGAGGCGTGATCACCATATAAAACACTGACATCACTTTGTTACCCGAAAAATCACTTCTAGCGATTAGCTGGAAATAATTTAACCAAACACTGCCAAAAAATATCAGGACCACTGCGAGATGGGAGGTGCAGGTGGAGAAGACTTTACTTCTGTTGTCCTTCAAATGCATTTTCAGGACAGTTTTAAATATGGAGACATAGGACAGGAAGGTCATTGTCAGGGACCCAAATGCAAGGACGCATCCAAGTGCGAAAATAAGGAGAAGATTAATGAAGATGTCACTGCAGGAGATATGAAACAACTGGGGCAAGTCACAGAAGAAGCTCTCCACAATTCTGACCTTACAAAATGTTAGTTTAGAGGCATACAGAGTGTGTAAAGAAGAATGCGTAAAACTGAGGAGCCACACAGCGAAAGACAGATGCTTGCACACTCGCCAACGCATAATCTGCATGTAATGTAACGGGTGACAAATGGCTACATAGCGATCGTAGGACATGACGGCCAACAGGAAGACCTCAGCGCTGGCAAAGAAGAGAAAGAAGAAGACTTGAGTTACACAAGCCGAAGTTACAATGATTTTTCTTTGGGTGTGAAGATCAAATAACATTCGCGGTACAGTGACTGAGGAGAAACAGAGGTCCAAACTGGCCAGGTTCCCAAGAAAGAAATACATGGGGGTGTGAAGGCGAGAATTTGTGACTATGAGGGAGACAATCAGCAAATTCCAGGTGAGGGTCAGAAGGTAGATGAGTAGGAAGAAGAGGAAGAGAGGCAGCTGAAGACTCGGGAGGTCAGACAGGCCCGAGAGAAGCAAATCTGAGAAAACTGTCTGATTCTCCATTGAGGGATTAACAGTCACTGTCTGCAATACACACAACAAACTTACCAAACGTTTCAACCTGGACATCAAATATCTGTGTGTGGGAGTCAACTGATATTTTGCACTTTAAGGAGCCTAAAAAAACTAATGATGTCACAAGCAAGTAAATATGTTTGATGTAAAAGAAACCCATAGTGAAAGAAATGCATGAGCTGAAATTGATGAGCACATTGTTTGTAGGCTAGTCCGTGTAGATGTGAATTCTTTAGTGTTCCACTCAGGTGCCACCAGAAAGAAGAATGACAATTCTTTCCCCTAAATTTTACATTGGCCTGAAAACACACACAGTCGATAAGGAACCCATTCTGAAATATTGCAGCAATGCACAGTCGATATCGCCATAACGGGAAATGAACACATTAAGTTTAGAGATATACTCGAAAATAGTTTTAGTGGTACTACTGTATATATCCGGCTTTTCAAAGACATTTTCCCATCCCATGTAATGGACTTGAGACAAGGATTGGCTGAATACGGAAAATAGAATTATCTCTCTGCCAGCCAGTGGAGTGTCTACCAGCTGCAGTAATACATTGTGTCCTCTTCAGTCATGTTCTGTCCATGATCATCAGTCAGTCAAGTCCATCATGATCCATTATACCATAACTGGACAAAAGCCTGGCTAACTACCAATGTCAATCTGGCTTTTATCGGGGTTATGGTGCCGAACCTAATGCAGCTCTGGAAAAAAAAAGCTAAAAATGTTATCAAAACCTTTGACAAGCAAAATAGCTCAACACACGTTCAGCTTTTTCTTACATTTTGGACTGAATCTGAAGCTTTAAGGATTCTTTTTGGCTGAATGTTTTGCTGTCTGATGTTTTTTTTTTCTTCTCGTCTTTTCAGGGACATTAAAACACTTTAAGCTTAGGACATATTTTGTAACTTAATTGTTAAAATGAAACGAAGGGTTGGTTTATCATTAGTAAACATTAAGGTATTCATCAACACATTATTATACGCACAGCTATTTACCTGTGAACTGCGCTCAAATAGTTAACTAATTGGAGACGAGTCTATAAACATACATCCGTGGCAGCTCTCCGTGCACCTATGATTAAGTCAATGTGACGAAACGCGTTGGGCAGAGCCTAATTCAGACACGTGACCCCCGAAAACAGCCGACACTTGCCGAGTCCGGAGACCTAGGATTTGTAGACATACGTGTTGTGCTGTTAGGTATGCGCATTACGCGGTTAAGGAGTAAAAGAAAGGAGTGAAGCCTTTATTATCAACATTCATGTTAACATCGTTTAATACAACGTCTGATTATATCTTTATTCTGGTAAGAATATTTGAAGCTTTGCGCACAATAATTAGTGTTTACTGTATTACGCTATGTGTGGCAACACAATTTTATCTTTCATATAAAACTGAATAAATGAGGAACGCCTCTTTTTAAAAAGGAAGTTGGTGGTTGAATATTATTAAGGAGCATTCTAATGATATGAAGAGCTGATATGTATCTGGCTATAAGGATTTAAATAATAAGGAAACCGAAGGCGCGATATTGAAAGGCTTTCTTTCAACCTTCATCTGGTACGTTCACAGTGTGGCAGGTGGTGGATATACACATAATTGAAATCCTGATACCTCACGTGGTGAATATAAACGATTGCATTTGAACTGGTCCTGCGGAGATCCATATATTTATGTATGCTTGTGTTTTATTTACCTGGTCACATGGGGTTTAGTTCTAGAAAAAAAAAAACACTTGTGTCTATTGATTTGGCACAAAACAAAAACCAAATTAATTCTAGACTTAAGGCATGTGATTTGATTTTTACAATTTTACCCAGATCTTGGTGATTTGGTCTTGTTTACCCCATCCTAGATACCGACAAGATCAAAGTCAAAGCAACCCATGACACCCACCAGCAACAATCAGGGATATTCTTTGGTAAGTCCTCGTCTGGTTGGTTTCTTCTTCTTCTGAGGTGGCCTGGCATTAGTTGGCAGGACGACCAAGAACGGAGGAGGGGAACCTATGTCCTTCCTCATTACAATTGCCAGTGGAGTGGCTGCAACAGCTTTCCTCTGGCATGAAGAAGATGAAACACAGAAGAGTGACGGCAGAAGGAGACCATACGGTCCATCTAGGATAGATGTGCGCTTATCCCAGGCATGTTTAAATTCAGTGACTGTTGATTTTTCAACTACCTCTGCTGGAAGTCTGTATTTTCTAACGTTGCTCCTGATCTTCCCTCCGACCAGCTTCAGGTTGGGCCCCTTGTTCTATCATTAAGTTTCTTCTTAAAACACTTCCCTCCTGAATCTTATTCAATCCTTTCACATATTTAAAGGTCTCCATCATGTCCCCCCTCTCCCTTCTTTCCTCCAGACTTTACAAATTTAGTTCTTTGAAGTGGGGGGCAAATGAAGTGAGTTTTTTTTATAACTTTATTTTGTAAATTTTTAAGGGGTCCAACGAACCCAGGTGGTGGCCTGAGCTATTGCACTCCCGAATCCCGGATACTGGTGACTTTTCAGCGGGAGGGCTTTTGAACCAGATAGACCTCACTCCTGTTCCCACACTATTCATGAGATTGATCGCTTTTTAGCAGTCAGCACCTCCTATTTGAGGAGTAGCAACAACGTTAGGCCCCCCCTAGAAAGGATGTAGTGATATGGCCTATGTGCATTTGTACATTGAAGGGGTTTCCTTAGCCCTACCTCTGTACTCGTCTGTCATTGCGCCAACCCCATCTGTCACTCATTTACTTACTCACCCTGCTGCTCCCTGGCTGAGGAGATGCTGGTAGCTTGTTTCTGGCATTCCCTCTATTGGGGTGGTGGGAACAAGCTACCAGACCCCTGCACACTCCTTGCCTGTGCCGCAGGCTAAAATCACTTTCCCCCGGCAGGGCAGCCCTATTGCCGCCTATCCTTGTGTTTTGCTGATGGCCAAAACACACCCAAATACTAAATATTTTACTTGAAAATGCTCAGGGCAGGGCTACTAATATAAATGCAGGTTCGTTATATTGTTTTAAAGAGATTAAAGCATAACCAATAAATAATGTTCTTTTATTCCAAATCAGATACAAAAAGAATATATAATATACTTATATACAGAAAAGAAACCTTAACAAAGGTAAAAATATAAGAAAACTTCACCACACAGTAATAAATAGCTTAAAACTTAGTGAGATACATATGACCTCACCACAGAAACAACCATTGTCTTTGAGATTCATCAGGCACAGGAGTCACAGGGGAGGCGACAGACAACACAATGTCCCTGACCCAGGTAGGTGCAGCTCCTTCATTCACACACTAATACAGCATCACCACTCAGTTATCATCACCTTTCCTATGGAAACTTGAATGGGAATTGTACCTCCTTCTGGCACACACAAGGCAGGTTCTTGGCACCCGAATGGCAGGTTCCTTGTGGCACACTACTTCACCATGAAATAGAGCGGGCTTCTATCATCATCTGCCTAAGCATCAGCCATAGGAATCTTCCAGAGGGACGGAGAAAGGCAGAGATTATTGGAGGGAGACCACATTGTCCCCAAACACAGGTTAGTAATTCCTATCTTTCACCGCACTCTGGATCCCTTTTTAAGGAGGCAAAGCCAGCCGTTATTTGCTGATTAGTTACCTTCAGGGCTGTATTTAGTGTTCATGCTGACCTAGGCACTTCAAGTGCTGGCGCCCCCCTTTGGTTACGTAACGTTGAGCAGGGAAGGTTTATACAAGCCCTTGGACGGCAGAGAAAAACGAAAGAGCTGGAAGGAGAAAAACTGCAGAAACAAAGAGAAGGAAAGACAGAAAAAATAGAAGGAATGACAGAAAAAAAATAATAGTAGGAAAGAGGAAAGAAAAGGAACGGCATAACAGATGAAAGGGAAAAAACAAAGCCTAAAAGGAAAGCATAGAATGACAGAAACATGAAATTAGTAATAATAGAAGTAAGTAGAAAGAAAGAAAACGAATGTCCGAAAGAACGGGTGAAAGAAACACAAAATAAATAAAAGGAAACAAGAATAGGATAAAAGGAAAGAAACAAAGGTGGGCCCTCCGAAAGTGCAGTGGCCCAGCACTGACCTGGGCATGCCCAGTGCTGACGCCTGCCCTGATGTCAGACTCCGCCAATATAAAAGGTAAATGTTCGTAGGGAGGAGAGGCTTCAAGGGGATAAATGCAGAGAAACATGCATTTTATTATATATTACCAGACACACAGGAGTCACATGGCCACATCGGTAAAAGGGGAGAGGATCAAGCTACAGACTGCCTTTAAGTCAGTCCCCCTCACACACACAATGTGCCGCGTGAGCATTTGTAAGGAGACATAAACATTTTTACTATAGCAGTAACATCTGTGCCCCCCCCCCCCTTTGCTGGTGGCCACCCTAAGCACAGGCCTAGGTTTTCCTAATGGTAAATACAGCCATGGTTAGCTGTTAATTAACAATCAATCCATAAAGCAGGTTAGGGCCATAATGGCCATTTTCCATACTTGATCTTTGAGTTTATTTAACTTGCAAACGAGACTTTAGATGATCAAATACCCTCTAAGTTTCGTATGAGTTAAGGTATAAATCACAGTTAGCAGTGTAAATCTTTTAACAATGGGTTGTATCGAGGTTAACAAGCAAGACACAAGATATAGACAGCAGAAAAGTAGTCCTCAAGGTTTCATTAAGCAAAGGTCGGCCTAATTCAACAATAGGACTTAACAATAGGTCCACATCTTCCCCTTATTTCAATGACAGGTCCCCGTCTCTGTCTCATAGAACTCGATTTAGCAAATTAAAGCTTATACCATGTCATTTTTCAATAAAATATATACATTTAAATCTCAAAATTCTGTAGTATAACACTTTGTTAATTCCGTGTAGATCTTGTTGCTGTGCAGTGGAAGCCAACCCCAGGGCCCCTAAGCAGGAGCCCCCTCCTACCTGCACTGCAAGTCTGATATTTTTTATTTTAATCATGGAGGCATGCCACCACTGGCATCTTTCCTGCCTCTCCCCCCCGATGACCACAATGAAGTGGTAAAGGTCCCCTTGACATAACACCTGGCGCTGCTTCCAAAATGTCTATGAGCGTGCCCAAAGAATGCAGGGACCGGATCAGAGTGTGGGGCTCAGGTAAGTATACACTCTGCATCAGTAAACTGGTTGATGGGCTGTGATGACAGATGGAGGATCATTGGCTCAAGACCACATTCAAAGCAGTCGTTGCATTACCATTGTAATCGGGAGGAATGAGACTTTTACAAACCAAAAACTTTATAAAAGTGTATTTTTTATTTAAAAATAAAAAAACAACCATAAACCTTGATTCTGAGTCTTTTTCTTATCCGTTTTGCTCTGGGACATTTCCGGTTCTCGCCCATTTTTCCCTCTCGTATGATCCAGCAGACTATTTTCTCCAAGTGGTTTTTATTTTCGGAATTTTTAGTTTTTTGGTGTGATTTTTTGTTCAGTAGTGAGAACGCGAAAAGAAAAATTACACCAATAGTCCAAATCCATATGATTCAGGTGTGTGATTCCAGAGAGGGTGGGGGCTTTTCTTTGGTAAAATTTGGGTGAGAATGTTTTTTTGCCATCCATTTTTCGGCAGCAAAAAAGTTGACAAGAGTGGGCGGCTTCACTAGGGTGAAAAAATCATGTTGCTCGAAGCAATTAAATTGACACCTAGCATTAATCATTTTGACATTTTTCGTTAAATACAATTTTTATCTAACGAAAAAATGCCTGTCCAAATTTTTTTTTCTGTTTTTTTTTTTAAATAGTTTTCGATGATGAATTTATGCTGCAGCAAGCTTATCATTGAAACTACCAGTGGGGCTGTTTTTTTTTTTCAGCGGCATTCATTTTATAATTGAAAACTGTTGAAAACAGTCAAGCATTTTTTTGCTATTTTAAATACAAAAAATGTTTGAAAAAAAAAGAAAACAATAAAAACTGCTGTCAATTTCTTTGCTACATGGATTTCTGGCTACAGCGGAATTGCTTTTATCAATGAAAAAGAGTACAACTCGCTGACTCGTGATTTCATTCAACTCTCATGCGAGATAAAATTTATGTATTTTAATTCATGTATGGAAATGAAAATTCGCACAATTCTACTCCCAAGTTATTTCATTTTTCTTAAAATTTTGTTTGTGAGAATTTGCACTGGCAAGTTCACTTTCTGACAAAAATTGGAATTTTCACTGAGGTTCTAAATCAACCCCAAAATGTATAAAATATAATTTGTTTTTGCACAAAATTTCTTCAAAATATTGCGAATATTGCTGAAAAATCGAAATGTGCGCTACCAATCTTATTATATAATGATATATTATTATAATAATAGTCAACCAAAAATAAATCATAAGGGGTGATGTGCCCAGAAAGTGCTGCAAATATATACAAGCGGAAGTGGTCTGTTTAGAGGGAACCCGGAAACGTGTGGGTGACTTACCTCCGGGATAAGTGCAAAAATTTCTGAGCTACACTTTTTAGGTTAACTTTTCCATGTTGCTTTTGTTTGCACACTGCCTTAGTTACTTTTCTCATTAATTATTTATTAAGTTATTTATTTATTTTGTACTATGTCTAGCACTTTAACGCTATTTAGCACATTGATGATGAAATGAGTTGAACAGATTTTTTCCATTTTATAGTTGATTGTGTTGTACTTATGCTCAGGTGGGATGCGCCCGCTACAGATTTGTTTTCAATGAATGTTATGCGATTTTAATATAATAAACATGTTTTGATTGATGATTTAAGGTGATTGAGTTATTGGGGTGAATGGTGCCGATGTAGATGTAGCCGCTATTTGGTGGTTGCTGGAGCCACACTGAAAAATCATACACAAAAGACTTTTTATGTTAAAGCCGAAACTCTGCTGAAAATAACAACAATATATAATTTTACTAATCCCTGGGCATTCCTGTAAAAATCACAGTTAAACATATATAGCACAACATGGTGAAAATTTGCCTGGCAACATATCTAGGTAGGCTGGCAGCGCAAGGGTTAAAATACCCAAAATGCACACAAAAGCAAAGACATAAAGAGACAAAGACATATAGATGCAGCACTATCACTCAAACACTTACCTGCAAAAACCCTTTTTTAATGAATTGATAAGGTGAAAAGAAACAAAGGAATGGAATGGTGTAATGAATTGTTATACTGTGTATTATAATATTGGAATAAGAAATGCATTTATATTGAGTCCTGTGCTCTTTTCATGATTAATATTAATAAATAGAAACACAATTGTTATTGAGATAAATCGAGGTGTGGTCATATTCCAAATCTTAGGATTATTTGAGTCCTGCTGTCAGATGACCTTACCTGTATTATAAAAGCTTCTTCGTCAGTGTATTAAATTGAATTCAGGAAAAGAAATGAAATCAATATAACGTAAAATCCATGTTAGAGTCACTGCGTTGATTTCTCGTCTCTCCGAATCCCTCTATATATATAATGCACCTGCGTTATTTGCTTGTGAAAAAAAGTCCCCAGACAAGTAAAGTCTTCTGAGACTCGTCTGTCCTGGGAGTTGTGTTTATAGATGAGTCTAAAGAGGTTCCAAGATGATGAAACTCTAAATCCAAAAAAAAAAATGGAAATCTAATATAACGTTATATTACTCACAATAGGGAAGCAGCGATATGTGTGTGTTGAGTAAATGGTTTTACCTTCTTTTTTTCTTATTTTGTGGCATTTGCTTCTCGGTTTTCGGGCCTTTTTTTAAAGCTTTTTATTGGGTGGCTCAAAAGGCAAACCATCCTTTTTGATTAGTACAGCTTTTGTGTTTTTTAATAGTCTTAAAGAGAAACAACACCTAAGCAAAGGACTTTCTTGGATGTTGATCCACTTCGGGAAGGCATCCCGCTGTCTTCAGAGGACGGCGGCATAGGACAGCAGTTGATGCCATGGGACAGCACCTGGCGATAGATTTCAAAGGAAGAGAGTATTGGTGTAAATCTAATGGACCTTCTATGATGTTTTGTGTTTTGTTTTTCCAATTAACCCTTTGTGAACTGTTAAAAGGTTCTTGGGACCCCTATACCAATTCAAAGGGCAGGAAAGACTGGAAAGTTACCTGCCGGCAAGCAGGTGACTTGACCATTAGTGTTGGGCAAACCTGAACTGCAAAGTGGGTTCAGGTTGCCAAATCCAAACACGGACTTCGACATTCAGCCCTACCTCGGAAAAGCTGGTTGTTCAACTGAACAGTCCTTTCATCACCTCAAATGAGCACTATGGCCCAATAATAAAAATCCATATAAATATGCTGGATGGCAAGAGGAGGGGTCCCTTATACACCCGGTATCGAAAAATATCCAGCCAGGCTTGTTTTTTTTATTTTAATGGAAGGAAGAGGGCATCTCGGGTGACAGATTCTGTCACCCCTCATAGACTAAACCTGTAACCCCAGGATTTTATTCCTACCAGGGGAAAAAATCTTGGCAGGAGTTTTATTCAGTTTGGGTGTATAAGTGACCCCTCCCCTTATTAGCTAAAGTGTTTATATGGATTTTTAATATTACACAATTTCGCGATAGTGCTCCTTTAAGCTAACTGCAGAGTGTGCAGACTCTACATCTTACCTGAGCCAGCGATCCTGTCAGTGCAACGTTCTGTGAGCCTGAATAGCCCATCAACCTGCTTTAGCTAATTGCATACTGTGTAACAGTGCGATGAGAGCCGTGGAGAACTTCTTGAATGAACTCCGCACAAATGAGCACAATCATAACTTATTCCCCCTGAAGTTGCTGAAATTCATATTGGCCCACAACTTCTTCCTTTTCAACAACAACTTATGCCTCTAGGCACTGGGGACTGCGTTGTGGAGTACATGTGCCCATCGTATGCGTACCTGTACCTGTGAGCATGGAAGAGTAGTTTGTGGGCCAATGATGATGCTTCGATGTACCTGGACCACGCTTTACTGTGGAGCAGGTACATCCAGGGTCAGATTTTTTTCCAGCACTAACCTTCTTGTTTCCAATGCCCATGGTCCCCAGCAAGGAGGTGCACTGGTGCCTTATAACAAAAGACAGCTGGAGGTGGTCAGCCTTTCTCTGCCTTTGTGAGCCTCTCCTTTCCCCAGTCTGTATTCATACAATGCTCCCACAGCACATGTACAAGCTTCTAGCTCATCAGAATAAATTGCCTTATATCTATACCAAACAATCTATCTCCAATGAATGCATTGACAGGCACTTTGCTCCGGCTGTGCATGCCCACACTCAGTATTTAGATAGGCCTGTCACAGGAGCGTGCATCAGCTGTGACCTGCGCATGTCCCCAAAAGGGTTAATGTCATGTGATGCCGTGGAATTTCACACAGTGGGGCATCGCAAATTAGAATGCCTTAGAGAAAGGGAATTGGCCATTGGCTGCACTAGTTTTGGTCCTATTCAGGGTCAGCCCCAATAATGATTTCCTCTGGTGGGTCCCAGGTACTCCAGTTATACCTTGGGTACATTGACGACATCTTGGTAGTCTGGCAGGTCACCATTCCAATACATAGTTTAGCCAGAGCCAAGTTAATTTTCTAGACTTAACAATTCGTAAGAGAAAGGATGGCCAAATACATGAGGTCTTATATCGTAAGGCCACGACAGCTAACATCATACTGCATGCCACAAGCTTGCACCCACCCTTAGAGATGGAGTTTGTCCGTGCTAGGAGGAAATGTTCGACAGAGGAAGATTATCTTGAGACAGCCCAGGATATTACAGATCAGCTAAAACTACATGGCCACCATCCACATTTGTTAGAGAATGCCCAGAGGCCCAAGGCCAGGGCCAGAAGCTGGTGAGATAGTTTGTACAACAAAAGGAAGGGGGAAGTAAAGGGCCAACCGGCCCTTATGACTACTCACAAGAACACAACGAGGTGAGATCCATACTTAACACTGGGGCCTCCTCCTTGTAGATGACAAACTCAGAGAACTGCTTCACCAAAGGCCAGACATAAAATACCGTAGGGCCATGAGTATACATGACAAGCTGGTACACAGTCACCACGAAAAATAACGTACTAACATTTTTTCTCAAACTAGGGGCACGTTAAAGTATGGGTCATGTATCACATGTCAATATATAGCAGAGGGCAAATCGATTCACATTCAAAATGAAACAATACGATCTGAACACTGTTTGACTTTTAACGTCATATATTTACTAACCTGTGGGCAAAACGAATAGGCCCCCCCGAGAAAGGAGTCTATGAACATAAATACGATGTTCAAAGACAGAATGTAAAGTCCCCGGTAGCGAGACACTTTGTGGTTAGACACAACGGTAACCCACAGGTACAGAGTATTATTCATATTCAAGGACACCAGAGAGGCGGGGACATGGTTAATTAAACTTTAAAAGAAGAGGCACCGTGGATATACAGCTTTAAGGGGCTCAAATCTTAAGAACTAAACCACCCTTTGTTTCTAGCTAGATAAGCTCAAAATTTGATCTCCCTGAACAAGATAGCTAAAGAAAAGGAATCACCGGGAGGATAAACATACAGTGCAGGTACTGACAGCCTTTCATTTGAAGTGTAGGTTAAGTTATCTATCATTTATTATACATTTCCATGTACGATGTTGAACATGTAAAGGTGGGTTCATTTTCTGACAGCAGTGGCCTGTTCTGGGGGCAATTAGCATATGAGGTAATGTAGATACTGAGTAAAATGGCTATATAACTAAAGAGAGAATTACAAACATGTTTTCTCCATAGTCAGAGATGGTAATATGTGGGGCTTGCCCATTGCTTCTTCATCTGCTCAAACCATCGAAGGCGCAGCCTCCCTTCTCCACCTTCTCCACCAGCGACAGGTCCGAAAGCGGGCACATGAAAAATACTTTGTATTCATATTTTCGATGCTAGTGATGGCGTCCCAGGGCGGGGGGGGGGGGGTGTTAAGGAGTTGCCCCTTCCCTTCTTCCTGCTCATGGGACCCCTCCAGTGGACTCGGATGGGAAAAAGGCTGATCTGGTATACAGGGATGCAGTCGACATCATGGCGATGCGGCCTCACAAGGCCCTCTGGTGCGCTCCAGCCCGTTTCCAGGTCGCACATGAGGGCTTCAATAACACTGTGATGGCCTCTTGGTTAACTTTGAAATGGACTTGGACTAGGAGCGAATTATCACGCTCCCAATTTCCGGGTGATGTTGGTGTGGATATGCCGCCATTCTTTGGCTGGTGACAGCACGGCTCATGCCGCCAGAGACAATTAGAACTACTGCCATTGGATGGAGCTGCTGCCAGTTTTTTTGCCTTCCATCCCTACCCTGAAACACTTTCACTTACACTGAGCATCAGGAAGAGCAAAAGGGTCTTTCTCCTACCTCACCCCCCCACCGGGAACAGCGTAATAATGAGCCATCTCAAAATCATTTATATATGTGTTATGTTTTCCTACCAAAACTTCAATTTCTGGCTCATAGCTGAACTGGGAAGGGCATATCATGATGCAGCTTTATGAGTCATGAGCATAATCTGCTGTGGTCAGAGAGAGCTGCATGATCACTGTGGCTTGCTAAGTCAGAAATCTCCAAGGGAAAGAGTGGTTGTTACATGATCATGGAGGAAGGATATTTAAAATGAGGGCTAGCTTTGGAGCCCTACTATGGCTTCCATGTAGTGTTGCTGGACATGGAGGAGAGACACATGGGTCACACATCAGGTGATCTGCTTCCTGCCTGATCATTGCCGTTAGGTATACAGTCCCTTTAAATTAAGTGTCGCTGTGCTAAAACACTCTCCATGGATTTAACTGGTGCTGAAGCTTTTCTAAATCAGGCTGATAATAAACTACAGTAGGAACCGTCGTAAGCTGTTCAGGTATTTAACCCTCACAGGGTGTCCATTCTGCTTGTTTGCTGGTCCATCCCTGATGAAGGGCACAGGCTGCCCGAAACGTTGGCTTATAACATGGACTATGCAATCGGACTATGATATGCATTATACATTTTTGGAATAACTTTCAATAGATGGAGTATTTATTATATGTCTTGGAACTATAACTGGAGTGCTGGCTTTTCTGTTCTCTAAGAAACTACATAGATATCATAGTAGTCACGATTGTGTGCAAGTGTAGGTATCATGTACCACCACGGCAATGTGGCAGCCTGGGCTGCATGCTCCTGCTTTGCTCTAGTGGCTGGTCAGCAGTGCCAGCAATGGGGGTCTCAGCTGTGAACTCCAGCACGGCCGGCACTGGTCTGTTGCCCCTGTGCATCTATGCAGCTTAAAGGAGCAGTATCGCAAATTTTTCTCCGTGACTTATATTTAAATGGTACTTTGAATATAGGTAAGTGTTGGAGTAAGAATTACAAATTTAGAAAAAAATGATGTGTGTGTTGTGCAGCTGGAGACTAATAGCTCATGTTTATGTCTGCTGAGTGTCGGGGCCCGACACTCTGGCCTGTTCCACGCTGAGGAGAGGGGGAATCAATGTAACAAAGTAATCAGCTGTTCAGTGCTGGCAGCCGTCCAGCATAAGATAATATTGCAACATTGCCTGGCCAGAACTCATATATCTAAAACAGAAAGAAAAGCTCTAGAAGTCATTTAGCTCATTGGTAAATTCAATGTCAGTTTGATCCAGAGAGTCATTGGTTTGAATCTCAGACTCACCAGTTTTTTTTATTTGGGGGGGGGGAGTAATTTTATTTCAGAATTGGATTTTTATGTTTACATCCTGTTTTTTTGCTCTAAACATTTTTTATTTTGACAGTTTTCCCTTCATGTTGGCTCTGCTGCAGAATCTTTCAGTTTACCATTTTCTCTCTCTTTTTTCAACACATTTTTCCATATGATCTTTCTTTCAGCTTTGTGTGTTTTGAGCAAAGCCCAACCCAGGATTTTCACTATCTGGAGTTTTGTTTTGTGCCCCTAGGAGCATCCCGACTTGGGATGCCCTGATATGTGAAATCCCCAAGTTCGCCTGTGAAAACGTACCTTTCCCTGTCCCACAGCGCATGCGCGCGCTCACATCCAATCAGCTCTGTTTGCACGCAGATGGGGAGCCTGAGCAGTAACCTTCCTGGCTGCCCGGCCTGTCTAAATGACTATCTGCGTGAGCGCGCCAGAAAAATGGGGGGATCTGTGGTTATCCAGGGGTCGTTTCACACAGTGGGCATCCCGATTTAGAATGCCCAAGGGGGAAGGTCAATGGCCGGGTCTTATAGACTTCAGGGTCGGCCACTCAGGGTTTTGTTCCACTTTAATACCTTTAGATTTTCCTGCACAGTTATTCAAAGAAGAATTTCAGTTATTTTCAGTCAGTTTAGTTTATTTTGTATAGATTTTACACATTTGAGTCACCTGGTCTCACCTTACACACACACAGCCGTTACCACTGATTACAGTGTCAGCCTTTGAGGTAAAGTGTTGCTAGGAGACCAGTGGGCTAAATGAAGCAGCTCACTAAATACAACCCAGCAGATCCCCCTATTCAGCAAATGGACTGAGCCATTGTCATTATACGATTTAATAGAAAGGCAGATATTTTTTCCTTTTTCTATCGCCACATTATTTATACACATGTTAGAAGCTATTGTGTGGCTATTTAATTATTTATCTTTTTTATGCAAGTTTCGCGATACTGCTCCTTTAAGGCGCATAGTCGTTCCTACACCCAGCTGCGTGCCCGCACACATCTGCACATACTGTATGTACTGTAAAGAAAATCCAATGAAAGAAAATCAATATCTATCAAGCACTCTGTTAACAGAAGCCCACAAAGAACTTGTTTCACAGTTGTATGACAAAATACTCCTACTGACCTAGTCCCAAAATTTAGAAATTGTGCAAATGATGAAAAACAGCCCAGACTTTAGAGCAAATAAATGTTTCCTCTGAATAAAGAAAATTATTATAAATCAATAGTTTCAAATAGCAATATCAATAAAATGTTCATCTAGCACAATTCCAAAGCAGAGGTGTTAACAGTGCGTTACTACTTGCAATGAATATCAGACTGAGAGGTTTATACCTCGTGCTGCACCACTTGCTGCATTACCTGCTGAGTTACAGAGGCAGCACACATACAACCTATGTCCGTATACTGCTGCATCGCAGTGAGAGTAACGCGCAGCGGTAACAGAAGCTGAGTGATGGGGTCGGCAAGAAGAAGGGGGGATGCACAACACCTGGCATCAGGTCCCATCAAAAATTTACGTGGGCAGCTCTCTCCCCTTATACACAGAGGCAACAGATCTCACAGCGCTATACATTGCATTGGGAGTTTATAAATCAAGATGCATTATTTCTCCCTCCTGCTGTGCATATAGCCAACAAGATGAGTCATTCTGAAAAGCCTGCCAGCTCCTTGGTGTGTGTTACATTGTGTTAAATAGTTACAGACAGGCAGCAGCTGATGACTTCTAAGTGACTGAATTGTAATCAGCTGCGTTACATTGTAAAGCAGTCATGATGAACCTACTATTGAAATGAAAATAGCTCACAGCGGTCTCACAGCTTTCTGTGATGAGTGCATTGCGCTTCTGTAATGGAGAGAGCGCAGTGAAGACCGTCTCCTCTGTAGAATACTCAGGCTAAATGCAATGAGTCAGATGGGGATGGTGATGCGAAGGTGAGTCCTTACTTATATGCTGTAGACTCTGTTAATGGTTCGCTGGAGGTTTAAGCAAAGCTCCGAACCGGAGCATCACATGACAGATCTCTATTACAGATGTCCCATGGAAATTTTCATATTCTCCATAAACAAACCTTCAATCAATGAGAAGATTATATGACATTGGCAATTTCACATTCATGCCACCTGGTGAATTGATACGGATCAGGTTTTAATTCATGCAAAAGGTCTCGTCCTGATGCAGCTGGTATATAATATAAACGTCTCTCCACTCGGTGTCCTGGGTCAGATCGCAGCCTCTCGTTTCGCTGGAGGTCCTGATTGGTGGCACTGGAGGAGCCGGAGGAGATCAGCACTGGAAACCTGTAGCGTTGCATATCTAGATATATTTGATTGAAGGTTCGGGCAGATAAGCTCATTTCTCATCTACTCATGGCCTTTTCCTGGGTCTGTATTATGTTAATAACACTGGGAATTATTTCCGCACTATCAGCCAGTCTTGTCATCCTTGTGCCGATCTTAAGGGAAACTCTTCAAGGTAGAAATATGAGCACAATGGACAAGATGCTGTTGTCACTGACTTGCTCCCACCTCGGTTACTCCATTTTGATGGCCATCAACATTTTCAGAAGCCTCTTTGGGTTAAGTGGGAATGTCTACGTGGAAAGTTTTTTAGCTACCCTTGCTTTATACTTCCTCTATTCTGGAGCATTCCTGACACTGTGCATGTGCGTCTTCTATTTCTTTAAAATAATTCAGTTCAGATCCCGCTTCCTCTCTTTGGTCAAGATGAAGATTGATGTTCTAATCCCATGGATGATTGTGGTGATAGAGGCAGCTTCTCTGTGCCTCAGCCTCCGATTGCTGATTGGAATTAAGGAATCTTCCTCTTCCAACAGCACAGTTTACATTTCTTCAATGGATTCAATAAGTATCTCCATCAAAGAAAGAATAGGCCAAATGTTTTTTGGTAGCCTAGGCTTGTTCTCCTTAGTGGCGATTTTCACTGCTCTCACTGCGTTCTCCCTCACTCTTCATATCCGTAGGATGGCCAGCTGCTCCGGCAAAACCAGCGCCAAAGCCCAAAGAGCGGTAAAGACTTTGGTGAACCTCCTGCTTTTATACATCCTCTTTTTGTCTCTGATGACCATTGGGCTTTTTACAGGTCTTCTAAAGTTTGAGTATGGAGGATGTTTTTTTCTTATTTTACAGTGTGTGTTTGTTCTTGTACAGTGCAGCCTCCTTATCCACAGCAACCCCAAATATAAAGAAGCCTGCTGTACTATGTGTCCATGCAGAAGGGTGTCTGCATTTCTAGTGTAAGGCCCTAGAGCTGAAAATACACAACTTTTTGGGTTGAGACCTAACACACATGAGGCTGTTCGCAAAAAAACTGACTGGTTGAGTCGGCCATGTATTCTTCATTACAGTAGAGCCCTAGTACCTGCTACATGACAAACATCTAGGTCATGGAGAGAGCATGTTGAATACTGTAAACAGTTCTGGAGACCTTCTCTACTCAAAGACATTGCTCAGGCTGAACAGGGCCAAAGGCAGGCCACAACAATGGGGAAGTGACTAAAAAATCAGGAGAGACTTAAAGAACTGAAGAGGAGATTCAAAGAACTTTGTACAGCCTGGAGGAAAGGTGGTAGAGATGGGACCCGATGTAAGACTTTGGATATGTTATAGGATTTTACTTTCTCAAATGAATGGAAGACCTGTCCAATAATGGGCATGAGGAAAATAGGATTGCAACATAAAATGTCCTCCTGTGGTGGTATCTATTCACAGACAAATGCCAGGTAATATGGAGAATGCACAGGTACTGGGCCAGACCGCCTAGAGGCGAAATATTTTTTTAACTCATTAGGAAGGTCCTAGAAAAGAATTTAGAGTCCACCCCTGACGCTGCCTTATTACAACTCAAGCCATCCAGATGTAACTGTTGTTATCACCGGATGGCAACTAACTTGTACGAGGAAGAGCACATCTGCAAAGACCATCCAAGTTTCGTCAGTATGCCCTGAAAAAAGAACCATGATATGCACATATACAAAAGGACGGCTCATGGACATCATAATGGACATGCAATAAATAACTTATTGAAGGATGCACACCAAAAATCTTAAATTGCAAATTCCAAGTGTATTAAGGAATTTCATACACTACATATAAAATAGTCACAACAGATAATGCAAAAAAGGATACATTGGGATTTTCAATCTTAGCTTAATGTAGATCCTCAGGAGAATGGTGGCCCTTTATGACTAGAAAAATAAACAGTATGTAAACAATACCAACTAACTGTACAAAAAAAGCTCTATAAGTGTAGGTAAAAGGTTACCATAAGTTCTATTAAGGCAATCACGACTGTACTCCTGTGGGTGGCTGATATTTTGCAGACAATATCAAGGCTTCGCAGATATATACTGTGGGTTACATAGATTCAAGTCAAGGAATAAATGAACACTTTACATATCACAAGCAATGACGTAAATCAAGGTAAAGTACTCTTTAGTATACATATCTATGCACCAGCACGCAAATATCAAACATAGTTGAGCACAACATGAACAGAAGCATGAACAATGAATAAAGGTTATACCCTATTGTTAAGCAAGGTTACGACCGCGTACTACAGCTGGGCTGCGATAGCAACCTTGCTTAACAATAGCAGGCAATACTATTTGACAGCAGATGTAAATCTTGTTACATTAAAGCAATCAGCCTTAGCCTGGCCTTTTCAATGTGTTACATTGTAAAAACCAGGCAGCTCCCTGCTTTGTAAGAGAGTGAATCATCTATGTTGTTGTTATATATTGTTATATTCACTGCAGGAGGGAGAGATAGTGCAGCACGAGGTATAAACCTCTCAGCCCCAAAGTCTGTGCAAGTAGTAACGATGCCTCTGTATTTGCTTAAGAGTGGAAAAAGAATCTCAGTAAAGAATTCAATTCATGAGAAAAAAGCCTGAGAATGTCACTGTTACTGAATCACCAGATAGGAAGACAATGAATGTCAATATTACTACAGGTAAAAATGGGGTAAAAAGTTCATTACTTTTCTCAGGAGTAAAAAAGTGCCATTGACTTTCATTGTCTTCCTATCTGGTGATTCACTAACAGTGACATTCTCAGGCTTTTTTCTCATGAATTGAATTTTTCACTACCATGAGAATTGTTTTTCAACTCTTAGTGAATCAAGGCAAAGTATAGTAGGAAATAATGATGTAATCGGTGTGTAGAGAGGCAGCAGTGCTCACTGAAATCTTGTGCTGCTGCCTCTTTCTCTCATACTGTACAATGTAGGAGCAGGAGAAAGTCCTGGTATTACGTTGTAAAAAGCCGACCAGCGTCCTGTTGTGTTACTTTGTAAAAGCCACCAAGCGCCTGCCTTTAAAATGTAATTAGCTCACAGCTGACCCACAGCTTTTGAAAGAAAAGGAAAAAGAAGGTCAGATAGAAAATCTTACTAATGAAGGTGAGTAACTTTTTTGTTTTGCACTCGTCCACAAAGCCAAAGTGAAGTAGACTTTCCATGTGAGGAAGCTGATAACTATTGGTTAGGAGTGAGGGCTGGAAATGGATGGGGTGACCTCAATTTAGATCGGAAACATCACGTTGCTGATAAAGAGGGACAGGCTCCGTATCATCTCTGGAAACACATGATACCCAGGCCCGGGTCTGGTTACTCCACGTCAGCTCTGTTTGAATATATGCAAAACTCTGAATGGAAATGTTTCTTCTCGGAGCGAAGCTGTCTGAAAAATATTAACCAGTTCACCACCCAATTAATGCAGCTGACTATTTACCCCCCACATTTTTATTGCTCACTTTCTGTACAGTTAAATTATACCTCCAGCCAAAAAGAAAATTGCTTTGCTATCCTCCCCTCTGGCAATCAGTGACATAACCCCTATGTAAATGTTGTGCTCCTAAACTGCATGGGAGCGGCCATCTTGCTACACATCTCACAGCTCTATTTCTGAAAGACTGCCTTAAAATCAATGTCTTACCCTCCCCCAACAGTGCTGAAACCCAGGTAGGGAAAATAATTTTTTCATTGTAGCCCCTATTGTTCTGCCTCAGCACCAGTGGATGGTAGGAGGACTGCTGGGTGTCAAGCCCCGTGGGACACCCGCCTCCTAGGTAAGTCCACAAGCCTCAATCTCTGCTGCTAGCTTCACCTATAGCCAAGACCCGTTTGCCGGGACGCTTTACACGCCTCGCCGGACACCCCCCAGGACCCCAGGACTTAGTAGCACAAAGGATGTGAGCTTACAGGGGTGAAGGCAGAGGAACCAGAGGCAATAATGGGCGATGTTGGGTAAGCCGGGGTCATACATGGGTAATCAGTCCTTATTAAGCACTGCACCAAAGAGAGAGACATGAGAAGAGTCAAAGGTCAAGCCAAGGGTCAAGCCAGGAGGTTACGGGTACACAGGGGTTACACTCAGAATGAACATCTGCTTTAAATCTCTGTACAGTTACCAATAGCCAGCTGATCAGCCCAATCCGCTAGAGAGACTTTGTTTCCACACAGGATGTTAGAGAAGATACACATTATTTTATGCTGGCTGCATTAATGAAAGGATCAGCTGGGCTGCAGCGTGCCTGTGTGATTCTGTCTCTCCACACAAAGCAGACCATCGACAGCGAAGCTTGAAGTTTTGCTATACTCCCCCCCCACACCAAACTGAGAGAGATATATTCCTCAGAAACAGGGGGCAGCATCTCTGTCATGCTGCACGCAAACACTCTGAACCAACAGCTGCTGGAGGAAAGGAATTCTGTGTGTGAGGATAGCTAGGTAACTCTATGTATCTCTATGGGTAAACATCCTTAAAGCAATGATACCTATGTTTACAATGTTGATTTCGGAGCAGTGATGAGTCTGGTGGTGGATGATTGCAGGGATTTTAAGTGAATATCCAGTCTAAATGTAACCCCCCCCCCTGTCCTGCAACCATCCCCTGGCACTGAGGCCGAGGGTTCTACAACACCTTGCCTGGGATACACTGTAATCAGTGCTACTGCCTTAGCACCAGGGGGAGGGTGTCAGTAAAAGAGGTTTCACTTTAAGGCCGGCCTGGCAGGATGGCAACTCCCATACAATTTAGGAGCACAACATCTGCATGGGGTTAAGCCCTCTCAAATCCAGTATCTCAGGAAACAATTTGCTAAGATTTGCTTTTTAAATTGGAGGTCCACTTTGATATAGAGAATGTGATTCATGAAAGTATGGGGGTATTGAGTAGGTCAAATCCAATGGTTCTTGCCCCCAGGGCACCCCAATCAAGGATGTCCCACTGTGTGAAGCCCCCCAGATCACCCGAACAAACTCACTTTTTTCTGGTCCTCATCTAGTCAGAGCCTTTGGATCCGTTCCTGCCCCTTAGTCTAAGCCTTCATCTAAGGTGAGGAAATCTGAGCATGCTGGCGGGCGCATTCCCCGCTACTCTCTAACAAGGTACCCGCACTGTCCATTCACAAATGTCTGGCGTGGACATGCGCCCTGCTAAGGGGATAGCGGGGGATGCGGCCGCGGCTTGTGCATTGGACCCGGGAAAGAGGTAAGTTTATTGGCGACTTGGGGGGTTTCACACAGTGGGGCATCCAGATTTTTATGCCCCAGGGGAGCGGAAATAAATCAGCCTGGGAATCTTATAGATTCATGGGAAGATCTATGTGGATTTTGGTCCACCTTTTTATGGTTACGACAGCTTTACTCGGAGAAGAAACATCTCCATGAGTTAGTTTTGCATATATTCAAACAGAGCAGAGCAGACATGGAGCAACTGCCACCAGCTCTGAGATCCCAGAGATAAAAACTGATATGGAGCATGTCCCTGCTTATCAGCAAAGCAATCATTTCCTTCTGAATTGTGCTCACTCCATCCATTCCCAGCTCTCACTCTGATAGTAAGGTTTTCTTCCTGACCTTCTTTCTTCTTTTTTCCCAAAGCTGTGAGCCAGCTGTGAGCTAATAACGGCCCAAGGGGACCCCGTTTTTGGGGGGGAATTTTGAGGCTTAAAAACCCTTAAAAGTCCCCCAAGTGTGAGGCTCGTAGAACAGGGCCCAGGGTCCAGCTTTGGTGGCCCTCCGCCCTGCAGGCTACATACCGGCATAGCCTAATGGCCACGGGCTCTTCTCCCCCCGGGCTTTGGGGAGGCAGGTAATGGGGAGGCCCGCTAGCCGCAGGTGACTTGCTATACCTTACCAGTTCACAAAGGGTAAACAGTAAATTAAAAAAACACAAATAAAAAACATGTTTTTATTTAAAAAAAATGACCAATGACAGATGTCTTGATCGCTGGAGGGGGGAGGCAGGGGATAAGGGGATCTCCTGCCTCTCACCTCCTCTCCCCAGCGATCATAACATCTGACAGCTGATCCCCTGGGGGCCGAAATGATGCCCGCAGGCACTGGGCAAAGCTAGTCGTGAAGATGGCAGCGCCCATCGAGAAGGCAAGGGGAGAGGGCCTGTTGAGCTCTCTCCTGAAGACTAAAGAGCCTGGGGGGGGGGGGGGCGGTTGCCCCTGGGGTGAAGAGGAGAGCCAGACGGATCAAATGAGGGGTCAGGTTAGTTTTTTTTTACTTCTCTTTCACTGTAGTGGGGGTGAGGCATCAAAATCAATACTAGGGAGAAAGAATCCAAAGAATACCCTGTCTGAAGTAAATACAGAGGCAGCGTTACTTCTTACACAGAATATCTGGCTGAGAGGTTTATACCTTGTGCTGCTCCATCTCTCCCACCTGCAGTGACTGTAACAAGCAAAGATGATTCACTCTCAAGTCTTTTAATTCCAAGCCCTATCTAGCGAGATACAAAGTGACTCACCTTCGTCCTGGAACCAGCACCGGGGTGTCCTATTATTTACCAAGAACCTTCTGTTGCATCGCAGGTCGCCGCAGGGAGGGGATTTTATAAGAGGAGCAAGTTGATGACATCATCTCCTGGTATAAAAGGAGGCTTCCAGCGCCAACGGGGAGCAGAATACAGTAGTGATCGGTGGAGGGCGGGTGTGCGGGACAAGGAACTCCAATCTTTTTTTAATTTTTATAAATCACTGTTTCCCTGTGTGGTGTCTTTTTTACGTCAAACTATTTGTGCACCGCTATACAAGTTCACAAGGCTGGTAAGTTACTGCGCCAAGCGGTTGACTTGCCATTAGCCCCCTGCCCATTACCCGCCTCCCCAAAGTCTGGCTGTGATTCCGAAAGTCAAAGTGTTCTAGATTACCCATAATGCAATACTATAGGGTTGATTCCGCAACAAAAATATTTTTTAGATACATTTTTTCTCCTGATTTTCTTTAAATGTGGACCAAAACCCACGATTTTAACTATTCTGGCTTTTGGTCCTTGCCCCCGGGGCATCCCAATTGAGGGAAACCCTGGAGGTTGCCCGATCTCACTCACCCTTCCCTGGTCCCTTGGCGCATGCGCAACCCTCTCATTCAGTCAGCATGTCTTAGGCGAGTTTTTAGATAAAGGGGCGGATCGAGAGGGCTGCACATGCGCCAAGGGACTGGGAAAGGGTGAGTAACATTGGGAGACCTGTGGGGCCGCACCCCTCGCTACCCTCTAATAGGGAGTATGCCCATGCCGGCCATTCACAAATGCCTGGTGCAGGCACGTGTCCTGCTGAAGGGATAGCGTAGATGCGGCCGCAGCTCGCACATGCGCCGTTGGACCGGGAAAAAAGGTGAATTTTTGGGCAACCTGGAGGGTTTCACACAGCGTGACATTCAAATTATGGATGCCCTGGGGAAGGGAATTCAACGACCCTGGAATCATACAGATTTCAGGGCCGCTGGGACATGGGTTTCGAGCCACTTTAAAGAAGCGTTTTTCTCCAGAAATGTTAGTAAAATAATAATGCTGAATCAAGCCTAAAGTTTCTTGCCAAACCTGAAAATCTCTTTCTATGTCTCCACCTCTGGACATTCACTAGGCCTCTAGCCAATCACTGTCCATTCCTGGAAGAAATGAGGGGGGAGACGTGTAAGCCTCTTGTATAGTGTTACCATCTCTAGTTCTGGCTCATTGAAGTACAGGGTTTATTATGAATATGGGTCTAACTCCCTAACAGTATTATACAGGTTTGGGGGGGGGGGGTTCTTCTTGTACCGGCCCCCTGTCTTGTTTAATCAGGCCTGGTGTTGGAGGAGAAACCAAGGTGGGGAGTTTTAGTATAACCCTGGTGGGGTGTCCCGTGCCCCAGTTTAGTTTACAAGTGACATAATTGTGCAATCATTAACATGTAGATCAAATAATCCATGGAAAAATAGCAATACAATTTATTCATTTCACACAGTGCCCTGTGTGGTTTATTTTGCCTTCTGTTGTCAGTTTGTAGCAAGAAGGTGGTAGTTTGTAGCAAGCAGTTTGTAGCAAGTGGTTATATCAATTCACATTAGCTTTTGTGCAGACGCGTTTCGCGGAGTACAGCTTCATCGGTACATGCAGCTTTACAGATCTGTGGTATGCAAGAAAATGAATGCTTGGTATATTCCATTTATAGCGTCAGTTTGAAAAGTAAAACACCTTGTACACTTACTAGTAGAAAAAGTGGGATCTTTGTTATGTAATTGGCAGGAGTTTTCTTTCTCCTCCAACACCAGAACCCGGCCTGATAAAACAAGACAGAGGACCGGTAAAAGAAGAAAACCCCCCCCCCCCCCCCCCAAACCCATTCCTGAAAGACCTGTGCAATCTGGAATTAGAATTTAATTAGAGATTGGGCTTTCCCAACATCTTTTTTAATGGTGTACCTCCCATTTTCATAAAGTGCCAGTGGGCACAAGACCCCGTGCTGACCTGCTACCTGTAGCATTGGCATGAGAATCTGGGTCAGTGAATGGGCATGACCTGTTCTAGGAAAAATGGCCTGGTCCAGGATTCCCCAACTTTTTTCATCAAGTACCACCTTCCATGTTCTCATTATATAAAGTACCACCTGGAGGGGTGCATGAGCATTGCGAGTCACCTAAAACCATAATCAAATCACACAGAGAAAAAATTTAAAGTGAATGATTCACAATAAGCACTTTTCTTTTATTTATGATTCAAAGTCTGTAGTCTTATCGAGGACAACCTGAGAGGATCAAGCGTACCACCACTCGTACAAATACCACCTGTTGGGAACCCCTGGCCTAGTCCCTATACTGACGTTCCTCCATAAATAGGTCACACTCACTTACCTGGCCTGGCTTCTCATACCGGCTCTGTGGGAGAGCAGTGGGTTGGTGGGGAGCTCGGGTAGTGGTTAAGCAGGGAGCCTCGTGATTGCTGGACAAATTCTGCTGGCTGGATTGTTTCAGCACATCAGTCCACTTTTCCTCTTGTCCTGGGTTTTCCAAACCTTTTCCAACTGTTTCCTGTTTTGTAATTTTTTCCAGTGCCACCAAATAAAGTCTACTCCAAGAGGGTGTTGGTCTACTGTGAAGAGGACTTATACTGTATATATTACACCTGACCTAATGGTGTGACAAATACTTGTGTGCTGTTTGTCTGTAATGCAGATCCTATATAAATAAAAAGCATCACATGGCACATGTTTGGGCGGAAATCATTGGTAAGGACCAGATGCCCCATGCCAGAAGAATGGTCACCACTCACAGTGTTCCACCTACTGGTTAGCCAAGTCCTAACACCACAGATTGGAGAGGGGCTAAATTGCATTTTGATGCAGCGTCACTTCTGTGGTCAGGAAATTTTAGCACTGCTTGTAGGTAAAGGCTGCTGTCCTGGGGGTTTAACTGACAACCTGCAGGTGGCCAGCACTGGGCATACCCGGGCAACTACTGGGGCTCCTAGAATATTCAGGGGTTTACATGAGCTTGGGCTGTGACCCTCCTTTTGGCCACGGGCACCAAGTCAATAACTCATGTGTTTCATTTGAAGAACTGCTCATGACTGGCTTTCAGACCAGAGGACGATCAGTGGCAAGCAAGAGGGTAGCAAGGAATGGAAGGTTATTGGTGATTGGATGGTGGAAGGAATGGAGGGTGATTGGCAGCAGGTCAGAAGGTGGTGAGGACCAGAGTATCATTGGCAGCATTTGTGGAGCCTTCAGAGGCAGAGAAGGTGCCAGCGAGGACCAAAGGGCAATTGGCAGCAATGGTGGAATCTTTAGCAGCAGAGGAGCAGAGGGCAAACACAGGAGGATAATCAGATATGGGGAATGGAGGGTGAGTGTTGGCAGTGGAGATGGTGACAAGGACCATTGCACAGTCTCACTACACCCTGTCACTGGAGAACTTGTCTCTATGCTTGAGTTGCCAACCTGCCTTTCTCCTCTACGCTTGGGAATCCACTCCCATGTTCCTGTGGGTTGCCAGCCTCTCCTAAGTCCAGACCAGCAGGCTTCCCCTTACTCTTCTGGAGGCTTCTGTATATGTCTGTGCTTCTGCATGTATGCCAGCAGCTGGGGGTACCTGTCATTCAGCTTTAATCTAGTCAAGCATTGAATTTATTGCTGGAGCCGAGGGCATGTAACCACCGCCACTGCTGTCAGGGTTAAAAAAGTAGGAGTTGGGGCACATGACTAATGAGGGAGGGGAGAAACTAGTGCCGTATCTGCCCCCCTGCAAGAATCCACCTACCTAGTACAATGGCAGGTGCATATAGCCAGACCATAGGTTAACTCACCCCCACCCCAGGGGACCTAACACAGAAACCCCCCTACCGTGCAAAATAACAAAGAGAATAACAAGGAGAAATGGTATTTTGTGAGATGAAGGAATAAGACTGTTGTGGTAGTATAACAAAAAAAAAAAAAAACAGGCTCACGTATTTATGTGCTCAAAATGGGAATTATGTGGGAATTATCCATTTATGTGAAATTGGGGTTGCTATTCCCACATTGGTCAATAGATGGGGGTATAAGACCACAAATGAAAAGAGAATTGAATGCAGACGCTCCGAATTATAACTCAGAGTTGCCCTTAAGATACATAAGATACATTTGGGGAACAACAGGAAACTGCTGAGATTGATTGGGAGAGTTTAAGAGGGAAAGTTGCAGGCAACATCATATTGAGCAAAGGTTTAATAAAGAAAAGCCAGAGGGACAGACATGGAGAAGGTCCATAACTATGCTAAGAGGAAGACTGGTGTAGCCTCCCTGTGTAACACGGCTGGTGGTGTTACTACAGAGACAAGGCTCATGTTCAGTTGGAAGCGAGTCTGTATTGTAAGCAGAGCCACGCTAAGTCGCAGAGAGAATCAAATATGTACTGGTAGAGGAGCTCTTACCAACAGGGCCTGCTCCAGTGGGTATGTCAGCAACCCCAGGGGGTTTCACACAGGAGGGTATCACAGATTGGGATTCTCTAGGGATAGGAAATCAGATGGGGTGGGCAACTTAAAACCAGAACTTCCTCCCCTGGAATCTAAATCAAGATGCCCCATTGGGTGGAGCCCCGCCATTCGAGGAGATGTGGGCGCCAGCTATGGCAGTGCTCTCCCAGTCCGCTGCTGGTCAAGTGCCGTCGCACACCCCAAAGGCCCTGTCAGTGGGGCCCCCCAAAGAGTGGGAGCCCCCGGCAGCTGCCCTGCCTTGCTGTATGCTGACGCCAGCCCTGTTTACCAAGCACTATTGGCCTGATGCAGAGCCTCCTCGTTCAGCTATCCCGTGCGTTTTCCTGTGGTTTTTGGGCTGTGATCGGGGCATGAAAGGGTGCTACGTTGGTTTTTGTGTGCGTGTATGCGCTCAGGTGTTTCTGCAGGGGCCTTTACGATTGTCGGCTCGCAAGAGGCTGAACTCCGTGAAAACGGACGGCCCGTTGATTGGTCCGTTTTTTTAATTGATTCAGAGTCTTGATTTCCAATTGAAACCAGCCCAATTTAACGAGGGTGTCGACGCTTCACTTACGGGCAGTCTTAGCAGCTGTATTTGATCTTTGTGACTTGGAAATGCATTCTGCTGTGTGTGAGCATCAAAGGCGTCAGCTACGCGGGCTGGTTCTTTTGAGCATGGCAGAAACCAGGCTGCACCACACACGTCTGGACATCCATGGCATGCATGACCTTGAGCTATTCGAGCTCACCCGCCTTAACCGTGTTTCTCTACAGGACTTGTATAGTCAGCTGCGGCCATGGTTAGCCCGCACCACAAGGAAGGGGCATGCAATTGCAGGTATGACCAAATTGGTTGGCTGCCTGCAGTTTTTGGCTC
This sequence comes from Gastrophryne carolinensis, assembly GCA_027917425.1. Taxonomy (NCBI): domain Eukaryota; kingdom Metazoa; phylum Chordata; class Amphibia; order Anura; family Microhylidae; genus Gastrophryne; species Gastrophryne carolinensis. The sequence goes on along the minus strand of CM051240.1, from coordinate 5,376,345 downwards.
GTTCCAGAGACTGGGTGCCTTCTCCGTGGGGATGTCCCAGTCTACGCTGAGCAGCAGCCTAACCAAGTTTTTGGATGGCATGGCTACCCTGGCACCAAAATACATATTTTTCCCAGACACAGGGGAAGCCTGGAATGCAGTTAAGTTGGGCTTTTATAATATAGCCGACATGCCAATGTATGTGTTTATAAATAGTTTGTGCCATCCAGCATGATTTTTCTGATTGCTCTGTGCCTGTACCCCACTAATCTGTTATAGACTCCAATGAAACAGTAGAAGTTAACCCTCACTTACTTACCAGTATTTCCTCCTATGGCTTTGTTTGTGATTCGCCACTATACCTTTCTGTCCTGGCCCTCTTAGCTATGTTACATCCCAGAGTCATTGTACAGGAGTGTGCTGGGTGGATGTGCATGTTGCCTCATCAGAACTGTGCTATGCACTGACACTGCACAGCTCACCTATTCACTGTCCCTGTTCACTAATGCTGGAATGCTAAACAGCACATTATTGAGCATCTTCCCCTTAGGCCTCTGTCTGTTGTTAGCAGTTTAAAGTAACCTAACATGCCGTATTTGGAAGTAGCATGTAAGGTACTTGTGGCTCTTCCTTAGTAGCATGATGGTACTTGTTTAGATACACTTTAGATATTTGTTGTTTAGGTTTCTCTGTCTCGGCTAGTTATGGGGCCTGCCACTACATATGTGGCAAAGGGGCCCATTTGTCATGTGTTTTTTGTATTATGGTGTGTGCTTATTTTTTGTATTTTTTTTGGCAGGTGATTCTGGCTATCCATTGCTCCCCTGGTTACTCACCCCCATCCTCCACCCATCCTCGCAGGCCCAGGAGCGGTATAACACTGCACATAGGAGGACTGGCTCAGTGGTGGAATGTGCGTTTGGCTTGTTAAAGATGCGCTTCCGTTGTCTGGACCAGACTGGGGGTGCCTTGCAGTATGACCCCGCCAAGGTCCTCCAAATAATTGTTGCGTGTGGGGTCCTGCACAACCTCGCCATCCGTAGTCGGGTTCCCAGATACAGTGACCTGGCTGAGGACGCTTTAGTCATTTCAGAAGATGTAACACCTCCCTACTCTGGAACACAAAGTGGGTTGGCACAGGCGATCCGCTCCCAGCTTGTGAACAATGTTTTTGCTTTTTTTTAATGCATTTTGCCCAATGTGTGCCTTTTTTATTTTGTGTGATCCCCACAAAAAAAAAAAGGGACAAACATTGTGGAAAAATGTTTAGGCTGTTAATGTGGGTTTGTGAAAGAGCATGTGTTTTGGGTTACAGTAGTCTTGTGTCCTGCTCCCCAGAATCAATACATTTGTGCAAGTGACTCGGAGGGACTTCCTGTCTCCATCTCCACTGCATACTGCCACGGTGTGTCCGGGTCCTCTGTCTCGCCTTCCTCAAAACCCTCTAGCTCCTCTGGCTGCTCCTGCTCCTCCTCTCCTGTCCGCTGACTAGATAAACCAGCCATTTCGCCAAGCCTAAACTGTGCTTCACTGTGCCCCTCCTCCTCCTCTTCCTCCTCCTCCTCCTCCAGTTCAGCTCCAAAGGGGTTCATGTGGCCGTAAGATGTAGACGCCATGTCTCCAGTGCCCTGACCAGCCATGGTTTCCAACATGTGCTGTAGTACATGAAGCAGTGGAATCACGTCGTTCATCCCGTAATCCTGCCGACTGACAAATAAAGTGGCTTCCTCAAAGGCCCTGAGCAAACGGCAGGTGTCACGTATGAGCTGCCACTGGTTGACATTGAAGTTACACAGGGGAGTCCCCCTATCCGCTTGGAACATCAGGAAATCCGTGATGGCTTTTCTCTGTTCATATAATCGGTTCAACATGTGAAGGGTAGAATTCCAACGGGTGGAAACATCGCAAATCAGACTATGTTGGGGGATACCGTTCTGATGCGGTGTATGAGTGGCTGAAGTGCATGCAAAGTTTCCTTGAAGTTGTTAGGATGTCTTGCAGATGGGGGGAACAATTCAGAAACCGCTTGACAACCAGATTGAAGACGTGCGCCATGCAGGGGGCATGGGTCAGCCTTCCTTGGCACAGCGCAGACAAAATGTTCTTCCCATTGTCAGTAACCATGATTCCCATTTTAAGTTTTCTTGGAGTAAGCCATGTTTGGATTTCCTGATGAATAAATTTAAGCAGTTCCTCCCCTGTGTGACTCCGTTCGCCAAGGCAAACCATGTGAAGCACTGCGTGACACCTCCGTGCCCTGCACACATGGTAGACTGGAGGGGCACTGAGACTTGAGCCTACAGTGGAGGTTGAGGAGATGGCGGAGGATGAGGAGGCCGAGACGCACAGTGTCACAGGCCCAACGGGCAGGGAACGCGGAGGCCGAAGCGGCGTGACCTGTCCAAGTTGCTGCTGCTGCTGCAAAGGGACCACATTTACCCAGTGGGCCGTAAACGACATGTACTGTCCCTGACCGTAGTTACAGTTCCAGACATCGGCGCTGCCATGCACTTTGCTACACACCGACAGGCTCAAGGACTGGCCCACCTTCTGTTCAACAAAAGTGTGCAGCGCTGGTACTGCCTTCTTGGCAAAGAAATGACGGCTTGGGACTCTCCACCTCGGCTCGGCACAAGCCATCAGTTCTCTGAAAGGTGCAGAGTCCACCACCTGAAAAGGGAGCGACTGCAGCACCAGCAACTTGGACAGGAGCACATTCAGCTTCTGCGCCGTAGGATGAGTGGGCGCATACTGCTGTCTCTTGGACATGGCTTCGCTGATGGATTGCTGGTGGGATGCATTACTTGGAGGAGGAGGAGGAGCAGGAGCGACAGAGGATGGGTATGACGCACAGCTGCCTTCGGCTGAGGTGCTGGAGCCTTGGCTGGCAGAAATTGGGAGCGGCGTGCCACTTGGTGAGGAAGCAGACTGGACCACCCCTTGGGAGCCTCGGTTCTCCCAGGTCGCTTTATGGCGACGCATCATATGTTGACACAGGGCCGTGGTGCCAACATTTGGGCCCTGGCCACGCTTCACCTTCTGCCTACATATCTTGCATGTGGCCATGTTACCCTCCTGCGGATGCTTCAGGAAAAGCTGCCATACTGCTGAGTAGCTACTTTTCCCACCAAAAGGCCTCACTGATTCGCTGCTATTGTCGCCAACTCCAGGAACCCCTGCCCCACTCCCGATAAGGTAGCCTGCCGCGCAGCAGGTGCTCTACCCCGGCCCCGGCCCCGTTTGGCTCCAGGCTTTACAATTGTGCCCCCATGCTGACTGCCAACCATACTGCTAACACCTTGCTGCCTGAGCTGCTGACTCCGGGGCAACCTGCGCCCCTCTTCTCCTGATGATGACGATGAAGCCCCTTCATCACCCGGCTCCCAAGTGCGATCGGCTTCATCATCATCATCACCGAGTTGTGGCTGTACGTCACTGATGTTCTCGGTTTCCTCAACAGTGTCTGGCGCAGAAGCTGGAAATCTCGCAACACCCACGACACTGTCCACATCACTATTTGTCTGCCGAGCTAAAGAAGCCACCTCCATTTCATGGCTGGGCAGTAGCTGCTGACTGTGCTCTATCTGATCGTCCTCCTCACTAAAGAGTGGAGCTGAACTCAAAGCATAGGATACGTCGCTGGGGGAGGGAACGGCGTAGGACAGAGGCAATGGGAGGACAGGGACTGCTCTCGGGGCATGCCAACTCAGGGTTGTGTCAGAGGAACCTACCGACCCTAGACTGGGGGTCTCAGACGTAACTTGTGATGATGTTGATGAGCGCGTTAACCAATCTACCACGGCAGATGCGTTACTGGTGGAGACACGACCGCTAGCAGATACTGGCAGATCAGGTCTCTCACCGGGACTCCTGCTGCCATTCGTCCCTAGTCTGCTGCGACCTCTGCCTGCTGAATCTTGGCCTCTGCCACTCCTCTTTGAACATCCTGGCACTTGTCTGCCTGACATTTTTATGTATTTGCTTATTTAGTATAAACAGATAGGGTGCAAGGTGCAGCTTTGGGGTGTCCTGCGGCCTGGTTTATTGAAAGCAGTCAAAAAGGAAGTGCAAACTGAAGTAGCTGAATGAAGCTGATGCTGAACAACGCTTATGTTGTATAAGAGATAGGGTGCAAGGTGCAGCTTTGGGGTGCCCTGCGGCCTGGTTTATTGAAAGCAGTCAAAAACAAGTGCAAACTAAAGTAGCTTCATGAAGCTGATGCTGATCAACGCTTATGTTGTATAACAGATAGGGTTAAAATAGCATGTGCCTTGGGATGCCAGTGTGGCGTAATGTATTTTAAGCTGAACAGAAACTTTTAACACTAATCCAATTATGAGAAATGCTTTTGTTTAAAGTGGACCATCACCCTCGGGTGATCGGCCCGGGAATCTATAAGATTTCTCGGATGTCCCGCGGGGTGAAACCCCCCAAAACCCCCAAACCCCCTTACCTTAGCTTCCCTCGCGCCCCTATAGGCGTGCGCGCGCCTGCGCCGGCTGTCTGCGAATGGCCGGCGCGCGCATCAAGAGGGACGCGCGGGAGGCGGCGGCGGAGGAGCCGCTTGTCCGCGGCTGTCAAATCCCTTGTCCGTCTGCGCTGGGAGCGGGGAGAGGTGAGTTTTTAGGGTGATCGGGGGGGTTTCACACAGCGGGGCACCCCGATCGGGGGTGCCCCACCGAAGTGGACCAAGACCCAGGATAGTCAAAATCCTGGGTGTTGGTCCACTTTAACAGATAGGGTTGAAATAGCTTTCAGGGCTAAATAGCAGAAAGGGTTAAATAGCATGTGCATTGCATGCACAGTGTGCAGCTGTATTTAAACCAAACCAAATATATAAACAGTAACCCAGTAATTATGAAATATGAATCATAGCCAGCACTAAGCACCCTGTCAATGTGACTTGTATGCTGCTGGATTGTTCCGGTTTTAAACCTAGCTTTCCCTAGCTCTGTCTACCACTCTAAATATCCCTATCTGTCTCTCTCTTTACCTATCTGTAACTGTCTCTAGCTATCATTAACTCTCACCTAACTATGACTAACTGTCTGTCCGTGTCTGCAGCTAGCTCCGTTCTGTCTGCAATGCAAGTCTCAACTGCGCAAAAGGAAAATGGCCGCCGCTTTATATAGCACGGTGACGTCACCGGGCTTTCTGGCTGCTGATAGGCTGCATGTGACTGTCCCATCGTCACTTGCCCCTGGGGACATGTCTGAACACGTCCGTCCACCATCTTAGAATGCCTGTCATTGAGTTTAAAGGAAAACTTTGATCAATCGAATCGCCGGGAAATTCTGATTCGTTTAGAATCAAATTTTTCATGAAATTCTGAACGAATCCGGGTTCGTCCGGATCGATTCGCTCATCCCTAGTTGCTAGGTGCAAGTTTGGGATACCCTGCAGCCTGGTGTAATGACAGCATACAGAAACCAATGCAAAATGCAATAACTTGATAAAGCTGAGGCTGTAGACGCTTATTTAGTATAACAAATAGGGTGCCACGTGCTGGTTTGGGATACCCTGTGGCCTGGTGTATTTAAAGCAGACCAAAACCAATGCAAAATTAAATAACTTAGTACAGCTGAGGCTGAAACACGCTTATTTAGTATAACAGATAGGGTGCAACGTGGTGGTTTAGGATACCCTGCGGCCTGGTGTATTGACAGCAGGACAAAAACCAATTCAAAATGCAATAACTTAATAAAGCTGAGGCAGAAGCACGCTTATTTAGTATAACATATAGGGTGCAACGTGGTGGTTTGGGATACCCTGCGGCCTGGTGTATTTAAAGCAGACCAAAACCAATGCAAAATTAAATAACTTAATAAAGCTGAGGCAGAAGCACGCTTATTTAGCATAACAGATAGGGTGCAACGTGGTGGTTTTGGGATACCCTGCAGCCTGGTGTATTTAAAGCAGACCAAAACCAATGCAAAATTAAATAACTTAGTACAGCTGAGGCTGAAACACGCTTCTTTTGTATAACAGATAGAGTGCTAGGTGCAAGTTTGGGATACCCTGCGGCCTGGTGTAATGACGTGTAATGACAGCAGACAGAAACCAATGCAAAGTGCAATAACTTAATAAAGCTGAGGCTGTAGACACTTATTTAGTATAACAGATAGGGTGCAACGTGGTGGTTTGGGATACCCTGCGGCCTGGTGTATTTAAAGCAGACCAAAACCAATGCAAAATTAAATAACTTAGTACAGCCAAGGCTGAAACACGCTTATTTTGTATAACAGATAGGGTGCTAGGTGCAAGTGTGGGATTTTGTATAAATGATAGGGTCACGTGCTGAAATGGAATGCCCCTGTGGGCTGGGGTTTTTACAGCAGACAAAAAAAATTAAAAATAATCGAGCTATAAGACATGTTAAATGTGCCACTGCCAACATGGGATGCACAGTGGCCAGGAATTTTTACAGCACAAAACACAGCAATTTAAAACTGATCTGGCAAATGAAGTGAAATGAAAATAAAAAAAGCTTTCTTTCCCTGTCACTTTCTCTGCTGTCCCTGCCTGGATCGTTCCCGATGTTTCCCTATCTTTCCCTGGCTCTCCCTGGCTCTCTGTGGGTCTCTGTGGGTCTCCCTGCCTCTCTGTTACTCTCTCCCTGTCCTCCGTTGTCTGTGCACTGCAAGTCTCAAATGCGCACAAGCAAGATGGCCGCCGCTTTATATAGCGCTGTGACGTCACCGGGGCTCCTGGCTGTTGATAGGCTGCATGTGACCTTCCCTTGATAACTTGCCCCAGGGGACATGTCCGGACATGTCCATCCACCATTTTACAATGCCTGTAATTGAAGTAAATGGAGTTTAAAGGAAAACTTCGATCGATCAAATCGCGGGGAAATTCGGATTCGTTCAGAATCGAATTTTCGTCCGGATCGATTCGCTCATCCCTACTGGCCACCAACGAAGTAAGTTGTAATGTCATTCTTTTGTGTATGTGGTAATTGACATGATCACCAAAATACCTAAAGTCCTAGTCAATGGCATTAGCATAATGACATATGCCCTCTTCCTTAGATTAATTACTTAGCATAATGACATATGCCCTCTTCCTTAGATTAATTACTTAGCATAATGACATATGCCCTCTTCCTTAGATTAATTACTTAGCATAATGACATATGACGTCATGAGTTAGCTTGCCACCTAAAAACATTCCATCCACAGGTGAGAAACATGCATTTGCCAACAAATAATGTTTGTTTCTTTTTTATACAGGGACCACACGTGCCAGAGTGGCCGAAATGAGTGAAAGGATCCTTCAGTTGGTGGCTGACTTGCAGGAGCTGCGTGACTCGTTGGGGACCACAGAAGAAGACTAATTTTCTGGGCCCTGCCATTGCTTTGTATATAGTTTTTAAGGTTTTTATTTTTTTAAATTTAAAAATTTAAAAATTTTATATTTTTTAAATCAATAAAAAAAGTTTATACATTTTTCTAAACATTTTATTTTTAAAAAAGCCATAAAAAAATGGCATTTGGATTAAACCAAAAAAAAAAAAAAAAAACTGTTTCAGTGTCATTTTATTTTCCAAATACATTAACACAAAACAAATGGGCCAAGAAATATTTAGAGATGAAGATTCACATGACCGCGAAGTGATTTGGGTAAGTTTGAGCGATCAGAAATGGAAGAAGAACCTAACCGCAAAGTAATTAAGGTAACTTTTAGGGGTGAGAAATGGAAGACGAACCTAACCGCAAAGTGATTTGGGTAAGTTTTAGGGGTGAGAAATGGAAGACGAACCTAACCGCGAAGTGATTTGGGTAAGTTTTAGGGGTCAGAAATGTAAGAAGAACCTAACCGCGAAGTGATTTGGGTAAGTTTGAGGGGTCAGAAATGGAAGAAGAACCTAACCGCGAAGTGATTAAGGTAACTTTTAGGGGTGAGAAATGGAAGAAGAACCTAACCGCGAAGTGACTTAGGTAAGTTTTAGGGGTGGGAAATGGAAGAAGAACCTAACCGCAAAGTGATTTAGGTAAGTTTTAGGGGTGAGAAATGGAAGAAGAACCTAACCGCGAAGTGATTTGGGTAAGTTTGAGGGGTCAGAAATGGAAGAAGAACCTAACCGCGAAGTGATTTAGGTAAGTTTTAGGGGTGAGAAATGGAAGAAGAACCTAACCGCGAAGTGATTAAGGTAACTTTTAGGGGTGAGAAATGGAAGAAGAACCTAACCGCGAAGTGATTTGGGTAAGTTTGAGGGGTCAGAAATGGAAGAAGAACCTAACCGCGAAGTGATTTAGGTAAGTTTTAGGGGTGAGAAATGGAAGAAGAACCTAACCGCGAAGTGATTTAAGTAAGTTTTAGGGGTCAGAAATGGAAGAAGAATGAGAGCGCAAAGTGATTTAGCTAAGCATTGTAGCAGTAGTGAGTGAACCAAATATGTAGGCGGGCACGTTAATGAGTTAAGTTTGTAGTGAGCAGGCGTAAGATCGTAAGGATTTTCATCTGGACGATTATTTATTGGAAAAGGAAAACAGAATCTAACGGGAAACGTAAAGGGTTCGTGGGAGGAGATGATGGAAAAGGGCAAAAACAGAAGCCTACGTTGTAACATGAGTAACATAAACGGAAAACGAAAGCTGGAAAATGACATTCTCGCATACGAATGGACGAAGACTTTACAGAAGGCTTGCACTGCATGCATAGAATCGCTCGTACACTCATACAAGAGCGGGAACATTTAAAAAAAAAAAACAGATCGACACAAAAACAAAAGTCTTTTTTTGTCTCTCTGAATCAACCCTTATGTTTCTTCATATTTGTTATCTGCCTGTGCCAAGATGAAATTAGGAGCCTCCTTGGGCCCTGCCTCTATTAGTCCAGGGATTAGCATAAGCATACCTAGACCCCACATGAGGAGATTCTGAGGCATTTCCCTAAATACTTTAAGTACTTAATCTGTGGTGTTTCAGTTCCCAGGGCATACAATCCTCCTAAAATATATACATTATCCTCCCCTGGGCTAGGATTCTGTATTGTGAGAGTTAAAGGATATCTTCTATTCAGAGGGTTTGGCTTATAAAGGGTCATGCGGTCTAAGAGGGACTCACTACTTTTGTCTTTCTTGTTCATGGCTGAGAGAGTCCGATATCTCAACCTTTTCAGTACCTCACCATACTGCCTCCCAACTGGCACAGTCATCCCCCCACCCGTTGCCTGTGGATTGTGTAAAACTGCCACTGGTCTGTTCTTGACAATCCCGCTGCTGGGCATGGTCCCATGTCACAGAATTCAAACTATTAAGTCACTATACGAGGTGTTGAGCCAGAATGTTTTCTCTTTTTAGATATGGCTGCTCACTTGCAGTGTGAGGCCTGGATCCACGATGGCTATCCAGCAACCTTGACTGATGTGGCTGCGGTTTGCAACACTTAATATGGGCCCTCGTACTGGGGTTTCAATGCCTTCCCCACAAACTCCTTGATCAGAACCCACTCTCCAGGCTGTATGTTGTGGGTCAACTCTGCATCAGAACCTGAAGTGGAGGAAAAAAGATTGTAGAGTGTAGATTAGCTAGCCTTTTGGTCAAGGCTATCACAAATTATGCCAATGTATCATATTTTAACATCAGTTGCTGGGGGTAAATATAAGCCCAGGTTGAGACAGGTCCCAAAAAGTATTTCATGAGAGGAGAGTTTTTCCTCCCACCTTGGGGTATGTCTGACAGTAACACATCTATCCACTCCTGCAGGGCCTTCAGATCCTATTGTTTATCCCCACAATTAGCCTTTCTACCTTCCCTAAACTTTGCAGGTGGTAAGGTGTACGAATGCTAAGGTGGGAACCTATTGCTCCCCAGATCTCTTTGGTAAGAGTGACCGGTCCCTGGTCACGGTCTATAACCACTGCCAGTGAAACGGCACATTATTTCATGGAGAAATTTCTTTGCAGTGGTCCTCGTCGACTGATTTCTCACTGGATATACAAGGTGAATCATTCTAAAAAGGCTGCCAGCTTCATGATGAGAGTTACATTGTTATTACCAGGATGTGTCATCATTGTTTTAATTGTAACCAGTTGTGATATATTGTAAAGCGTCCGTGAGTCTGCTGTTGAAATGTAAATAGCTCACAGCTGGCTTACAGTATTCTGTGATGTGTGCCTCATGCTGTTGTGGTGGAGAGGATACTGTGAAAATTGTCTCCTCTGAAACAGGATTTTTTTTTAGAGCTGGCAACTCTACCAAAAAAGACAAACTCTACAGCAATAATCCCCAACCCTCCTCCTCAAGGTCCACCAGCAGGTCATGTTTTGCGGATCTCCACCTACTTATTTCACCTGTGCATCTGTGTAGAGATCTGCGAAACATGGCCTGTTGGTGGGTACTGAGGATGGGACCTCTGCCCTACAGCACCCCCTGCAGGTGGCTGTCTTAAGCACATATGCATAGGGTTGCCCGATGGGAAATACAACCCTGTCTGGGCATTCCTTGTCTTTATGTCTTGCTTTATTTTGTGCTGCTTCTGCTGGCTTCCATACCCTGCACATGTGATCTCTCCCAAAGATGGTATTATTTTTATTTTAGAGGCAAAGGACTTTTCAGGGGCCAGAACAGATCACCCCCCCCCCCCAAATAAAAAAAAAAACTTTTTTACTTATGATTTTGGATTTACTTTAACTAATTTCTCTTAATCCAAAACATTTGCCACAAAAATACAAAAATAATAGTAAGCCAAAAAAAGAAATGTAGAGAATGATCTTGTAATATCTTCTATATCATTGCATCATGTCTTAGGAGGCCACATTATAACGAGACACAGGGGGAAGGGGGGGGTTAGTGCTGGAGATCTCAGGGTGCTGTGCTGCTCTTATATATATGCAAAGTGTTGGCTGCTGAATCTATCATTGTATCTTTTCCCATGATCCCCCTGTATAGAGCAAGGACACTGACCCTAGTCTGGCCCTGTATAGAGCGAGGACACTGACCCCAGTCTGGCCCCGTATAGAGCGAGGAAACTGACCCCAGTCTGGCCCGTTTAGAGCGAGGACACTTACCCCAGTCTGGCCCTGTATAGAGCGAGGACACTGACCCCAGTCTGGCCCTGTATAAAGCAAGGACACTGACCCCAGTCTGGCCCGTATAGAGCGAGGACACTGACCCCAGTCTGGCCCCCGTATAAAGCAAGGACATTGACCCCAGTCTGGCCCCGTATAGAGCGAGGACACTGACCCCAGTCTGGCCCCGTATAGAGTGAGAACACTGATCCCAGTCTGGCCCCATATAGAGCGAGGACACTGACCCCAGTCTGGCCCCCGTATAAAGCAAGGACATTGACCCCAGTCTGGCCCCGTATAGAGCAAGGACACTGACCCCAGTCTGGCCCCGTATAGAGTGAGAACACTGATCCCAGTCTGGCCCCGCATAGAGCGAGGACACTGACCACAGCTGTGTGTATAATGTGCCTTAGCGACCCCCCAACAAGCAGCCAGCTGATGTCTCTCTTTCCACCGGAGTCACCCTTCATCTTCCTCATAAATCCCCGGAATATCCAGGTGAGCGTGTTTCATGGGTTAGGATTGTATTACTCAGAATTGTTTTCTGCTTCTGTATCTGCAATACATCCATAGAATCCCCTGGGATTCCCCCATAGTCTCACCACACAGACAGCGCTGCTTTCTCTGCTGTGTTAAGTGTTATCAGAAGGTTTTCATTCATGATGGAATTTTCTATCCCTGTCAGCATCTTATAAAAGTAATTCTTCATATGTACGATGAGCCTGACCTTCCCCGTCTCTAGTATGACGTCCCTCTGCCATGACATGTCTCCCCCTATTCTCCCCCTATTTTCCCCCTATGCTCCATGTGACAGGGAAATATTTTTTCATGTTCAGATGTCACTGATCAAACATATCACAGAAGTTATTTAAAGTATAAAAACGTTTACACAATCACAAGTGAATTTTACATGTTTGAGGTCAAGTTAACCTTTGCCATGTCTGTAGGTTCGGGTGCCATGTATGTAGGTTCTGAACAATCACAGGAAACAATCTCACTCATCACAGAAATGTGTGAGTCACCTGTGAGCTCTTTACATTTTAGGATTGTCTGCTATACAATGTATCACAGCAGGCATTGCTCGTGTTACAGTTGTATCATCAGCTGTAGCCTGACTTTTACAATGCGCTACAAAGCAGGTTGACTGGCTTGTACTATGTTAGAGCATTACTTGTCTTGAAACCATGCACAGCAGGAGGGAGAAATGCTGCAGCACCAGGTAAAAACGTATTGGAATGATAACCAGTCATTCTTACACACTATGAACTTCTCTTGGCAACGTGTGAAATCAGGTAGATCTCAGGAATGTAGGTAGTTAAAGCAGATTAGAGAAAAAATACATAGTTACAAGCATAGCACCCTTCTGTGACACATTGGGGTTGGTTCGGAGCCAAGTGAGAATTGTCACTCTTTTTTTTCACCTTTACCTGGTTCTATGACACATGTCCAATCAGAGACACATATTTAATGTTAGGAAAATGGCTCTGTTTATGGCAATCAGGAGCAAGGTAGGCTGTATCTGTATTGGAATGGCTGGAAGCGGGAACACATGCACAGCCCAGGAGATGCGGCCATTCTCCCTCCTCATGCCTCAGTTGCTTGCACTGAATTTTTTTTAGATTCCAGGGATGGCCAGGTATCTATTTTGTACTGCTTTAACTCTCTATTATCCCGGTACAGTGAGAAAATAGTTCTGAAGAATTCCACATCCCTATGGTAAAAATAGACTATAGGGCCGCTAACACCTGTCCTAATCGGAATGTCCAACTAAAGAGGCGACAGGTCTCCCTGGGCCCATCCTATGGCGTCTGAACTACTAAAGAGCAGAAACATTTACTCAATCTAGCAGAAAAAACAAATACTATGTAACTAGTGGTGGACTGGGTTCAAAAATCAGCCCTGGATTTTACCAGCCCCTGGCCTGCCCAAGACATCCTTGCTGAGACCCCCAACCATGATGCCGGGCCTATAGCACAGTGGGCTGGAGTTCCTTTGCTTGTGGGCACAGTGGGGCTGGGTACAGGGGGCTAAGAGGGAGAATAAGGGGCAGGGATTGAATGTGGGTGTTAAAAGCAGCAGCCCAACTGGTCCCAAAGCATTTCAGCCCACCAGGCATTGTCCCAGATCTCCCTATGGCCAGTCCACCCCTGTATGTAACCTATAAAGTAAGTCTTTTCTAGATGGAATAACATAACCACTAGTGTTTATAATGACACCCCTTATATTTTATAACTTGAAGCCCATTTTTCTGTGATCAAAATAAAATAATTAAAATATAACAATCGTCATTAACTGTAATGTTAATTGTAGAAACAATAATTTCATGTATTTTTTAAGTGAAGTTATAGAGTTGTAATGGCCAATCAGACAGTGTTCTTCCTCTCTGACCTATCTGACCTCCCGAGTCTTCAGTTACCTCTCTTCCTCATCTTCCTTCTCATCTACCTTCTGACCCTCACCTGGAATCTGCTGATCGTCTCCCTCATAGTCACCGATTCTCACCTCCACACCCCCATGTATTTCTTCCTGGGGAACCTGGCCAGTATAGACCTCTGTACTTCCTCAGTCACTGTTCCACGAATGTTATTTGACCTTCACACCCAGAGGAAAGCAATTGCCAGAACAACTTGCACAGCACAATTCTTTTTGTTTTTTTTATTTGTTAACACTGAGATTTATCTGTTGGCCACCATGTCTTACGATCGTTACATCGCCATCTGTCGGCCATTACATTACATGCAGATAATGCGTTGGAGGGTCTGCGTGCAGTTGGCTTCGGGGGCTTGGTCTCTTGCGTTCGCCCATTCATTATTACACACAATGTATTCTTTAAAGCTGACATTTTGTGGATCACACACTATAAAGAGCTTCTTCTGTGACCTGCCTCAGTTGATTTCTATCTCTTGCAGTGATGTATTTGAAAATATTCTGCTCATTTTCCTTGTGGGCTCGATCCTTGGAGGAGGGACTCTGATGGTGACTTTCCTGCCCTATGTCTATATCATTCAAACTGTTCGAAAAATGAAAGTTGGGGTCAAAAGGAAGAAAGTTGTCTCTACCTGCTCCTCTCACCTGACCGTGGTCTTTGTATTTTATGTTTCCTGCATGTTTACTTATTTTCGCTCAAGTAGTGGCAACCAATTTGCTGGAGACAAAGTGGTGGCTGTTTTTTACTCAGTGATCACCCCTCTCCTCAATCCCCTGATTTACAGCCTGAGGAACCAGGACTTCAGAAGAGCATTTGAGGATATCTTAAAATGGATTATTTCTGGTGATATTTAACTGCCCTTATAAAGAAAAGATGTAGCGCAATGTCTAGAGCCAGAAACGTTTAGCTCAGCTCTGTGCCTCCCTAGTGCGTAGGCTGCTCGATCGACTCCCCGGTGCTAAATCTGCCCCCCCCCCCAGCCTCAAGAACACTCCCAGACCTCATGGACATATTAGCCGGCAACAGATATTAATCTCCTTAGCACTTTTAGTGCCAGCATCCCCAGAGATTTTGTCATTCTCTGTTGCAGGCAAAATTTCAGCATTGTGCGGTAGATATATGTTTAACTGTGATTATTGCTGGAATTTCCAGGGATTTCCCAGGAAAATGATGGCCTAGACTTTGGATATTAACATGAACTGTCTGTAGTTTTTTTCAGTGTTCTCGAGGAAAATCAAATTATATGTAAAAGCCCCATTCCTCCTGATTACAATGATACCACAAATACATCGGTAGACACCTGTTCCTGCCCAGGAGACATTTTCAAATACATTTTCAAATAATATACAAATACTATGCACACTATCAAGGGTTTAACCATTAAAATGAGAAAAAAAATAAACATGATGTGGGCCCCCCTCTCTCAAGAGCCCCTAACCAGTTCACAACTGGTTAAGTGTAAATACACACACTTTAAAAAGTCTTTTTTACTACTTACCGCCATCCATTCATCAGGATCGCTGCTGTGCCACGCTGTCCATCCATTGCCACCAGCCAAAACTGATCGCCACTCACTCCGGGACCCATCTGTCACTCCTGCTGCAGGAAGGAGCCTTTGTTACTGGTGGGTGAATGAGACATCATCTCATTCGCCGGTATCAAATTTGTGTAGTGGAAAGGGAGAAGACAAAAGCATAAAAATCGCTGTTCTCTGCCCCGCTTACGGAGCAGCAATGGCACTGGATCCTGGACAGAGGTGAGCTTTTTTCTTTTATTTGGCTGGAAAGCAGGGAAAATACCAACCACATAGAATCTACAGGGCTGGCACAGTCGGATAATTAACCTTGTAAATTCTATGTGGCTGCCAGTTAAAGGGTTAAAGATCATCATGAAGATCAGAAAAATAGATCCAGAAGGAGTAACATAAGATGAAGTTGGCTCCTGGAATCATTTGAAGATGTCCCCAGCACTGTGACTGCTAGGGATGAGCGAATCGATCCGGACAAACCCGGATTCGTTCCGAATTTCATGGAAAATTCGATTCTGAACGAATCCAAATTTCCCCGCGATTTGATCGATTGAAGATTTCCTTTAAACTCCATTTATTTCAATTACAGGCATTCTAAAATGGTGGATGAACATGTCCAGACATACCCCCTGGGGCAAGGTATCATGGGTAAGTCACATGCAGCTTATCAGCAGCCAGGAAGCCCGATGACGTCACCGTACTATATAAAGCGGCGGCCATTTTCCTTTTGCGCATTTCAGCCTTGCATTGCCGACAGAACGGAGGTTGCTGCAGACAGGGAGAGACTTACAGACAGGCAGGGAGAGTCAGAGAGGCAGACAGAGAGGTAGACAGAGCCAGGGAAAGATAGGGAAAGATAGGGAAACACCGGAACCATCCAGCCAGGGACAGCTTAGAAGTGACAGGGAATTTTTTTTTTTTTCATTAGCCAGATCAGTTTTCAATTCAATTTCAGTTCTTTGTGCTGTAAATCTGCCTTGTCACTGTGCATCCCATCTATGCAGTGGCTTATTTAACCCTATCTGTTACACACAAGCATTTATCATAATATAACTGGATTAGTTTCAATATTTTTTGGTCTGCCTTTAACAAAAAAAACACCAGCCCACCTGGGTATCCCAAACCTGCACTTAGCAGCCTATCTGTTATACTAAATACGCTTGTTCATCCTTCCTCAGATTAATCAAAGTATTTCATTTTGAATTGGTTTTTGGTCTGCCTTTAACAAAAAAAACACCAGGCCGCAGGGCATCCCAAACCTGCACGTAGCAGCCTATCTGTTATACTAAATACGCTTGTTCATCCTTCCTCAGATTAATCAAAGTATTTCATTTTGAATAGGTTTTTGGTCTGCCTTTAAAAAAAAAAAAACACCAGCCCACCTGGGTATCCCAAACCTGCACTTAGCAGCCTGTCTGTTATACTAAATACGCTTGTTGATCCTTCCTCAGATTAATCAAAGTATTTCATTTTGAATTGGTTTTTGGTCTACCTTTAACAAAAAAAAGGCCACAGGGCATCCCAAACCTGCACTTAGCAGCCTATCTGTTATACTAAATACGCTTGTTCTTCCTTCCTCAGCTTAATCAAAGTATTGCATTTTGAATTGGTTTTTGGTCTGCCTTTAACAAAAAAAACACCAGGCCGCAGGGCATCCCAAACCTGCACTTAGCAGCCTATCTGTTATACTAAATATGCTTGTTCATCCTTCCTCAGATTAATCAAAGCATTTAATTTTGAATTGGTTTTTGGTCTGCCTTTAACAAAAAAAACAACAGCCCACCTGTATATCCCAAACCTGCACTTAGCAGCCTATCTGTTATACTAAATACGCTTGTTGATCCTTCCTCAGATTAATCAAAGTATTTCATTTTGAATTGGTTTTTGGTCTTCCTTTAACAAAAAAAAACACCAGCCCAGAGGCACTTAATGGAGTGTCTCTAAAACAACTTGTGACATTGCCAACTAGAGGAGATAACATTCTGGACTTAGTTCTGACCAATGGGGATCTGGTGTCCGAGGTCAGGGTTGAAGAAAATCTGGGTTCCAGTGACCATCAATGCTTATGGTTCAGAATAAAAACAGACATTGTGCAATCACACACCAGAACCAAAGTGCTAGATTTTAGGAAGACAAACTTCAAGGAAATGGCGGACTATGTAGAAAGAAAATTAGGTGAGTGGAACAGAGTAGCGGAAGTGAGTGCCCAGTGGTCACTATTAAAAATGGCCATCTTAAAGGCAACTAAGCAATATGTGAAACAAACTAGCAAGAATAAAAGGAAGAAGAAACCATTATGGTTTACTAGGGAAGTCAGCACTATCATAAAAGATAAGAAGTCTGCCTATAAGAAGTATAAAGTAAGTGGAAGTGTAGCTGACAGAGAGGCGTATAAAATTAAACAGAGGGAAGCAAAACTGATTATAAGGACCGCTAAAGGGCAAAAGGAGGAAGAAATGGCCAAATCTATGAAGAGGGGAGATAAAACCTTTTTCCGATATATTGGTGACAGAAAGAAGAAAAACAATGCAGTCTCAAAAATTAGAAATAGGGAAAATAAATATATTGACGGAGATAAGGCTGTGGCTGACCATCTGAATAGCTACTTTTGTTCGGTATTTTCAGATAGTAGCAGGAATGGCCATAGCACAGCATCCCGCTGGGAGGGCACAGCTCCAGAGTTTCTGGAGGCTGATGTCCTATCCGAGCTGGCACATCTAAAGGTAAGTAAGGCGATGGGTCCAGATGGAATCCACCCCAGAGTTCTAAGGGAACTTAGGTTTGTGATTGCAGCCCCTCTGACTGATTTACTTAACCATTCCCTTTCAACTGGTGAGGTTCCAGATGATTGGAGAATGGCCAATGTCGTACCAATCCATAAAAAGGGGAGTAGAGAAGAAGCCAGTAATTACAGGCCAGTTAGTTTAACATCTATAGTGGTCAAATTAATGGAAACACTCTTAAAAAAACAGATCATTTCCCATCTAAAAATTAATGACCTATTGGACCCAAAACAGCACGGCTTTACTGAGGGCAGATCATGTCAGACCAATCTTATTGATTTCTTTGACAATGTCACTAAAGTGTTAGATGAAGGTGGTGCTGTGGATATCGCCTATCTGGATTTTAGCGAAGCCTTTGACTCTGTACCACATAAGGAGCTCATAGATAAGTTATTGAAGGTAGGACTCAATCCCTGGATAGTTCAGTGGATTTCCAGTTGGCTGAGGGATCGGTATCAGAGCGTTGTTGTAAATGGTGTGCAATCTGAACAAAGGCGAGTTACAAGTGGTGTGCCGCAAGGCTCTGTCCTGGGCCCCATTCTTTTTAATATATTTGTAAGTGACATAGGAGAAGGCTTGGTAGGAAAAGTTTGCTTGTTTGCTGATGATACAAAGGTTAGTAATAGGGTGGATATTCCTGGTGGTGTCTGCAACATGGAAAATGATTTAGCTTTACTGGATAGTTGGTCAAAACTGTGGAAACTAGAGTTTAATGTCTCTAAATGTAAAATCATGCACTTGGGTAGAAGGAATCCCTGCTCTGAGTACCGTATGGGCAGTACTGTGTTAGCCAGGACCTCGGAGGAGAGAGATTTAGGGATACTGATTACTGATAGCTGCAAGATGATTGGACAGTGTAGCCATTCAGTGGGAAAAGCAAGCAGGATGCTCGGCTGCATAGCTCGAGGCATCACCAGTAGGAAGAGGGAGGTTGTGATGCCGCTGTATAGAGCCCTGGTGAGGCCACAGCTAGAATATTGTGTGCAGTTCTGGAGACCTTACCTGCAAAAAGACATTATTGAAATAGAACGGGTCCAAAGGCCAGCAACGAAAATGGTGGAAGGACTTAAACTTAAAACTTATCAGGAGAGACTTAAAGAACTTAATTTGTACAGTCTGGAGGAAAGAAGGGAGAGGGGGGACATGATGGAGACCTTTAAATATGTGAAAGGATTGAATAAGGTTCAGGAGGGAAGTGTTTTTAAGAAGAAGCTTAATGATAGAACAAGGGGGCACAACCTGAAGCTAGTCGGGGGGAAGATCAGGAGCAATGTTAGAAAATATTATTTTACAGAAAGAGTAGTAGATGCTTGGAACAAACTTCCAGCAGAGGTAGTTGAAAAATCAACAGTCACTGAATTTAAACATGCCTGGGATAAGCACACATCTATCCTAAGATAAAGAGTACATACAGTATACACATAAGGGCAGACTAGATGGACCGTATGGTCTCCTTCTGCCGTCAACCTTCTATGTTTCTATGTTTCTACCTGGGTATCCCAAACCTGCACTTAGGAGCCTATCTGTTATACTAAATACGCTTGTTGATCCTCCTCAGCTTAATCAAAGTATTGCATTTTTAATTGGTTTTTGGTCTGCCTTTAACAAAAAAAACACCAGGCAGCAGGGCATCCCAAACCTGCACTTAGCAGCCTATCTGTTATACTAAATACGCTTGTTGATCCTTCCTCAGCTTAATCAAAGTATTGCATTTTGAATTGCTTTTTGGTCTGTTGCCAAAACACTAGGCCGCAACGTATCCCATATTGCCAATTTTCATAGTATCTGGTGCAGAGAAGCAGTCCCTCACTTTATTTAGCTTCTTCTTTTTAAAGTAAACACATTTTTTATCGTACCTATTGCACATTTCAAATACATAAAAATGTCAGGCAGACAAGTGCAAGGATGTTCAAAGAGGAGTGGCAGAGGCCAAGATTCAGCAGGCAGAGGTCGCAGCAGACTAGGAGCGAGTGGCAGCAGGAGTCAAGGTGAGAGACCTGATCTGCCAGTATCTGCTAGCGGTCGTGTCTCCACCAGTAACGCATCTGCCATGGTAGATTGGTTAACGCGCTCATCAACATCATCACAAGTTACATCTGAGACCCCCAGTCTAGGGTCAGTAGGTTCCTCTGACACAACCCTGAGTTGGCATGCCCCAAGAGCAGTCCCTGTCCTCCCATTGCCTTCCCTGCCTTGTCCTACGCCGTTCCCTCCCCCAGCGATGTATCCTATGCTTTGGGTTCAGCTCCACTTTTTAGTGAGGAGGACGATCAGATAGAGGACAGTCAGCAGCTACTGCCCAGCCAAGAAATGGAGGTGGCTTCTTTAGCTCGGCAGACAAATAGTGATGGGGACAGTGTCGTGGGTGTTGCGAGCGTTCCAGCTCCTGCGCCAGACACTGTTGAGAAAACCAAGAACATCAGTGACGTACAGCCACAACTCGGTGATGATGATGATGATGATGAAGCCGATCGCACTTGGGAGCCGGGTGATGAAGGGGCTTCATCGTCATCATCAGGAGAAGAGGGGCGCAGGTTGCCCCGGAGTCAGCAGCTGAGGCAGCAAGGTGTTAGCAGCATGGTTGGCAGTCAGCATGGGGGCACAATTGTAAAGCCTGGAGCCAAACGGGGCCGGGGCCGGGGTAGAGCACCTGCTGCGCGGCAGGCTACCTTATCGGGAGGTAGTGGAGCAGGGGTTCCTGGAGTTGGCGACAGTAGCAGTGAATCAGTGAGGCCTGTTGGTGGTAAAAGTAGCTACTCGGCAGTGTGGCAGTTTTTCCTGAAGCATCCGCAGGAGGGTAACATGGCCACATGCAAGATATGTAGGCAGAAGGTGAAGCGTGGCCAGGGCCCAAATGTTGGCACCACGGCCCTGCGTCAACATATGATGCGTCACCATAAAGCGACCTGGGAGAACCGAGGCTCCCAAGGGGTGGTCCAGTCTGCTTCCTCACCAAGTGGCACGCTGCTCCCAATTTCTGCCAGCCAAGGCTCCAGCACCTCAGCCGAAGGCAGCTGTGCGTCATACCCATCCTCTGTCGCTCCTGCTCCTCCTCCTCCAAGTCATGCATCCCGCCAGCAATCCATCAGCGAAGCCATGTCCAAGAGACAGCAGTATACGCCCACTCATCCTACGGCGCAGAAGCTGAATGTGCTCCTGTCCAAGTTGCTGGTGCTGCAGTCGCTCCCTTTTCAGGTGGTGGACTCTGCACCTTTCAGAGAACTGATGGCTTGTGCCGAGCCGAGGTGGAGAGTCCCAAGCCGTCATTTCTTTGCCAAGAAGGCAGTACTAGCGC
The DNA here is from genome assembly GCA_027917425.1 of Gastrophryne carolinensis. NCBI lineage: Eukaryota > Metazoa > Chordata > Amphibia > Anura > Microhylidae > Gastrophryne > Gastrophryne carolinensis. The sequence goes on along the minus strand of CM051240.1, from coordinate 5,355,319 downwards.
TGCACACTTTTGTTGAACAGAAGGTGGGCCAGTCCTTGAGCCTGGCGGTGTGTAGCAAAAAAGGACTACAATAAAGTAAGGATGATTTTATTGCTCATGCTCTATGGCTGACACTTTGTTATTATGGTGTGTAGCAAAGTGCATGGCAGCGCCGACGTCTGAAGCTGTAACTATGGTCAGGGACAGTACATGTCGTTTATGGCCCACTGAGTGAATGTGGTCCCTTTGCAGCAGCAGCAGCAACTTGGACAGGTCACTCCGATTCGGCCTCCGCGCTCCCTGCCCGTTGGGCCTGTGACAACGTGCGACTCGGCCTCCTCATCCTCCGCCATCTCCTCACCCTTCACTGTAGGCTCTAGTCTTGGTGCCCCACCAGTCTACCTTGTGTGCAGGGCACAGAGGTGTCACGCAGTGCTTCACATGGTTTGTCTTGGCGAACGGAGTCACACAGGGGAGGAACTGCTTAAATGTATTCATCAGGAAATCCAAACATGGCTTACTCCAAGAAAACTTAAAATGGGAATCATGGTTACCGACAATGGAAAGAACATTTTGTCTGCGCTGCGCCAAGGAAGCCTGACCCATGTGCCCTGCATGGCTCACGTCTTCAATCTGGTTGTCAAGCGGTTTCTGAAGTGTTCCCCCCATCTGCAAGACATCCTAACAACTTCAAGGAAACTTTGCATGCACTTCAGCCACTCATACACCGCCAAACACACCCTTCTTGAGCAACAGCGTCAGAACGGTATCCCCCAACATAGTCTGATTTGCGATGTTTCCACCCGTTGGAATTCCACCCTTCACATGTTGGATCGATTATATGAACAGAGAAAAGCCATCACGGATTTCCTGATGATCCAAGAGGATAGGGGGACTCCCCTGTGTAACTTCAATGTCAACCAGTGGCAGCTCATACGTGACACCTGCCGTTTGCTCAGGCCCTTTGAGGAAGCCACTTTATTTGTCAGTCGGCAGGATTACGGGATGAACAACGTGATTCCACTGCTTCATGTACTACAGCACGTGTTGGAAACCATGGCTGGTCAGGGCACTGGAGACATGGCGTCTACATCTTCCGGCCACATGAACCCCGTTGAAGCTGAACTGGAGGAGGAGGAGGAGGAAGAGGAGGAGGCGGAGGGGCCCAGTGAAGCACAGTTTAGGCTTGGCGAAATGGCTGGTTTATCTAGTCAGCGGACAGGAGAGGAGGAGCAAGAGCAGCCAGAGGAGCTAGAGGGTTTTGAGGAAGGCGAGACAGAGGACCCAGACACACCGTGGCAGTATGCAGTGGAGATGGAGACAGGTAGTCCCTCCGAGTCACTTGCGCAAATGGCAGGAAGCATGCTCACGTGCTTGCGTAGTGACCCCAGAATTGTTTCCATTTGTCGCCAGGATGACTTCTGGCTGTCCACCTTATTGGACCCTCGCTTCCGGCACAAAATGGGGGCATTTTTTAAACCCGCCGAGAGGGAGGACAAACTGAACTACTACAAAGACATTCTGCGTAGTCAGTTGGCCGATGCCTATCTGAGCCATGGTCCATACTCTTGCAGGTCTGACTCGGGGGGACCTCTAGGCTCACCTTCCACTGCCATGCCTGCTGGGGGGGTTGGCAGGAGCAGCAGCAGCAGCTCCATCAGCAGCAGCCTCAGTCTTCAGTTGCTAATGAGTAGCTTTCTACACCCGCATAGTGAGGCTACTCATGAGCAGCAGGAAGCCCTGGAGCAGGACCTCAACCAGCAGGTCATGTCATACTTTGACATGACCATGCCAACACACCTTGAGGATCCGCTGGACTTCTGGGCAGCCAAACTTGGCTTGTGGCCGCAACTAGCAGAGTTTGCCCTGGAAACGCTGTCCTGCCCGGCAAGTAGCGTGCTATCTGAGCGGGTGTTTAGTGCGGTGGGGGCCATAGTTACGGCGAGGAGAACTCGTCTGTCAACTAAAAATGTGGAGAGACTCACCTTTGTCAAAATTAATCAGGGATGGATCAGCCAGGATTTCCACCCACCAATGCCTGATGCATGCGACTAGATTCAGCATGGTGCCACATTTTACACTTTCTAAATGGTGCAAAACATATTTATGTCTTTAGACCAATTTCTGGGTTCCTGCTGCTGCTAACTTCAGGGTGTGCCTTCCAGTCAATTTTTGGGCTCCTGCTGATGCCAACTTCAGGGTGTGCCTTCCCGCCAATTTTTGGCCTACTGCTGATGCCAACATCAGGGTGTGCCTTCCAGCCAATTTCTGGGTTCCTCCTGCTGCTGCTGCCAACTCCAGGGTGTGACTTCCAGTCAATTTTTGGGCTCCTGCTGATGCCAACTTCAGGGTGTGCCTTCCAGCCAATTTTTGGCCTACTGCTGATGCCAACTTCAAGGTGTGCCTTCCAGCCAATTTTTGGGCTCCTGCTGATGCCAACTTCAAGGTGTGCCTTCCAGTCAATGTTTGTGCTCCTGCTGCTTGCAACTCCAGGGTGTGATTCATCCAATTTTTGGACTCCTGCAGCCAACTCCAGTGTCTCTTTAAAGCAATGTTTGGGCTTCTGCTGCTGCTGTTTGCAACTCCAGGGTGTGATTCATCCAATTTTTGGGCTCCTGCAGCCAACTCCAGTGTCTCTTTAAAGCAATGTTTGGGCTCCTGCTGCTGCTTGCAACTACAGGGTGTGATTCATCCATTTTTTGGGCTCCTGCAGCCAACTCCAGTGTCTCTTTGAAGCAATGTTTGGCCTGCTGCTGCTGCTTCCAACCCAGGGTGTGATTCATCCAATTTTTGGCCTCCTGCAGCCAACTCCAGTGTCTCTTTCAAACAATGTTTGGGCTGCTGCTGCTGCTTGATTCATCCAATTTTTGGGCTCCTGCAGCCAACTCCAGTGTCTCTTTCAAGCTATGTTTGGGCTCCTGCTGCTGCTGCTTGCAACTCCAGGGTGTGATTCATCCAATTTTTGGGCGCCTGCAGCCAACTCCAGTGTCTCTTTCAAACAACGTTTGGGCTGCTGCTGCTGCTTGCAACTCCAGGGTGTGCTTCATCCGATTTTTGGTCTCCTGCAGCCAACTCCAGTGTCTCTTTCAAACAATGTTTGGGCTGCTGCTGCTGCTTGATTCATCCAATTTTTTGGCTCCTACAGCCAACTCCAGTGTCTCTTTGAAGCAATGTTTGGCCTGCTGCTGCTGCTGGCAACCCAGCGTGTGATTCATCCAATTTTTGGGCTCCTGCAGCCAACTCCAGTGTCTCTTTCAAGCAATGTTTGAGCTGCTGCTGCTGCTTGCAACGCCAGGATGTGATTCATCCAATTTTTGGGCTCCTGCTGCCAACTCCAGTATCTCTTTCAAGCTATGTTCGGGCTGCTGCTGCTGCTGCTGCTTGCAACTCCAGGGTGTGATTCATCCAATTTTTGGGCTCCTGCAGCCAACTCCAGTGTCTCTTTCAAACAATGTTTGGGCTCCTGCTGCTGCTTGCAACTCCAGGGTGTGATTCATCCAAATTTTGGGCTCCTGCAGCCAACTCCAGTGTCTCTTTAAAGCAATGTTTGGGCTGCTGCTGCTGCTTGCAACTCCAGGGTGTGATTCATCCAATTTTTGGCCTCCTGCAGCCAACTCCAGTGTCTCTTTCACGCAATGTTTGGGCTCCTGCTGCTGCTGCTTGTAACTCCAGGGTGTGATTCATCCAATTTTTGGGCTCCTGCAGCCAACTCCAGTGTCTCTTTAAAGTAATGTTTGGGCTCCTGCTCCTGCTGCTTCTGCTTGCAACTCCAGGGTGTGATTAAGCTCATTTTTGGCCTCCTGCTGCTGCCAGCTCCAGGGTGTATTTTTCAGGCACTATAGGGGCCCCTCATAGTGATGGCACTTCAAATCTCTGCAATTGTGCCGCTCTGTGATTCTATTAGCCATGCCTCTGATCTGCATGTCCTAATTATTTACATTATTATTTCACTAACCCAGCATGCATCCTATGCGTGTTACAGCAAGGCAGAATGGTTTACAACTCTATTGAGGCTCTAGGAGGCTCAGAAATAGCTGTTTTTAATAGCGATTCGTCGCAAATAAATTCGGACCGAAACAAATTTCGTCGGAAAATTCGGCGAATCGGCCGAATCGAATTTTTCAAAAGTTCGCTCATCTCTACCTCTGCTGCCCAAGATGGGCTCATTTTTCAAGGCTTGAAAAAAGCCATTGCTTCGTCTTTTTCAACTAAGTTCAAAAGACAAACTGGACACTCTGGTATATCCAACACATGCACCCAGAGTAATCCGCACTCCACCCTGTTAAATAAATGCCAATTAATACCAAACTAGTATAGTATACAGTTTTATTCAAAATATAAAACAGAAAAAACAAGAAAAACCAAAAGAAAGGGCTACACACAGTTAAAAACACATAAAGGACAATTAAAAGGACAAAAAGTCCAAAATTGTGGGGGGGGGGGGGGGGGGGAGGTTTGGCTAGGCAGTAAAGTAATCCCAAATCAAAAAAATAGTAAATTCATGTTAAGTCATAAAAACATGGCAATATTTGTGTTGTCACCAAGCCAGAGTATTGACCAAAAGTGTGCAGAAAGATGTGCAGCCAAAAAGAAGCATGAAGCCCTTTAAAAGATCAGGGCTGAAACTGTGAACAGAGAGAGCAGTGAAAAACAGATACACAGTGTATATTGAGTAGTGCGTGATGACAGAGCGTCCAGAAATAGTCTGTGCAACATAAGTAGAAACTGGCTTGCTGAACAGCACAATATGATTAATTATTAAATGCATAAAGTCATGTTAACCAGTAATTTGTACATCACCGTGATCCTGGAATGCCTGCCAAACGCCCCCACACACCGCACAGAACAACCGCCGACGCGCTGCGTGGATGTACCACTTCACCTGGACGGGACTTGTGAGATCTATGTGCTTCCTCTCTTTGTACAGACCGGCGCGCACACGCACGCCCGACGCCACATCCGGCCAATGTGAGTGTCCCACCCACTGCAATCAGCAGACAGGCGGGACAAAGACAAACACCTACCTTGACGAAACCTTCAACATTCTCTCCTTCTTGGCAGAATATTCCTGCACTTCAAATATTCTTCGACCTGGTGAGTAGGGACATTAGAGCCCTAAAACCAAGGAGGGGCTACAAAAATCTGACCAAGGAAGAATTTGGGGCTCTGAGATCCCTACAAGATCAGGACAATCTGATCATTAAGGAAGCAGACAAGGGGGGGAATGTGGTACTGATGACCCGGGAGTTCTATACTAGTGAGGTACAGAGACAACTTGGGGATACCGACACGTATAGACCTCTCACTCGCAATCCTGTAATGCAATATAAGGCGGAATTGGATGCATTACTGGACAGAGCGTTTGAGGCTGGGACCATCAGCAAAAAGACCCTAGATTTTTTGAAGGTAGATTTCCCCCGCAGCCCCACACTATACATACTCCCGAAAGTTCACAAGAACCTCACCAGACCACCAGGGAGACCCATCATCTCTGGGATAGGCAGCCTCACAGAACCAATCTGTAAATTCATTGACCAAGCATTACAACCACATGTCACGGCACTGGAATCACATGTGCGGGACACCACCGACATTCTCAAACGGGTGGATACGCTATGTGTACCAGAAGGGACCCTGCTAGTGACGTGTGATGTGGAATCCCTGTATACAAGCATTTCGCACACACTTGCTATACAAGCAGTGGAGTATTTTCTTAGAATGGAGTCCAACGACAAACGAGACCAACATGAACTCATTATTGAGTTGTTGACGTTTGCACTTACACATAATGCTTTTGTCTTTGATGGGAGACACTATCTGCAGATAAGGGGGGTGGCGATGGGCGCAAAATGCGCTCCATCTGTCGCCAACCTGTTCCTGGGATGGTGGGAACTGGAGACAGTGTGGGGGGAATCCTTGGACCTGTACCAGTCCCATATTTTGGGCTGGTACAGGTTCATAGATGATATCCTCCTTCTATGGCATGGACCCCGGAACCTATGTGAGGATTTCTTGGAGGCATTAAATATCAATGATTTGAATATACATCTGACCCATCAAATTTCAACCAAAAGCATTGAGTTTTTGGATTTACATGTACAAATAGAGGGGGATGGCACTATTGCCACCTCTTTATTTAGGAAGAAAACTGCAACTAACAGTATATTGCATTACTCTAGCTTCCACCGAAAAAATCTGAAGGATGGTATCCCGATCGGACAATGGCTGAGAATTCGAAGAAATTGTTCCAAATATGCAGACTTCATTGAGGAGTCAAATAACATGCAAACACGATTCCGGAAAAGGGGATATCCGGGCAGGGTCATCAGAAAGGCGTCAAAACGAGCCAGAGAAACCCCAAGGGAGGATCTGCTAAAATACAAATGTAAAAAAACTCATAAAGAGGTAAGATTCGTCTCGACATTGAACAGCGATTGGGGGAATATTAAAAATATTCTCCAAACACACTGGGGGATTCTACAATCTGACCCCCGCCTGCGGCGGTGGATACAAAAGGGTCCCTTGATGACGGCCAGACGAGCACCAAATTTGAGGGACAAACTTTGCAGGAGCCATCTAGAAAGATCTGTCTCTTGGCTACAATGTGGACCCACCATCAAGGGTTGTAGACCTTGTGGACACTGCAATATATGCGGCTTTGTAATGAAAACCGATCGGATCACAAACTTAAGGACTAAGCAAGCATATAAAATTAGACACTCCCTGTCTTGTAATTCGAAGGGGGTGATATATGTAATTAAATGTACTTGCCCCATGTATTATGTGGGCGAGACAAAGAACGCAGTAAAACTCCGCATACAAAAACATTTTTCAGATATCAGGTTAGGAAATAGGGATGCAGCGGATTTCAAACCACTCACTCCGGTTGCCGCCCACTTTAGGAAGCATCATCAGGGTGGTACACAGGGTATTGAATTATTTTTCATTGATCAAGTCACCCTGGGCATAAGAGGCGGGAACTTAAAAAGACGCCTCCAACAAAGAGAGGCCCAGTGGATTTTCCAACTGCAGAGCCGTGTACCATTAGGGATGAATGAGGAGTTCTCCTTTACCCCGTTTTTGGGTAGGCAGGATTGAGCCGACTACATCTATGAGGGAACTTATACCTAGGAGTTAGCATAATATCTTCCACCTAGACCTCATTTATATATCCACAAAGATGCTAGTACTTGGCCCAACGGATTGGATAAGAACCTATGTCGGATAACCATTCACATTGTTATAATATACAATAATTGGGGGGATGGGCCCTAATGTTGGTTTTTCAACTTTGGGCCACATTAAGGGGCTTTGCATTTAATATATGTATCCTTTTATGGTATCTTCACAGTTTCACAGTTTTTACAATAGAGTGGAATGCCCGTGACAATTGTTTGTCTTATACGGGTTTATGTCTACACATGTGTCTGCACTATGTTTGGTTGTTGTGGATAAAGTTTGATATTAGGCCACGCTTAGAAGTGGTTGATTTGCACATGAGTGCGGTTGTGCCACCACTTTTTAATCACCTATGTATATAATATATAATGTTGTAATATTGAGTATTCACGAATGGTTTATCTTTCATAGTTCCATATGCTTGGATTTGTATGACGTGTGGTGAGAAGACATCATTAACTCAGGTGTGGAGGGAAGATGGATGTGAAGAGCTCGAGTCCAATATGCAAACTCATTTGGTAATAATTGGAATCCCCCGGTTGAACAACTGCTCACAATATATGCACATGCATTCGGGAACAACTGGAATCCTCGGATCAAACTACTACTATAAATACATCTTTACATTGATTCTTGAATGACACAGCCTTAGGCAATATGAACTAAATCGGCTTCCAGTAGGAAGAAGAATTAGGACACTCTCAGTGCTTTATGTGGGAAATTACCCTGAAACAAAGCTTGATGAGGAAACAAGAAGAAACCCCTGTAGCCCAGTTAGACTATCCGGGCTAGCCTATGGCCAATGGCACAATGGGTGGATCTAGACAAGGATACCAGGCTCAATCAGGGTCTGAGTGGAACAGGGAGGAACTGCAAGCCCTAAGTGATCTGACGGACCTCCTGGATGAACAAGAAACGGACCAAACACCTACCTTGACGAAACCTTCAACATTCTCTCCTTCTTGGCAGAATATTCCTGCACTTCAAATATTCTTCGACCTGCTTCCACCGAAAAAATCTGAAGGATGGTATCCCGATCGGACAATGGCTGAGAATTCGAAGAAATTGTTCCAAATATGCAGACTTCATTGAGGAGTCAAATAACATGCAAACACGATTCCGGAAAAGGGGATATCCGGGCAGGGTCATCAGAAAGGCGTCAAAACGAGCCAGAGAAACCCCAAGGGAGGATCTGCTAAAATACAAATGTAAAAAAACTCATAAAGAGTTCCATATGCTTGGATTTGTATGACGTGTGGTGAGAAGACATCATTAACTCAGGTGTGGAGGGAAGATGGATGTGAAGAGCTCGAGTCCAATATGCAAACTCATTTGGTAATAATTGGAATCCCCCGGTTGAACAACTGCTCACAATATATGCACATGCATTCGGGAACAACTGGAATCCTCGGATCGAACTACTACTATAAATACATCTTTACATTGATTCTTGAATGACACAGCCTTAGGCGATATGAACTAAATCGGCTTCCAGTAGGAAGAAGAATTAGGACACTCTCAGTGCTTTATGTGGGAAATTACCCTGAAACAAAGCTTGATGAGGAAACAAGAAGAAACCCCTGTAGCCCAGTTAGACTATCCGGGCTAGACTATGGCCAATGGCACAATGGGTGGATCTAGACAAGGATACCAGGCATAGTATTTTCTTTCCTTGCTCACTGGATTGCCTTTACGGATTAAATCAATAACCGCAATATTTATAATTGTGTGATGATATTAATAGTTTTGTATATATATATATATTTTTTTTTTTTTTTATTTATGTTTTCACTTACATCACTTGTTATATATTTTATATTTCTTTTATATATCTTTCTTTTTTAGTATGATCAATTTATGGGTGTATTTCACCAGGGAGGTGTAACATTGGGTTGTGATGGGTTGATATGTATAACCATTGTTCTTTCACTAATTGCATTATATAAATGCATGGTACACATTTAGTTTTAATTTGTAACATTGCACTTTATTTACATTATACATGCTTGGTATTAGATATACATATTATTTTTTATGTAAACTGATCAGTATCGGGATCGGTTGATTTAATACTGAATTATTAGGATGTCCAAATCCAATCCATCCCTTAATTCAGCTTTAATTGTAATTCTAATAGTAGTTCTTTACAATTGATTAAGTCCACCATTAATTCATGTAATGATGAAAGTAAATAGTAGTTCCTCATATTTAATTAAATAGATAAATTAAATATGCTAATCAGTAAATGAAAAATGGTAATTAGTAAATGAAAAATGGTGCATTAGGTTACATCAACAGCCTGTGCATGAGTTTTGCATGCACAGACATCCTTGATTGCTTCTAATTACATAAACTCGGTGTTACAATCTTTCAAAACACTGGAGTAAAATTAAGAGCCTCTACTTTCCCATGATGGATACATTATTTAGACAAATTATTTTGTGACAGAGGGTCAATGAGTGATAGTCAGTATAACCTCAGGAGCCACCGTTTATTGATGGTGGGCTTTTGATTTTTAATCCTTGATTTTTGATAATTGATAGTTGATAACTAAAAACAAATTAAAAATAATAATTAAAAGCAAACAATAAATAGCTCATAAACATCCATTTAATGTAGGGATTTTTTCAAAACTCACGCAACTTGTGTGTGGGGGGCGTCGGGGTGCCCGCGGGTCTGGGCGCGCGGCCGCTGATGTGCATCAGATCGGGAGGTGCTGCGCGCGCGCCGGGCGCGCCTCCTGTCATTGTCTTTGTCCCGCCTGTCTGCTGATTGCAGTGGGTGGGACACTCACATTGGCCGGATGTGGCGTCGGGCGTGCGTGTGCGCGCCGGTCTGTACAAAGAGAGGAAGCACATAGATCTCACAAGTCCCGTCCAGGTGAAGTAGTACATCCACGCAGCGCGTCGGCGGTTGTTCTGTGCGGTGTGTGGGGGCGTTTGGCAGGCATTCCAGGATCACGGTGATGTACAAATTACTGGTTAACATGACTTTATGCATTTAATAATTAATCATATTGTGCTGTTCAGCAAGCCAGTTTCTACTTATGTTGCACAGACTATTTCTGGACGCTCTGTCATCACGCACTACTCAATATACACTGTGTATCTGTTTTTCACTGCTCTCTCTGTTCACAGTTTCAGCCCTGATCTTTTAAAGGGCTTCATGCTTCTTTTTGGCTGCACATCTTTCTGCACACTTTTGGTCAATACTCTGGCTTGGTGACAACACAAATATTGCCATGTTTTTATGACTTAACATGAATTTACTATTTTTTTGATTTGGGATTACTTTACTGCCTAGCCAAACCTCCCCCCCCCCCCACAATTTTGGACTTTTTGTCCTTTTAATTGTCCTTTATGTGTTTTTAACTGTGTGTAGCCCTTTCTTTTGGTTTTTCTTGTTTTTTCTGTTTTATATTTTGAATAAAACTGTATACTATACTAGTTTGGTATTAATTGGCATTTATTAAACAGGGTGGAGTGCGGATTACTCTGGGTGCATGTGTTGGATATACCAGAGTGTCCAGTTTGTCTTTTGATTGATTAGAATTTACATGCACGGGTTCTCCTAACACCCCCTGTTTTGTATCAACATTTGATTCTGATTGTGATCATTGTGCATTTGGCTGTGCTTATCCACTTTATATTGGTATACATTTTTCAACTAAGTTGTCAAGATTCCAATCCTGCTTCTGTCCCCCTTTACAAATGGGATTTTTGAGAGCTTGCCCGCTACTGCCAGCCCTACACAACCACCACAGGTCTCCTGTCCCTCCCCCCTGCTTAGTTTTTCAGTACTGCTAATGCCACTACTACACCAACAACAGCATCTCCGCTGCCACCGTCTGCTACTATTAGGCCTACATGACCACAGGTCTATGCTGTGATGCACAAAATGGGTACATTTATCAGGGCTTGTAAAAAAAGCTTGTCAAGATGCAAATTCCTCTGCTATTCCCCTTTATAAATGGGATCATTTTTTGAAAACTTACCCGCAACTGCTAGGCCCACACAACCACACGTCTTCCCCCTGTGATTCCCAAAATGGGTATATTTTTTAGTGCTTGTAAAAAGTCATTACCTCTTTTCACTTTGTAGGTAATGCCAACTGTTGCATCAATTTTGGGTGTTTTAAACTATCAAAGACAGCAGTGGGCTATTTAAATACTAATTAGGCCACGGTGATTCATATAGTTCATATAAGTAGTCCACTAAAACATGCTTTTATATAGCCTTGGATGACTTTAGGGTGTTTTAAAGGGCTTCCATGTGTTTTAGATGAACATGCGTTTATGCCTCCCAAAGTAGTTCGGACCCAACCAAACTTTTGAAAAGTCTGCTCATCTCTAGTTAAGATGTTTCTGGTGTGAAATTCTTGCTGCTCCAGTCGCCGAAACACATCCTCATCACGTTCCCTCATTCTCATGGTAAGGTCACTTGGAGACACACAACATGTTCCTCCTCTGCCCTCGTCCAAAAACATGTCCTGAACATGAATGCCTGTGAAAATATGAAACACAGCAGATGAACTTTCCGCATCAAAACAATCAAAATCATAAACATTTATCTAACTCAAATTGTTATTATTTAGATACGTGAGAAAGGCTTATAAACTAGGGTCCATCCCCTGACAAACACACAAAATAAAATCAATGTATGAGCCGTTGTCTCCAAAAAATGGGTTTCCATTATAATGAACATTAAATAAAAACAATTACAAAATCTTTTGCTATAGCGCTCCTGAAAGGGAAACATTTTGCTGGCCAACTGGGGAAACTTCACACAGGTAAACATTTGAGGTAAGTAAGGCTCCAAAAAGGGTCCAACTATAGGTCTGGGAGGTAAGTCAGCACCCAAGTCCATAGGTCTCTTGTAGGAACAAGAAAATGGAATGTGGGCCAGAAGAGTTATGGTAGTAGCAATAGGTCAGGTTAGGTCACCTACCTTTTCAACTTGCCTTCTGTGGAGATGTCTTTTGGGGTCAGGTTGAAGGGTATTAGGTTGAACCCCCTTCTTAATGGCTCAATTGGTCGAAGCTCAAGAAATCAGAAGGGTTTGGCATATCATATTTTGACAGTAGCTAAACTGACTATTGCAGGGGCTTGGAGAACACCCGACAAGCAATTTAGGGTATTTAAAAATAGGGTGAATTACATAATGTCGATGGAGAAAATGTCAGCCATGCATAACGGGGATCTGGAGAGAATTTGAGAAATGTGGGCTCCTTGGATACAAGATGTCATGCTGCCCGATTTTGATACCAACCTCCTAACAGTTTAATAGTCTGATCTTTTTTTTTTTTCTCTTTCTTCTTTCCCTACCCCTCTTTCCCTTCTTTCCCATTCCTTTACCTGTGTAGTTCTCCAGATAGCCCCCTAGTTGGGGCATGTTATGGGTTTGAACTAAAGTATGGTAAAGGACCTTGATGACAGGCCCTTCAGGAACCAGTGTACAGTATGGATGATATGTTGCCAAGGATGTAACATATGTATCTATGCTGGAGGCCCTAGTGGTTTGTGTCCTTTACTGTATTTCTGATTGCTTTGTATGTCAAAATCTTCAATAAAAACGTATTGATTAAAAAAACGGACCCCTAAATAAAAAGATGCTATCCTGTGTTGGTCTACTTTAAGTGGTGGTACAGAGCGGAGTTAACCCACCCTCCTCCTAGAGGGTATATAAACATCACCAACTCATATAGATGTTGGTGAGTGGGGGGTGAATAATATGTTAATCATAATATTTTGCTGTATTAGTATTGTTAAGTCCATGAGTGATACCTTTTTGCTTTCTCTTCTAACAAATATTTAAAAAATACATATTATAAAACATTCCAACAGGATTTGCACATTTTATTGGCTTATCTACAGAGGTGATGACATTCATGACTCGAGATAAGCGGACCAGAACACAGACTTTAGCCAAAAGTGCCCAGCATTTGGCCTCGGCAGTGAAGCTGGTTGATGCTGGCTGAATAGCACATCAACTAGTTTTTAGCCCATAACAACCACAGCCATGACCAGTATAGGCATGGCTGTAATTGTCCAGGCAAGACACATGACTCCGCTGTATTAGAGGTTGGATCATGTGTGCCAGTGCTGTTACAGCTAGGCAGGTTAGACAGGGGGGAGGCTGTAGCAGCAGAAACAGTCAGGAACACTTAAAAAAATAATATGTGTCCTTTACAGTGCAGATAGGTAGGGTGAGGAGGCTAATATAGTGGGAGACAGCTAGTCATTTTAAATAATTGTCTTTTTCAGGACAGTATCAGTAACTGCAAGTGTATATCCATACCATCTGCAGTGTCAGTCACATAATGTGTACCATCTTCTCACACTGTCACATTCACCTCCTCTGGACCTCTAAAACCTTTTTAAATATCATTATTTTACTTGTTCTTTTTATTTATTTTATTTCATATTATTATTTTAAGTACTTTCCCTACACCGTTTTTGCTGGGGCTGTTATCCTTATTTTGCAGCTCTCTGTCCCTTATTACCCCCATTTTACAGCAATTTTTGGCTCACCAAGTTTGGGCAATGACAAACATAGGCCAGACACTGCCCACAGCAAGACATTAAACTGTTTAAGGACATTAACCAGTGGAATTTGGCTCTTGATATCCAAGATTGGTAAAGGTAAAGATAGGCCTTTCACTTACATCCTAGCAAGCCTCAGGCATCTAAGGATCATCTTCCTGTGTCAGAGCAGTTACATTAGCAGTTGCCTCCAAAAATCATGGATAAACATGGTGCAAAATGGTGAAAAAATTACCTGTCAACAGAGGGTGAAAACATTTCAAGTAGAGGGGCAATTAAAAGGGTTTATAGTACATATGCATGTGGGGTATTGTTCTGCTCGGGGGACCTTGCTCTTTCAGATTTATCTTGTTTTTTTCTTGTTTGCATATTGATTTTTTAAGAAAATGTGTTTTTTATTCTGTTTTTTTATAATTTTTTTGAGGGAAACCCCGTGCAACCTAAGAATTCTTCAAGGGATTACTTCTAAAATGATGAGCCCACTACAACAAGCTATTTACGCTTAGAAAGCTTAACATATGTTCTTTCAGGAATATATGGTTTCTGGGGGGTATTCCAAATGTAAAGGGTTGTGTTGGTAGAAAAAGTACAAGGTGCGCACTTGTCTGCAGAGCTGAAATTTTCAAGTAAAATTACCCTTACGTACATGCTTTACTTTGAGGTGTTTGACAACTCTTTCCTTGACAGTAGCTATGCATGTTGGGTATTGTTCTGTTCGGGGAATGTTGCTTTTTCAGATTGTGCTTGTTTTATTTTGTTTGCATATTTTTTTCCGGAAAATATGAGTTTGATTCTGCTTTTTATTCTTTTTTAGTGAAACTCTGTGCTACCAAAGAATTCATTGAGGAATTACTTCCAGAAAACTGCACCTATGTAAACAAGCCTGGTACACCTAGAAATCCTGAGGTGTATACTTTCAGGGAATATATAGTTTGTGGGGGGTATTTCAAATGTAAAGGGTTGTTTTTCTTGAAAAACTGCAAGGTGCGCCTAGCGCTTAGCATATTTGTATTTTATCTGAAAATTTCCTAAAGCGCTGTTTCAGTTTGGGGGAGTCTCCTGGACAGGAAAGGGTGTCTACCTATACATATATGGTAACGCTGTGACCGGGACAAATTAGGATTTCACATGCAATAAGATTTTATTGACTAAATTACTTTTTTTATTACAAAAAACACTACAAATTGTAAAAAAATAGATTTTTTTTTTTTTGCACATATTCCGCCCCAAAATATTGAGAATACACCTAAAAAAATTAAAAAAAAGACATTTCATGTTAAAACCCAGATTCTGCTGAAAAAAAAGAATATATAATTCCCTGGGAAATCCCTGGAAATCCCTTAAAAAATCACAGTTGAACATGTGGAGCGCAAAATAGTGCAAAATGGTCTGGCAACAAAGGGTGACAAAAACTCCAGGTAGCCTGGCAGCAAAAGGGTTAATAGCAAGCATATGTAGCTATAATTCTTTCCTGATAGCTCTCATTTCTACATTAAGTTTAGAGATATCATCAGAGTTGTTAGTCGGTACTTCATATAAGATGTCTTTTCATTAACTCTATCCCCCAACCTATCCAGGAGGGAAACCAAGCCCATGTCATATCTCTTTAATTAAACATCTCCCTTTCCTTATCCTAGGGTTGATAGGTTACATAGGATACATGCTTGCCTCAAAGAGATGTTCCCCTTTGTCATTTCCTGACTTCCTAGTGTAAGCATAGATAAACTGTAGCAAAAGCATTTTGTCAGTGAAGCTATCTTTTAACTCAGGCTTAGGTCATTGTCCAAATGTCAACAAATTACCCCTTTAATGTTAGACTGGCTATTGCGCTAATAAGAAAGCCCCTATGAGGATGTAAAGTGAGAATTACTTACTATTGCCTCAGTGACTGTTACATCTGGATTGCCTGAGTAATGACTTTACTAGCAGGATGCGCAGATAGAGATCGTGGCTTGTTCGGTACCAATAGTCTCCGTCGCGTGTTAGGCTTATGCGCGCTGCGCGCGCTTTAAGTGTTCAGGACGATGTGTCGCTTGGGGCCGCTAGGTGAAGGGGATGAGCTTCCCCTTCAAGCCTGTGAGTAGCCAATGAAAAGCTCTCACGTAAGCGGAGGGCGGTACGTCAACGGATGTGACGATACCGCTTTAACAATTGTCCCTGGCAAATCAGTGAAATATCTTTCCATAAGCGGGAAGACTTATCCCCAGTCTGTCACCACAGCACAGTTGACAGTGCAGCTGGCTCAGTTGGCAGGGGGGAGCTGGCTGCACTGTCAGCTCTGCAAGCCGGCTTCTGCTGTGTGCTGACAGTGTGGCCGGCCTTCCCTGCTCCCACTGTGCTGTGTGACATGCCAGCTTCCCCATCATTCTGGCCCAGTGGCTGGCTGCGAGCGCAAGTTGGATTACCATCCAACTTGTGCCCGCAGCCAGCAGCTGGACCAGAAGGATGGGGAAGCCGGAATGTAGGTAAGTGTGCGATACACACAGCACGGTGGGATCGGGGGAGGCTGGCTGCACTCTCAGCTGTGCAAGTCGGCTTCCGCCACCCACTGACAATACGGCTGGACACCCCCACTCCCATGTTCTTGCCTAGTGGCTGGCTGGGATTTCAATGTGGCTTTGTAATGCATGTATGGGATAAATCCCATCCAGTGGGCCCTCAGCCCATAGCTGTGGATCTACATCTATGTCATCTGTCTAGATATGCAGGGAAAACCCTCCATGTATGTCTATGTGGTCTGCATGCAACCCCCCTTTGCTGTGAATGGGCTCCTTGATTCTGGTAGTGGGCTTGTGTAGGGGTTAGGGAGATCAAAACAACCTGCAGCTTCTTTCTCCATACCCCTTGGAGGTAGAGGATACTTCACCTTTATCCTGAGCGGGGGGGGGGGCTGGTAGCTGCACGGGGGAGGGGGGTGGGGTATATTTGTTCACTAAGCTGGATCCCATGATGGCTGTTAGGAAGTCCAAATCTTCCTTAAAAAAGGAAACCATGTCCTCCCACCATTTTTGGTGCCCAACTTTGGACCTGTTCTATTTTAATAATGTCTTTTTGCAGGTAATGTCTCCAGAACTGCACACAGTATTCTAGCTGTGGCCTCACCAGGGATCTATACAGCGGCATCACAACCTTCCTCTTCCTACTGGTGATGCCTCGAGCTATGCAGCAGAACATCCTGCTTGCTTTTCCCACTGCCTGGCTACACTGTCCACTCATCTTACAGCTTTCAGTGATCAGTATTCCTAAATCTCTCTCTTCCAAGGTCCTGTATAACACAGTACTGCCCATACGCTGCTCAGAGCTGGGATTCCTTCTATCCAAGTGCATGATTTTATATTTAGAGAAATTAAACTCTAGTTTCCACTGTTTTGATCATTTATCCAGTAAAGCTAAATCATTTTCTATGTTGCAGACACCTCCAAGAGTTTCCACCCCAGGGTCGTACATACCATAGGGGCAGTGCAGACACGTCCTGTGGACCAAGGGGGCCCAGTGTGTGTTGCCTTCACCACCCCTGTGGTTTTTACCATGCATACTTACCCTGCCAACTGGCCTCCAAGCCATCTCCTTCCCACTGGCTGTTTCTAAGGCCTACCTCTCCATTGTAGTGTGCGTGTGTGGCTTCCGTCCCCATCGGCACCTCATGTGTGCAACCCACATCTCTTGTCTCCATTGACACTATATGTGTGCA
Source organism: Gastrophryne carolinensis (assembly GCA_027917425.1). Lineage (NCBI taxonomy): Eukaryota > Metazoa > Chordata > Amphibia > Anura > Microhylidae > Gastrophryne > Gastrophryne carolinensis. Next base: position 5,337,929 of record CM051240.1, on the reverse strand, counting down.
CCCCATGCCTCCTGTCTCTATGGGCGCCACGTGTGCCTGCCAAGTGCCCCCCATCTACATCGGCGCATAGTGTATCTGCCCCGTACCTCTCGCCTCCATTGGTGCCTCTTGTGCATGGGTGCTCCTTGTCACTAATGTGTACTGCCACCCGCATGACTCCTGTGCTTCTCCCTCGTGAGCCTGTCAGTTGAGGACCCGGCTGTTGAGTGACGAGGGGTGCGAGTGGGTGCAGCTGATGGAGGCCCATGGTAGGGGCCCTGCCACAGGGCCTCAGCAGGCCTGTGTACGTCCCTGACCCACACTATTACGCACCTTTTGTATCATCAGCAAATTACATTTTGTTACACCATATCCTTCTTCTCTTTCAGGATTGGTCAGACTGAGCTGTCAGAGAGTAAAAAGAAGAAACAAAGTAACTTTTCTCTGATCACATGACACAAGGAGTCTCCTTATCCTGACCCGGACCTTCTGCTTTCATTATGAGATGGGGTCAGGGGGACTTGTTGCTGAAAGAAGAGGAATGTTGCAGCATTTTTACTCCTGAAACTGCACAACAGAGGAAAAACTGGGCCAATTAGAGATGAGCGAACTTTTGAAAAATTCGATTCGACTGATTCGCCGAATTTTCCGACAAAAATCGTTTCGACCCGAATAAATTCGCAACGAATCGCTATTAAAAACGGCTATTTCTGAGCATCCTAGAGCCTCATTAGGGTTGTAAACCATTCTGCCTTGCTGTAACATGCACAGGATGCGTGCTGGGTTAGTTAAATAATACTTTGAAGAAATATCACATGCAGATCAGAGGCATCGCTAATAGAATTGCAGAGCGGCACAATTGCAGAGAGTTGAAGTGGCATCACTATGAGGGGCAGAAGGAGCCCAAACATTGCTTTAAAGAGACACTGGAGTTGGCAGCAGCAGGAGCCCAAAAATTGGATGAATCACACCCTGGAGTTGGCAGCAGCAGCAGGAGCCCAAACATTACTTTAAAGAGACACTGGGGTTGGCTTCAGGAGCCCAAAAATTGGATGAATCACACCCTGGAGTTGCCAGCAGCAGGAGCCCAAATATTACTTTAAAGAGACACTGGAGTTGGCTTCAGGAGCCCAAAAATTGGATGATTCACACCCTGGAGTTGGCAGCAGCAGCAGCAGGAGCCCAAATATACACTGGAGTTGGCTTCAGGAGCCCAAAAATTGGATGAATCACACCCTGGAGTTGGCAGCAGCAGCAGCAGGAGCCCAAATATTACTTTAAAGAGACCCTGGGGTTGGCTTCAGGAGCCCAAAAATTGGATGATTCACACCCTGGAGTTGGCAGCAGCAGCAGCAGGAGCCCAAATATACACTGGAGTTGGCTTCAGGAGCCCAAAAATTGGATGAATCACACCCTGGAGTTGGCAGAAGTTGGCAGCAGCAGGAGCCCAAACATTACTTCAAAGAGACCCTGGTGTTGGCTTCAGGAGCCCAACAATTGGATGAATCACACCCTGGAGTTGGCAGGAGTTGACAGCAGCAGCAGCAGGAGCCCAAATATTACTTTAAAGAGACCCTGGGGTTGGCTTCAGGAGCCCAAAAATTGGATGATTCACACCCTGGAGTTGGCAGCAGCAGCAGCAGGAGCCCAAATATACACTGGAGTTGGCTTCAGGAGCCCAAAAATTGGATGAATCACACCCTGGAGTTGGCAGCAGCAGCAGCAGCAGGAGCCCAAATATACACTGGAGTTGGCTTCAGGAGCCCAAAAATTGGATGAATCACACCCTGGAGTTGGTAGCAGCAGCAGCAGGAGCCCAAATATTACTTCAAAGAGACCCTGGGGTTGGCTTCAGGAGCCCAACAATTGGATGAATCACACCCTGGAATTGGCAGGAGTTGACAGCAGCAGCAGCAGGAGCCCAAATATTACTTTAAAGAGACCCTGGGGTTGGCTTCAGGAGCCCAAAAATTGGATGATTCACACCCTGGAGTTGGCAGCAGCAGCAGCAGGAGCCCAAATATACACTGGAGTTGGCTTCAGGAGCCCAAAAATTGGATGAATCACACACTGGAGTTGGCAGCAGCAGCAGCAGGAGCCCAAATATACACTGGAGTTGGCTTCAGGAGCCCAAAAATTGGATGAATCACACACTGGAGTTGGCAGCAGCAGCAGCAGGAGCCCAAATATTACTTTAAAGAGACACTGGAGTTGGCTTCAGGAGCCCAAAAATTGGATGATTCACACCCTGGAGTTGGCAGAAGTTGGCAGCAGCAGCAGGAGCCCAAACATTACTTTAAAGAGACCCTGGAGTTGGCTTCAGGAGCCCAAAAATTGGATGAATCATACCCTGGAGTTGGCAGCAGCAGCAGCAGGAGCCCAAATATTACTTTAAAGAGACACTGGGGTTGGCTTCAGGAGGCCAAAAATTGGATGAATCACGCCCTGGAGTTGGCAGCAAAAGGAGCCCAAATATTACTTTAAAGAGACACTGGGGTTGGCTTCAGGAGCCCAAAAATTGGATGATTCACACCCTGGAGTTGGCAGCAGCAGCAGCAGGAGCCCAAATATACTCTGGAGTTGGCTTCAGGAGCCCAAAAATTGGATGAATCACACCCTGGAGTTGGCAGAAGTTGGCAGCAGCAGCAGCAGGAGCCCAAACATTACTTCAAAGAGACCCTGGGGTTGGCTTCAGGAGCCCAAAAATTGAATGATTCACACCCTGGAGTTGGCAGCAGCAGCAGCAGGAGCCCAAATATACACTGGAGTTGGCTTCAGGAGCCCAAAAATTGGATGAATCACACCCTGGAGTTGGCAGCAGCAGCAGGAGCCCAAATATACACTGGAGTTGGCTTCAGGAGCCCAAAAATTGGATGAATCACACCCTGGAGTTGGTAGCAGCAGCAGCAGGAGCCCAAATATTACTTCAAAGAGACCATGGGGTTGGCTTCAGGAGCCCAACAATTGGATGAATCACACCCTGGAGTTGGCAGGAGTTGACAGCAGCAGCAGCAGGAGCCCAGATATTACTTTAAAGAGACCCTGGGGTTGGCTTCAGGAGCCTAAAAATTGGATGATTCACACCCTGGAGTTGGCAGCAGCAGCAGCAGGAGCCCAAATATACACTGGAGTTGGCTTCAGGAGCCCAAAAATTGGATGAATCACACCCTGGAGTTGGCAGCAGCAGCAGCAGCAGGAGCCCAAATATACACTGGAGTTGGCTTCAGGAGCCCAAAAATTGGATGAATCACACCCTGGAGTTGGTAGCAGCAGCAGCAGGAGCCCAAATATTACTTCAAAGAGACCCTGGGGTTGGCTTCAGGAGCCCAACAATTGGATGAATCACACCCTGGAGTTGGCAGGAGTTGACAGCAGCAGCAGCAGGAGCCCAAATATTACTTTAAAGAGACCCTGGGGTTGGCTTCAGGAGTCCAAAAATTGGATGATTCACACCCTGGAGTTGGCAGCAGCAGCAGCAGGAGCCCAAATATACACTGGAGTTGGCTTCAGGAGCCCAAAAATTGGATGAATCACACACTGGAGTTGGCAGCAGCAGCAGCAGGAGCCCAAATATACACTGGAGTTGGCTTCAGGAGCCCAAAAATTGGATGAATCACACACTGGAGTTGGCAGCAGCAGCAGCAGGAGCCCAAATATTACTTTAAAGAGACACTGGAGTTGGCTTCAGGAGCCCAAAAATTGGATGATTCACACCCTGGAGTTGGCAGAAGTTGGCAGCAGCAGCAGCAGGAGCCCAAACATTACTTTAAAGAGACCCTGGAGTTGGCTTCAGGAGCCCAAACATTGGATGATTCACACCCTGGAGTTGGCAGCAGCAGCAGCAGGAGCCCAAATATACACTGGAGTTGGCTTCAGGAGCCCAAAAATTGGATGAATCACACCCTGGAGTTGGCAGAAGTTGGCAGCAGCAGCAGCAGGAGCCCAAACATTACTTCAAAGAGACCCTGGGGTTGGCTTCAGGAGCCCAACAATTGGATGAATCACACCCCGGAGTTGGCAGGAGTTGACAGCAGCAGCAGCAGGAGCCCAAATATTACTTTAAAGAGACCCTGGGGTTGGCTTCAGGAGCCCAAAAATTGGATGATTCACACCCTGGAGTTGGCAGCAGCAGCAGCAGGAGCCCAAATATACACTGGAGTTGGCTTCAGGAGCCCAAAAATTGGATGAATCACACACTGGAGTTGGCAGCAGCAGGAGCCCAAATATACACTGGAGTTGGCTTCAGGAGCCCAAAAATTGGATGAATCACACACTGGAGTTGGCAGCAGCAGCAGCAGGAGCCCAAATATTACTTTAAAGAGACACTGGAGTTGGCTTCAGGAGCCCAAAAATTGGATGATTCACACCCTGGAGTTGGCAGAAGTTGGCAGCAGCAGCAGCAGGAGCCCAAACATTACTTTAAAGAGACCCTGGAGTTGGCTTCAGGAGCCCAAAAATTGGATGAATCATACCCTGGAGTTGGCAGCAGCAGCAGCAGGAGCCCAAATATTACTTTAAAGAGACACTGGGGTTGGCTTCAGGAGGCCAAAAATTGGATGAATCACGCCCTGGAGTTGGCAGCAGCAGGAGCCCAAATATTACTTTAAAGAGACACTGGGGTTGGCTTCAGGAGCCCAAAAATTGGATGATTCACACCCTGGAGTTGGCAGCAGCAGCAGCAGGAGCCCAAATATACACTGGAGTTGGCTTCAGGAGCCCAAAAATTGGATGAATCACACCCTGGAGTTGGCAGAAGTTGGCAGCAGCAGCAGCAGGAGCCCAAACATTACTTCAAAGAGACCCTGGGGTTGGCTTCAGGAGCCCAAAAATTGAATGATTCACACCCTGGAGTTGGCAGCAGCAGCAGCAGGAGCCCAAATATACACTGGAGTTGGCTTCAGGAGCCCAACAATTGGATGAATCACACCCTGGAGTTGGCAGCAGCAGCAGGAGCCCAAATATACACTGGAGTTGGCTTCAGGAGCCCAAAAATTGGATGAATCACACCCTGGAGTTGGTAGCATCAGCAGCAGGAGCCCAAATATTACTTCAAAGAGACCCTGGGGTTGGCTTCAGGTGCCCAACAATTGGATGAATCACACCCTGGAGTTGGCAGGAGTTGACAGCAGCAGCAGCAGGAGCCCAAATATTACTTTAAAGAGACCCTGGGGTTGGCTTCAGGAGCCCAAAAATTGGATGAATCACACCCTGGAGTTGGCAGCAGCAGCAGCAGGAGCCCAAATATACACTGGAGTTGGCTTCAGGAGCCCAAAAATTGGATGAATCACACACTGGAGTTGGCAGCAGCAGCAGCAGGAGCCCAAATATTACTTTAAAGAGACACTGGAGTTGGCTTCAGGAGCCCAAAAATTGGATGAATCACACCCTGGAGTTGGCAGCAGCAGCAGCAGCAGGAGCCCAAATATTACTTTAAAGAGACACTGGAGTTGGCTTCAGGAGCCCAAAAATTGGATGAATCACACCCTGGAGTTGGCAAAAGTTGGCAGCAGCAGCAGCAGGAGCCCAAAAAATGGCCTAAAGACATAAATATGTTTTGCACCATTTGGAAAGTGTAAAACGTGGCACCATGCTGAATCTAGTCACATGCATCAGGCATTGGTGGGTGGAAATCCTGGCTGATCCATCCCTGATTCATTTTGACAAAGGTGAGTCTCTCCACATTTTTAGTTGACAGACGAGTTCTCCTCGCCGTAACTATGTCCCCCGCCGCACTAAACACCCGCTCAGATGGCACGCTACTTGCCGGGCAGGACAGCTTTTCCAGGGCAAACTCTGCTAGTTGCGGCCACAAATCAAGTTTGGCTGCCCAGAAGTCCAGCGGATCCTCAAGGTGTGTTGGCATGGTCATGTCAAAGTATGACATGACCTGCTGGTTGAGGTCCTGCTCCAGGTCTTCCTGCTGCTCATGAGTAGCCTCACTATGCGGGTGTAGAAAGCTACTCATTAGCGACTGAAGACTGAGGCTGCTGCTGCTGATGGAGCTGCTGCTGCTGCTCCTGCCAACCCCCCCAGCGGCCATGGCAGTGGAAGGTGAGCGCAGAGGTCCCCTCGAGTCAGACCTGCGAGAGTATGGACCATGGCGCAGATAGGCATCGGCCAACTGCCTACGTAGAATGTCTTTGTAGTAGTTGAGTTTGTCCTCCCTCTCGGTGGGTTTAAAAAATGCCCCCATTTTGTGCCGGAAGCGAGGGTCCAATAAGGTGGACAGCCAGAAGTCATCCCGCCGACAGATGGAAACAATTCTGGGGTCACTACGCAAGCACGTGAGCATGCTTCGTGCCATTTGCGCAAGTGACTCGGATGGACTACCTGTCTCCATCTCCACTGCATACTGCCACGGTGTGCCCGGGTCCTCTGTCTCGCCTTCCTCAAAAACCTCTAGCTCCTCTGGCTGCTCCTGCTCCTCCTCTCCTGTCCGCTGACTAGATAAACCAGCCATTTCACCAAGCCTAAACTGTGTTTCGCTGGGCCACTCCTCCTCCTCCTCTTTCTCCTCCTCCTCTAGTTCAGCTCCAACGGGGTTCATGTGGCCGTAAGATGTAAACGCCATGTCTCCAGTGCCCTGACCAGCCATGGTTTCCAACATGTGCTGTAGTACATGAAGCAGTGGAATCACGTCGTTCATCCCGTAATCCTGCCGACTGACAAATAAAGTGGCTTCCTCAAAGGGCCTGAGCAAACGGCAGGTGTCACGTATGACCTGCCACTGGTTGACATTGAAGTTACACAGGGGAGTCCCCCTATCTGCTTGGATCATCAGGAAATCCGTGATGGCTTTTCTCCGTTCATATAATCGGTCCAACATGTGAAGGGTGGAATTCCAACGGGTGGAAACATTGCAAATCAGACTATGTTGGGGGATACCATTCTGACGCTGTAGCTCAAGAAGGGTGTGTTTGGCGGTATAGGAGTGGCTGAAGTGCATGCAAAGTTTCCTTGAAGTTGTTAGGATGTCTTGCAGATGGGGGGAACACTTCAGAAACCGCTTGACAACCAGATTGAAGACGTGAGCCATGCAGGGGGCATGGGTCAGGCTTCCTTGGCGCAGCGCAGACAAAATGTTCTTCCCATTGTCGGTAACCATGATTCCCATTTTAAGTTTTCTCGGAGTAAGCCATGTTTGGATTTCCTGATGAATACATTTAAGCAGTTCCTCCCCTGTGTGACTCCGTTCGCCAAGACAAACCATGTGAAGCACTGCGTGACACCTCCGTGCCCTGCACACATGGTAGACTGGAGGGGCACTGAGACTTGAGCCTACAGTGGAGGGTGAGGAGATGGCGGAGGATGAGGAGGCCGAGTCGCACGGTGTCACAGGTCCAATGGGCAGAGAGCGCGGAGGCCGAAGCGGCGTGACCTGTCCAAGTTGCTGCTGCTGCTGCAAAGGGACCACATTCACCCAGTGGGCCGTAAACGACATGTACTGCCCCTGACCGTAGTTACAGCTCCAGATGTCGGCGCTGCCATGTATTTTGCTACACACCGACAGGCTCAAGGACTGCCCCACCTTCTGTTCAACAAAAGTGTGCAGCGCTGGTACTGCCTTCTTGGCAAAGAAATGACGGCTTGGGACTCTCCACCTCGGCTCAGCACAAGCCATCAGTTCTCTGAAAGGTGCAGATTCCACCACCTGAAAAGGGAGCGGCTGCAGCACCAGCAACTTGGACAGAAGCACATTCAGCTTCTGCGCCGTAGGATGAGTGGGCGCATACTGCTGTCTCTTGGACATGGCTTCGCTGATGGATTGCTGGCGGGATGCATGACTTGGAGGAGGAGGAGGAGGAGCAGGAGCGACAGAGGATGGGTATGACGCACAGCTGCCTTCGGCTGAGGTGCTGGAGCCTTGGCTGGCAGAAATTGGGAGCTCACTTGGTGAGGAAGCAGACTGGACCACCCCTTGGGAGCCTCGGTTCTCCCAGGTCGTTTTATGGTGACGCATCATATGTTGACGCAGGGCCGTGGTGCCAACATTTGGACCCTGGCCACGCTTCACCTTTTGCCTACATATCTTGCATGTGGCCATGTTACCCTCCTGCGGATGCCTCAGGAGAAACTGCCACACTGCCGAGTAGCTACTTTTCCCACCCCCTGGCCTCACTGATTCACTGCTGCTGTTGCCAACTCCAGGAACCCCTGCTCCACTACCTCCCGATAAGGTAGACTGCCGCACAGCAGGTGCTCTACCCCGGCCCCGGCCGGCTACAGCCTTTGGAATTGTGCCCCCATGCTGACTGCTACCACCTTGCTGCCTCAGCTGCTGACTCCGGGGCAACCTGCGCCCCTCTTCTCCTGATGATGACGATGAAGCCCCTTCATCACCCGGCTCCCAAGTGCGATCGGCTTCATCGTCATCATCATCATCACCGAGTTGTGGCTGTACGTCACTGATGTTCGTGGATTCGTCAACAGTGTCTGGCGCAGGAGCTGGAACGCTCGCAGCACCCACGACACTGTCCACATCACTATTTGTCTGCCTAGCTAAAGAAGCCACCTCCATTTCTTGGCTGGGCAGTAGCTGCTGACTGTCCTCCTGTATCTGATGGTCCTCCTCACTAAAGAGTGGAGCTGAACCCAAAGCATAGGATACGTCGCTGGGGGAGGGAACGGCGTAGGCCAGAGGCAATGGGAGGACAGGGACTGCTCTCGGGGCATGCCAACTCAGGGTTGTGTCAGAGGAACCTACCGACCCTAGACTGGGGGTCTCAGACGTAAGTTGTGATGATGTTGTTGATGAACGCGTCAACCAATCTACCACGGCAGATGCGTTACTGGTGGAGACCCGACCGCTAGCAGATACTGGCAGATTAGGTCTCTCAGCGTGACTCCTGCTGCTACTGGCCCCCAGTCTGATGCGAGCTCTGCCTGCGGAATCTTGGCCTCTGCCACTCCTCTTTTCACTTCCAGGCACTTGTCTGCCCGACATAGTCTAACTGGCGTGGTAGTAGGTGATATTTAAAGAACCCCCGGGCAGCGGTGGGTCTATATGAAACAGAATATAATGCACACCAAAAGTGAGCAGTAACACTCAGCCTCCAACAGGCCTGCTTAGTGTAAATAAGAGAGCTGCTTAGTGTAAATAAAGAGGGGTATGCTATGTTACAGAATGGGATGCCCCAACAGAAGTGCACCTGGCAGGCAGCAGTAAGTCTATGCCCAGCAAAAGTGTCTTTATCAGGCTAATTTCAATTATAATAAGTGCAAATGGTTATATGGTCTTAAACAGAGGCTGCTGTAGTCACAGAATGGGATGCCACAACAGAAGTGGACCTGGCAGGGTCCAGAAGTACTATGCCCAGCAAAAGTGTCTTTATCAGGCTAATTTCAATTATAATAAGTGCAAATGGTTATATGGTCTTAAACAGAGGCTGCTGTAGTCACAGAATGGGATGCCACAACAGAAGTGGACCTGGCAGGGTCCAGTAGTACTATGCCCAGCAAGTGTCTTTATCAGGCTAATTTCAATTATAATAAGTGCAAATGGTTATATGGTCTTAAACAGAGGCTGCTGTAGTCACAGAATGGGATGCCCTAAAAAAGAAGTGGACCTGGCAGGGTCCAGAAGTACTATGCCCAGCAAAAGTGTCTTTATCAGGCTAATTTCAATTATAATAAGTGCAAATGGTTATATGGTCTTAAACAGAGGCTGCTGTAGTCACAGAATGGGATGCCACAACAGAAGTGGACCTGGCAGGGTCCAGAAGTACTATGCCCAGCAAAAGTGTCTTTATCAGGCTAATTTCAATTATAATAAGTGCAAATGGTTATATGGTCTTAAACAGAGGCTGCTGTAGTCACAGAATGGGATGCCACAACAGAAGTGGACCTGGCAGGGTCCAGAAGTACTATGCCCAGCAAAAGTGTCTTTATCAGGCTAATTTCAATTATAATAAGTGCAAATGGTTATATGGTCTTAAACAGAGGCTGCTGTAGTCACAGAATGGGATGCCCTAAAAAAGAAGTGGACCTGGCAGGGTCCAGAAGTACTATGCCCAGCAAAAGTGTCTTTATCAGGCTAATTTCAATTATAATAAGTGCAAATGGTTATATGGTCTTAAACAGAGGCTGCTGTAGTCACAGAATGGGATGCCACAACAGAAGTGGACCTGGCAGGGTCCAGAAGTACTATGCCCAGCAAAAGTGTCTTTATCAGGCTAATTTCAATTATAATAAGTGCAAATGGTTATATGGTCTTAAACAGAGGCTGCTGTAGTCACAGAATGGGATGCCACAACAGAAGTGGACCTGGCAGGGTCCAGAAGTACTATGCCCAGCAAAAGTGTCTTTATCAGGCTAATTTCAATTATAATAAGTGCAAATGGTTATATGGTCTTAAACAGAGGCTGCTGTAGTCACAGAATGGGATGCCACAACAGAAGTGGACCTGGCAGGGTCCAGAAGTACTATGTCCAGCAAAAGTGTCTTTATCAGGCTAATTTCAATTATAATAAGTGCAAATGGTTATATGGTCTTAAACAGAGGCTGCTGTAGTCACAGAATGGGATGCCCTAAAAAAGAAGTGGACCTGGCAGGGTCCAGAAGTACTATGCCCAGCAAAAGTGTCTTTATCAGGCTAATTTCAATTATAATAAGTGCAAATGGTTATATGGTCTTAAACAGAGGCTGCTGTAGTCACAGAATGGGATGCCCTAAAAAAGAAGTGGACCTGGCAGGGTCCAGAAGTACTATGCCCAGCAAAAGTGTCTTTATCAGGCTAATTTCAATTATAATAAGTGCAAATGGTTATATGGTCTTAAACAGAGGCTGCTGTAGTCACAGAATGGGATGCCACAACAGAAGTGGACCTGGCAGGGTCCAGAAGTACTATGCCCAGCAAAAGTGTCTTTATCAGGCTAATTTCAATTATAATAAGTGCAAATGGTTATATGGTCTTAAACAGAGGCTGCTGTAGTCACAGAATGGGATGCCCTAAAAAAGAAGTGGACCTGGCAGGGTCCAGAAGTACTATGCCCAGCAAAAGTGTCTTTATCAGGCTAATTTCAATTATAATAAGTGCAAATGGTTATATGGTCTTAAACAGAGGCTGCTGTAGTCACAGAATGGGATGCCACAACAGAAGTGGACCTGGCAGGGTCCAGAAGTACTATGCCCAGCAAAAGTGTCTTTATCAGGCTAATTTCAATTATAATAAGTGCAAATGGTTATATGGTCTTAAACAGAGGCTGCTGTAGTCACAGAATGGGATGCCACAACAGAAGTGGACCTGGCAGGGTCCAGAAGTACTATGCCCAGCAAAAGTGTCTTTATCAGGCTAATTTCAATTATAATAAGTGCAAATGGTTATATGGTCTTAAACAGAGGCTGCTGTAGTCACAGAATGGGATGCCACAACAGAAGTGGACCTGGCAGGGTCCAGAAGTACTATGCCCAGCAAAAGTGTCTTTATCAGGCTAATTTCAATTATAATAAGTGCAAATGGTTATATGGTCTTAAACAGAGGCTGCTGTAGTCACAGAATGGGATGCCACAACAGAAGTGGACCTGGCAGGGTCCAGAAGTACTATGCCCAGCAAAAGTGTCTTTATCAGGCTAATTTCAATTATAATAAGTGCAAATGGTTATATGGTCTTAAACAGAGGCTGCTGTAGTCACAGAATGGGATGCCCTAAAAAAGAAGTGGACCTGGCAGGGTCCAGAAGTACTATGCCCAGCAAAAGTGTCTTTATCAGGCTAATTTCAATTATAATAAGTGCAAATGGTTATATGGTCTTAAACAGAGGCTGCTGTAGTCACAGAATGGGATGCCACAACAGAAGTGGACCTGGCAGGGTCCAGAAGTACTATGCCCAGCAAAAGTGTCTTTATCAGGCTAATTTCAATTATAATAAGTGCAAATGGTTATATGGTCTTAAACAGAGGCTGCTGTAGTCACAGAATGGGATGCCACAACAGAAGTGGACCTGGCAGGGTCCAGAAGTACTATGCCCAGCAAAAGTGTCTTTATCAGGCTAATTTCAATTATAATAAGTGCAAATGGTTATATGGTCTTAAACAGAGGCTGCTGTAGTCACAGAATGGGATGCCACAACAGAAGTGGACCTGGCAGGGTCCAGAAGTACTATGCCCAGCAAAAGTGTCTTTATCAGGCTAATTTCAATTATAATAAGTGCAAATGGTTATATGGTCTTAAACAGAGGCTGCTGTAGTCACAGAATGGGATGCCACAACAGAAGTGGACCTGGCAGGGTCCAGAAGTACTATGCCCAGCAAAAGTGTCTTTATCAGGCTAATTTCAATTATAATAAGTGCAAATGGTTATATGGTCTTAAACAGAGGCTGCTGTAGTCACAGAATGGGATGCCACAACAGAAGTGGACCTGGCAGGGTCCAGAAGTACTATGCCCAGCAAGTGTCTTTATCAGGCTAATTTCAATTATAATAAGTGCAAATGGTTATATGGTCTTAAACAGAGGCTGGTGTAGTCACAGAATGGGATGCCTTACAGCAGACTTAAGATCAGTTCAGTATATATGCACAGTTAGTTAGTATAAGCAGCCTGAAAACGCTAACAAAGCCTGTCAGGCTGGATGAAAAAAAAAAAAAAAACTCCCCGTGACAGCCTCCGATTTTTCTACCTTTCCCTGTTTTTCGCTGACTTTCTGTCTGTCTCCTGTCTGTCTCCTGCCTGTCTCCAGCCTGTCCCTGTCTGTCCCTGCCTGTCAAACTGCCTCTCTCCCTCAGCTACACAGCGTTCTGTCTCTCACGAATGCAATAGAGAAATGAGGCAGGAAAAACAAGATGGCCGGCCTTAAATAGCGCTGTGACGTCACCGGGCTTGCTGGCTGCTGATAGGCTGCATGTGACTGTCCCAGCTTGCACTGGCGCGGGGTTGATGTCTGGACATGTCCCGTCCGCCATCTTAGAATGCCTGTAATGTAAATGAATGGATGTTAAAGGAAAACTTCGAGCGATCGAATCGCGGGGAAATTCGGATTCGATCCGAATCAAATTTTTCCTGAAATTCGGATCGAATCCGGGTTCGTCCGGATCGATTCGCTCATCCCTAGGGCCAATAATCAGCAAAGTCACAGTAAGAAGTTTGCTCAGGCAGAAATAGAAAAGTAAACTTCTGGAAAGTTTCTACAAGTCAGACCCTGGGAATAGACGCTGTGCGATCTCAGGAGAGGGACGCTCTCATTGTAATGAGACACACGGGAATTATTGCTGGAGGGACGCTCAGCCTTTCTCTACATATATCTGATGTCCTGACCTCTCTGTGCTTCCTCACCCCCCACCCCCTGCCCAGCATCACCGAGGAGACCCCCAATACTCACCCAGCATCACTGAGGAGACCCCCAATACTCACCCAGCATTACTGAGGAGACCCCAATACTCACCCAGCATCACTGAGGAGACCCCCAATACTCACCCAGCACAGGTAAGTGTCATCATCTACAGAGGAGACCCAGCCACAGCTCCATCTTCCCTGACACGTCTCCAGTGTGGCCCGGCCGGAGGTCACACACATTCCTCTGCTCCCCTCCATCCATCTACAGCATGTCTCACACAGGAAGCCATGTCTGTGTTATATTACCCAGCAGCCCCACTGACACCCACCATATACAGAGATAGAGGGAGAGATAGATAGATAGATAGATAGATAGATAGATAGATAGATATGGGATAGATAGATAGATATGAGATAGATAGATAGATAGATAGATAGATAGATAGATAGATAGATATGAGATAGATAGATAGATAGATAGATAGATAGATAGATATGAGATAGATAGATAGATAGATAGATAGATAGATAGATAGATAGATATGAGATAGATAGATAGATAGATAGATAGATAGATAGATAGATAGATATGAGATAGATAGATAGATAGATAGATAGATAGATAGATAGATAGATAGGAGATAGATAGATAGATAGATAGATAGATAGATAGATAGATAGGAAATAGATAGATAGATAGATAGATAGATAGATAGATAGATAGATATGAGATAGATAGATAGATAGATAGATAGATAGATAGATGATAGATAGATAGATAGATAGGTAGATAGATAGATAGATAGATATGAGATAGATAGATAGATAGATAGATAGATAGATAGATGATAGATAGATAGATAGATAGATAGATAGATAGATAGATAGGTAGATAGATAGATAGATAGATATGAGATAGATAGATAGATAGATAGATAGATAGATAGATAGATATGAGATAGATAGATAGATAGATAGATAGATAGATAGATAGATATGAGATAGATAGATAGATAGATAGGAGATAGATAGATAGAAGGTTGACGGCAGAAGGAGACCATATGCTCCATCTAGTCTGCCCTTATGTGTATACTGTATGTTCTCTGTATCTTATGTATATACTGTATGTTCTCTGTATCTTATGTATATACTGTATGTTCTCTGTATCTTATGTGTATACTGTATGTTCTCTGTATCTTATGTGTATACTGTATGTTCTCTGTATCTTATGTATATACTGTATGTTCTCTGTATCTTATGTGTATACTGTATGTTATCTTTATCTTATGTGTATATTGTATGTTCTCTTTATCTTATGTGTATACTGTATGGTCTCTGTATCTTATGTGTATACTGTATGTTCTCTGTATCTTATGTGTATACTGTATGTTCTCTGTATCTTATGTGTATACTGTATGTTCTCTGTATCTTATGTATATACTGTATGTTCTCTGTATCTTATGTGTATACTGTATGTTCTCTGTATCTTATGTGTATACTGTATGTTCTCTGTATCTTATGTATATACTGTATGTTCTCTGTATCTTATGTATATACTGTATGTTCTCTGTATCTTATGTGTATACTGTATGTTCTCTGTATCTTATGTGTATACTGTATGTTCTCTGTATCTTATGTATATACTGTATGTTCTCTGTATCTTATGTGTATACTGTATGTTCCCTGTATCTTATGTGTATACTGTATGTTCTCTTTATCTTATGTGTATACTGTATGTTCTCTGTATCTTATGTGTATACTGTATGTTCTCTGTATCTTATGTATATACTGTATGTTCTCTGTATCTTATGTGTATACTGTATGTTCCCTGTATCTTATGTGTATACTGTATGTTCTCTTTATCTTATGTGTATACTGTATGTTCTCTGTATCTTATGTGTATACTGTATGTTCTTTGTATCTTATGTGTATACTGTATGTTCTCTGTATCTTATGTATATACTGTATGTTCTCTGTATCTTATGTATATACTGTATGTTCTCTGTATCTTATGTGTATACTGTATGTTCTCTGTATGTTATGTATATACTGTATGTTCTCTGTATCTTATGTATATACTGTATGTTCTCTGTATCTTATGTGTATACTGTATGTTCTATGTTTCTTATGTGTATACTGTATGTACTCTTTATCTTATGTATATACTGTATGTACTCTTTATCTTAGGATAGATGTGTGATTATCCCAGGCATGTTTAAATTCACTGACTGTTGATTTTTCAACTACCTCTGGTGGAAGTTTGTTCCAAGCATCTACTACTCTTTCTGTAAAATAATATTTTCTAGCATTGCTCCGTCCTGATCTTCCCCCCGACTAGCTTCAGGTTGTGCCCCCTTGTTCTAGCTTCAGGTTGTGCCCCCTTGTTCTAGCTTCAGGTTGTGCCCCCTTGTTCTATCATTAAGTTTCTTCTTAAAAACACTTCCCTCCTGAACCTTATTGAATCCTTTCACATATATAAAGGTCTCCATCATGTCCCCTCTCTCCCTTCTTTCCTCCAGACTGTACAAATGTATATCCTTAGGTCTCTCCTGATAAGTTTTAAGTTTAAGTCCTTCCACCATTTTTGTTGCCGGCCTTTGGACTTGTTCTATTTGAATAATGTATTTTTACAGGGGAGGTCTCCAGAACTGCACACAGTATTCTAGCTGTGGCCTCACCAGGGCTCTATACTGCTTCCTACTGAAGAGGGAGGTTGTGATGCCGCTGTCTAGAGCCTGTATAGAGGCCTAGATAATTGATAGGTAGGTAACCTATCTTTGCTTCACGTTGGCAATTAAATTGGACAATTACCAATGATTAGCGCACACACAATAGTACTTTTGATCGATGCCAAATATATGAAATCATTAAATAAAGAGTATAGAAAATGTTTGCCAACAAGGCCAGTAAGTGTACAAGAATTACAATCTCATATCAACCAAGTGATCAAGCAATGCTAATATATACAATTATAGCCATAATTTAGGTCAGCTTTAGGGTAAGCTTGTAGAATGGCGAATGGCACTAATCAGAAATGCAGTATAATACAGTATTCACATAATAAGGTGCCTGAATGGTAAATGTATCACCAGATGGTACAGCTGGATAAGGCAATAGTGTAGCCTGTAAGGCACTGCATAGCTATACAATAATCCTCCAATCAGACGTAAGTTTCGCTCCTTTCTTCAGCCAATAGCGTGCTGAGTATTGTGTGGCGAGAGGCGCGCGCTATTATAGGTGCTGTGTCTTGGGACACACTTTCTGATAGCAGCATCCTTATATGGATATTTCATTGTTTACTAAGATAAGTTTAAGTGTGCATTGATTCCCTATTTCATTTGTTTGGTTTACAATTAAAGTGGACCAAAACTTTTTGATGGATTTTGACTATCCTGGGTTTTGGTCTTTGCGTCTGGGGCACCCCAGTTGAGGATTTCCCGCTGTGTGAAACCTCCAGGTCCCCCGATCTGGCTTACCCTTTCCAGGACCTGCTGTGCAATCAGCGTGCTTGCATCTACTCACACCCCTTTGTCTAAGAGCTCGTCTTAGGCGAGAGGATCCGAGTGTGCTGGCGGCCCTTTAAGGGGAACCATTCACAAATGCCCCTGCCAAAGGGATAGCGGGGATGTGGCCGCTACTCATGTATGTGACCGAGAAAGGTGAGTTTCTGGGCCACCTTGGGGGTTTCACACAGTGGGGCATCCCGATTCTCCCCCTCCCTGGGGAGGGAATCTTGCGGCCCTGGAATCCTATTAATTCATGGGCATGTGTTTTGGTCCACTTTAAGGGAATGCATCTGATTCAGGGATTTATACTTGTACTGGGAGCCCGTACTTTACAATCAGTTCCTTAAAGTAATATTTCAGACAGGTACAGAGGCGACAAAGCTCCCAGGGTCATATATTGGGCTGAGATGGGCTATCTCTCCTTCCTGCTGTGACTGTAACAAGATGAGTCATTCCCATGACACGGCATGATACACAAATCACATTGCACTGTAAGCTATCTACATTCCAATAAAAGGCTCATGGCTGTTTTAGAAAGTATCACAGCTGATTGCAATAGAAACAGTTGAGATAAATGAATTGTTACTTGGCTTATATAATGTAACACAATGGACCTCTCAGCAGGGAGCTGGCAGGCTTTATAGAATGACTCATCTTGTTTGTTACATAGAAACATAGGAATATAGAAGGTTGATGGCAGAAAGAGAGCATACGCTCCATCTAGTCTGCCAGCAGGAGAGAGAGATATCCCCCTCTCAAGGTTTTACCTCCCATCCTAATATATGGGTCCCTGATCTTTGTCACCTTTGTACCTATAAATGTTGATCACATTATTACCGCAGGTCCAGGCAGTGTCCTAGGTCCCATTGCCTTGTATGTCCCTGTCACCAGCTATTCAGGCCTGCCATGGTGAGCAAGCAGATTGCAGATGCTGCCAGAGAATCACCCGTGTGCTGTAGGATTGAGGTACAAGGTGAGATTATAGGGACCAGGGGGGGGGGGTACGACAAAATGTAGGACCGATTAAATTGAGATATTAACATAGTAACATAGTTTATAAGGCGAAACACTTTGATCCATCCACTTCAGCCTGTTTATCTCCTTCCAGTCGTCTAGTAGCCATAGCTGGTAATGTTATTACATGCACGGGGGGCATCCCGGCCACTATAGATCTCCTTCCAGTGGTCTAGTAGCCATAGCTGGTAATGTTATTACATGCAAGGAGGGCATCCCGGCCACTATAGATCTCCTTCCAGTGGTCTAGTAGCCATAGCTGGAAATGTTATTACATGCAAGGAGGGCATCCCGGGCACTATAGATCTCCTTCCAGTGGTCTAGTAGCCATAGCTGGTAATGTTATTACATGCACAGAGGGCATCCCGGCCACTATAGATCTCCTTCCAGTGGTCTAGTAGCCATAGCTGGTAATGTTATTACATGCAAGGAGGGCATCCCGGCCACTATAGATCTCCTTCCAGTGGTCTAGTAGCAATAGCTGGTAATGTTATTACATGCACAGAGGGCATCCCGGCCACTATAGATCTCCTTCCAGTGGTCTAGTAGCCATAGCTGGTAATGTTATTACATGCATGGAGGGCATCCCGGCCACTATAGATCTCCTTCCAGTGGTCTAGTAGCCATAGCTGGTAATGTTATTACATGCACGGAGGGCATCCCGGCCACTATAGATCTCCTTCCAGTGGTCTAGTAGCCATAGCTGGTAATGTTATTACATGCAAGGAGGGCATCCCGGCCACTATAGATCTCCTTCCAGTGGTCTAGTAGCCATAGCTGGTAATGTTATTACATGCATGGAGGGCATCCCGGCCACTATAGATCTCCTTCCAGTGGTCTAGTAGCCATAGCTGGTAATGTTATTACATGTAAGGAGGGCATCCCGGCCACTATAGATCTCCTTCCAGTGGTCTAGTAGCCATAGCTGGTAATGTTATTACATGCACGGAGGGCATCCCGGCCACTATAGATCTCCTTCCAGTGGTCTAGTAGCCATAGCTGGTAATGTTATTACATGCACGGAGGGCATCCCGGCCACTATAGATCTCCTTCCAGTGGTCTAGTAGCCATAGCTGGTAATGTTATTACATGCACGGAGGGCATCCCGGCCACTATAGATCTCCTTCCAGTGGTCTAGTAGCCATAGCTGGTAATGTTATTACATGTAAGGAGGGCATCCCGGCCACTATAGATCTCCTTCCAGTGGTCTAGTATCCATAGCTGGTAATGTTATTACATGCACGGAGGGCATCCCGGCCACTATAGGTCTCCTTCCAGTGGTCTAGTAGCCTCCCCCTGATCCAATCTTGAACTTATTTCCTCATAAAAGCTGATTAGGTTTGTCTGGCAGGAGCGATTCCTCATAAATCCATGCTGATATGGAGTAATAAGTTCATTTTCCCCAAGATACTCGAGGTTAATATCCCTTAAAATACCTTTAAACAGCTTGCCCACCACAGATGTTAAGCTTACCGGTCTGTAGTTCCCAGGTTCCCCCCTAGATCCTTTTTCGAATATTGGCACCACATTTGCCAAGCGCCAATCCATCGGAACAAACCCTGTAGTTATTGAGTCCACAAATATTAGAAATAACGGCTTGGCTATTACTGTACATAACTCCCTTAAAACACGAGGATGTATGCCATCTGGTCCCGGGGATTTATCGATTTTTATCTGCTTGAGGCGGTGCTGGACTTCTTCCTTGGTTAGACCAGTGACATTTAATGGAGGCTTTGGGTTATTGCCCTGCATTTCACTCGGCATGTCACATTCTTTTGTAAATTTAGAAGCAAAGAAGTTGTTTAGTAAATTTGCTTTCTCCTCATTCCCCTCTATAGGTGTCCCCTCCTTGCTTTTCAGGTGGCCCACACCCTCAGGTTTGTATCTTTTACTGTTTATGCAGCTAAAGAATATTTTGGGGTTTGTTTTACACTATTTGGCGATCGTCCTTTCTGTCTCCAGCTTGTAGCAAACCCCAATCAGTACTTTATTTTTGTTTCTCCCTCCATGTATTTCTACCCATACAGACTACACATGGTCATTTCTCTCACATATATCCTCCCACAGAGTGGGCTGTCGAGAGGATTTTACAATTAAGCAGACTCCAGCCCCTTTGCATTTTTATGGTCCCTTCTAAACACACAGTAGCCCTGTAGGTTTACTGCCCAGTCGTAGCTTTCATCCAGCCAGGCCTCTGTTACCCCCACTATGTCATATGGTTCTTCTTATATTATCAGTTCTAGTTTATCCATTTTAGCTTCTCGCATTTGTAAGCATGCATTTCAAATGCTAATGGTAATTTTGTATATTGCCCTTATTCCTGCTAGATATGCTAACCCCTCCCCCCCTCTCCACCCCCATTTTCATGTGTATACCCACTGTCACTTTCTTTTCTAACTTCCCCTTTATAACTGATAATACCCCCCCCCCCAGTGCTTAGTTTAAACACTCCCCGAACCTTTTAGCCATCCTCTCCCCCAGAACAGATGCACCCTCCCCATTGAGGTGCAGCCCATCCCTGCCAAAGAACCTGTAGCCCACTGTTAAGTCGGCCCAGTTCTCTAAGAACCCAAACCCCTCCTTTTTACTCCAATTTTTGAGCCACCTGTTTACCCCCCTAATCTTCTGTTGCTTCTTGGTACTGGTAGTATTTCTGAGAATACTACAGTTGAGGTCCTTGCCTTAAGCTTCCTGCCTGAGTTCCTAAAATTATGTCTAAGGACCTTCCACTGACTTCTTCCTATGTCATTGGTGCCAATATGCACCATGACCACCGGGTTTATGCCAGCACCTCCCAATAATCTGTCAGCCCTGCTCCCCGACATGCCATACTCACCGGTAGGCAATCCCGATCTTTGTGACAGATTTCCCTTCCCTTCCTTACTGGAACAGAGAGTAGTGTTGTCTTGATGCACCTGTGACACCCCTGAGCTAATCTCATCCTCATCTGCCAACTGGGCCAACTTGTTGGACGGTGCCTGCTCAGGGCTAACCTTCCTGTAACTTTTCCCCCTACCCCTCCTTCTAACTGTTATCCAGCTAGCTGCCTCATTATCCTGCTTTTTCTGCCCCCCATACTACCACCCTAACCCAGAGAGTGCCAGCTCATTGAGCTCCAGACTCTTTTCCATGACACCAATGTCAATGTTGTCATTGTCGGCTTCCAATGTGCAATTTGCTCACATCTGGAAAATAAGTATGCATCCTCGACCGATTGTTCAAGCAGTGCATACATAGCACAAGATGTACACTGGACAGCATTGTTAGCCATGGAGCACATTGTATCAATTTGCTGGAACCCAAATCCATGTATTAAGTGAAGAATTCACAAACACTTAAATAAAACTCTGGATTCATAGGTAAAAACTTACAGCTTAAGCGCTTCTGCTTCTAACTTCTGCTTTAACTCACACTTACCAAGCAGCACTTAATAGAGTCAGCCTTGCAGATCAGGACAGGACATGCTTTCACATTCACTTAACTGGCCAATTTATAATTGTAATAGCAAAAGCCAGCAAGATGAATAGCAATCATGTATTTTGTGAGGTACAGAGGTGACAAAGCTCAGGGAGCCATATATTGAGATGGAAGATAAAACCTTAAGATGTTTTCTCCCTCCTGCAAGGCCTATAACATCCTGAAAAGCCTGCCAGCTCCCTGCTGAGTGGTCCATTGTGTTACCTTGTTATAGCCACATGCAATTAATTTATCTTAATTGTTTCTATTGTAATCAGCTATGAGACTTTATAAAGCAGTCACGAGAATACAATTGGAATGTTAATACAGATGCAGCTTTCCTTAACTGTCCATTTATCGCACCAGTGCATCATGCTTTCTTGAATTCTTTAATGCTTTTCAATGGATTCGTTGTGATATGTCACAATGGGATGAGCTGGGATGGGTTGGATAACGATTGCTACATCTGCAGCTTACATTGCAATGTGATGTTTGCATCACACTGTGGGATGGGATGGACAGTTTAAGGATTGTCTCCTCTGTACTACCTAACATGAATATTAATATGATTAATGATTAATACATACCATTTAGGTACATGTTCTTATGTATCTGCAGGTTGACACATGCCATGATAATCCCGCAATGAGGAATGAGACCTTCCTATCTGAGTTATTCCTCTTGGGCCTGTCTGACCTCCCAAGTCTTCAGCTGCCTCTCTTCCTCTTCTTCCTTCTCATCTACCTTCTGACCCTCACCTGGAATCTGCTGATCATTATCTTCATAGTTGTTGACTCTCACCTCCACACTCCCATGTATTTCTTCCTGGGGAACCTGGCCAGCCTGGACCTCTGTGCCTCCTCAGTCACTATTCCACGAATGTTATTTGACCTTCACACTCAGAGAAGAATAATTTCTGTAACAGCTTGTATTACTCAATTCTTCTTCTTTCTTTTCTTTGCTTTCTCCGAAGTTCTTCTGTTGGCCATCATGTCCTATGATCGATATGTGGCCATTTGTCACCCATTACATTACATGCAGATCATGGGCTGGAGGCAATGTGTACAGTTGGCATGCAGTGTGTGGACTATTGGTTTAACTCATTCTATTCTACACACAAGCTTTGTCTTGAAATTAACATTTTGTAGGTCAGGCATCATAGAGAGCTTCTTCTGTGACCTCCCCAAGTTACTCCAGATCTCTTGCAGTGACGTCTTCATCAATGTCCTACTCATTCTGTTCTTTGCAGTTTTTTTTGGTATTATGTTTCTAACAGTAACCATAGTGCCGTACGTATATATATTTAAAACTGTCCTAAAATTACAGGTTAAAGGCAGCAGAAGTAAAGTTTTCGCCACCTGCTCCTCTCACCTGACAGTGGTTCTCATATTTTATATTAGTGCTTGGTTAAATTATTTCACTTTAGGTGCCAAAATTCATTTTGCTGGAGACAAGGCGGTGTCGGTCATATACTCAGTGGTCCCTTCTCTCCTCAATCCACTGATTTACAGTCTTAGGAACCAGGACTTCAAGGCAGCCTTCCGGAATGTTTCACAGAGGTAGTGAAATCTTGGCAGTGGAAATGTATTGCCTTCAGTCGGCACATACGGTAAACTATTGACATTACAGTATGTGACAATGTTGTTTGTTGAGTTTAGCTCAGCAACTAGTACTATAAGCCCAGACACCCCCATCAGCAACCTGGAAAAGACGCCTGTTCATCCAGGAATTTGAGAATAGACTGAAGTGTTCCAAACTGGAAGATCTCAATGAGTGATAATAAGGGGCCCAACCCCAAGGTCACCAATATTGGAGCCGCCAAAGGATGTGTAATTTTGCCCCTACATTTCACCTGGTAGACATGTGTTTCCTGTGAAAAATCTTTAACCTCATCAGAGATGACGCTTAATCTGTGTATAGGAAAATATGGGCTCCTAGTGCCAGCAACTGAAAATGGGATAGTAACTGAAAGAGGAGAAATATGATATATCAATATCTCCTGCACATTAATCTCCAATATTTCTATTAGTGATTTATATTATAAATATCACAAAAACTAATAATCATATCAGCCCAACGGCCATCATTCTAATACAAACCAATGGTTGCTGGGGCCATTCTCACACATCCAGAGACGTGTCCTAAGGAGAAATAATTTCCCCGAATGTCTTCCACATACAATCTATTGTGTGAGAATTTACCCAACACACACACAATAAGATGTATCAATGAAAACAGGTTAAATTCACCAGCACAGTATATATCCTCCACTAATCCAATACGTTCCCTAAGTTTCCCCAGCTCACCACAAATGTTACAGGCAGTTGTTACATTTGCAATGAGGGCTTACAGGTAGATACTTAGTTATTATGCTTCAGGTAGGGGGGGCCAGTTTGCTCATCTACTAACACTAGGGGGTGTGTCCAACATTCCCAGCCACCTGGGTGTGTCCAAAGCATCTGCCTAAAACCCATCTCTATGAGAATAGATATTTTAGAAAGTGATATTATTCCCATGATATGCATATGTTATCATATTGTAACTAAGGTGGTCCATGGTTCTTATTACTTTCTTAGTTATAGGAAGCCAATCACTAGATATATATCTTCCAGAGACTGATACTATGCAGATTATCAGTCTCTGGCCAATACATATCTGCCATGTTTAATATCATATGAAATGTCTTATAATCCTGTATAGGACTCTCATTCATAGTCATAACTGTCATATTTCAGGAGTTACATCACTTATAAATAGAATCCAAAGCCTGTGTATCCAATGTGTATTTAATGTCTGAGTCGGGGTCCAACCTAATTAGGAATTCAAGGAGGCCTTTTACAGAGGAAATGACCTGCTGCTCAAAGCACACCTCCGCTACTGAGGATACCTGTTGCCAGTGTAAATATAAAACTCACTACCATGTAGCCCAGTCTGTTATATTCCTGGTGCCTGGCCTGTTTACTATTAGGATCCTTCAGGATGTGAGGAATAATGGTATCAGCCTGAAATTATATTGGTTTAGTAAAGGGTGTTGGTGCCAGTACCAACACCATGGTCAGCAGCCATGTTCCCAGACCTAGTAAAAGTAGCACCAGCTATTTGCCCAGGACCAGCCAAAGTAGTGGCAGCATCCATTTGCTCAGGCCTGCCACTGCTAGTAGTAACAACAGCAGCAATGTACACTGTAGTAGTAGCAGCAGCAGCAATGTATATAGTAGTAGTAGTATCAGCAGCAGCAATGTATATAGTAGTAGTAGCAGCAGCAGCAGCAATGTACATTGTAGTAGTAGCAGCAGCAGAAATGTACACAGTAGTAGTAGCAGCAGCAGCAATGCACACAGTAACAGTAGCAGCAGCAATGTACACTGTAGTAGTAGCAGCAGCAGCAATGTACACAGTAGTAGTAGCAGCAGCAGCAGGAATGTATATAGTAGTAGTAGCAGCAGCAGCAGCTATGTACATTGTAGTAGTAGCAGCAGCAGCAATGTACACAGTAGTAGTAGCAGCAGCAGCAATGCACGCAGTAACAGTAGCAGCAGCAGCAGCAATGTACACTGTAGTAGTAGCAGCAGCAGCAATGTACACAGTAGTAGTAGCAGCAGCAGCTGCAATGTATATAGTAGTAGTAGCACCAGCAGAAGCAATGTACACAGTAGTAGTAGCAGCAGCAGGAATGCACGCAGTAACAGTAGCAGCAGCAGCAATGTACACTGTAGTAGTAGCAGCAGCAGCAATGTACACAGTAGTAGTAGCAGCAGCAGCTGCAATGAATATGGTAGTAGTAGTAGCACCAGCAGCAGCAGCAATGTACACTGTAGTAGTAGCAGCAGAAGCAATGTACACAGTAGTAGTAGCAGCAGCAGCAGCAATGCAAGCAGTAATAGTAGCAGCAGCAGCTATGTACACTGTAGTAGTAGCAGCAGCAGCAATGTACACAGTAGTAGTAGCAGCAGCAGCAGCAATGTACGTGGTAGTAGTAGCAGCAGCAGCAATGTACATTGTAGTAGTAGCAGCATCAGCAAGCCAGAGTTGCCCATTTCCTCCAGTGGGCATGTTATTTCAAACGATGCATCCATTGTGTTGTCTGGTTGACTCGCTATCGCTCATCTCAGGACTCTGACGCAATGACTCTTGCTCTACTACAGCTACATGTCGCAGTAAAAGAAACCTTTCTCTTCCATCATCTGTCTCATTACTGCCCACTCCTAGTGGGGCAACAGCTTTTCTCAGCAGCCCGGTTGCTATGGATAGTGATGAGGAGAATTTGACGACAGAGGTGGTGGAGGTGGTGTCCAAGATGCATAGCTGTGACAGTGGGGGTGGTGGTAGACATGGACATACCGGCAGTTATTAAGGTGGTTGTGGTGTGGGGGGCAAGCAGACCATGATGAAACATTAGAACAGGGAAGTGGTAAGGATCATGAGGAGGATGATGATATCGTTTCGGACAGGACCTGGGATCCAGGCAACAAGGAAGGGACATTGTCAAAGCAGGAGGGTACTTTTGGCACAGGCAGTGATGTAGCCAAGCCAACGTAGGGCCAGGTTATCTACAAAATGTCACAGGGCTAGGTGTGCTGGTATAGTCCACTCAGGAGCAGGTGACAGAGACACTGGTGCTGCTTTTACAGACTCCAGAAAAAAAGCCTGTCACAGGCGAAGAAGGTCTTGTGGTGGTCATTCTAGATCTTCTTATTTAAAGTGGACCAACACCCACGGGTGATCGGCCCGGGAATCTATAAGATTCCCGGGCCGATCACCCCCCACCCCGCGGGACATCCGAGATCGGGATGTCCCGCGGGGTGAAACCCCCCCAAACACCCCAACTCACCTACCTTATCTTCGGCGGCGGCCGGTCGCCGCCGCCTCCCTCGCGCCCCTGTAGGCAGGCGCGCGCGCGTCAAAAGTGACGCGAGGGAGGCGGCGGCGGCGGCCGCCGCTTAGACGTTCCTTGTACGTTGGCGCTGGGAGCGGGGAGAGGTGAGTTATTCGGGGGGGTTAGGGGGGGTTTCACACAGCGGGGCACCCCGATCGGGGGTGCCCCACCGAAGTGGACCAAGACCCAGGATAGTCAAAATCCTGGGTGTTGGTCCACTTTAAGGTACGCTGCCGTTTGGCAATTCTTTCATACCTTCCCCTCTCTAGGAAAAAAAACCTGGCACATTTCCAGATCTGCAAGCAGAAATTTAGCCATAACCAGGGCACAAATCTAGGACTAGTGACTACAGCTCTACATAGGCACCTGGAGCGGCATCACAAAGCTGTGTGGGACAATTGAAATGCCCTTCTTCAATTTCCAGGAAGCCAATCCTGTTGCTACTCCTATAGAAATGGGATCATTTTCCAAGTATACAGCACGTCTTGTTTCACCAAATTCTTTACGCTTGGGATATCCGCCATAAGGTGGCGCAGTGGACTGCAGAAGAGACTTGTGGCGTCTCCCGGCCCTATAAAAGGACAGTAACCTCCCACAAATTCCCAGTTTCCTTCTGCAGTCTGGACTGCGAAGATAGAAGATGGCTCTCTATATTACGCAGGCGAGCGGGGCTTATCAGCCTGAGGCCCTGCAGGACTATTTCCATCCATTCTGGACAAAAATTAGGAGTTGGTAGTTGGCACACCCAGCGTTTGCATTTGTCTTAACGTAAAAAATAGAAGGGGTGCTTAAAACTGGTCCCGAGGTACCTCACCACACGGTACCTCTATAGTAGACTATATAGAGATTGATTGGAGCAGAAGCACACCACTGACACAAGTATAAGTATGCAAGTAAAATTGTATTAAAGTTTCGACCATGGAATTTACATAGGTATAATGATTTAACAAAAGGATACAATCAGCAAACTTCTGTGGACAATAAGGGTTCACATTTTCATCAGGAGCGTTCTATATCACCACCAAAAAAAAGATAATATACATAAGAGCTTAACCTTCTCACTTAACAAAAATGTATATGAAGAGATAATGGTAACACACCAAAAATCCTATAGTCTATAGGGTGATCTATGGTCATGATCCTGATGAGGAGTGGATAACCTGGGCGCTGAGAACTGAGTCAAGGAAGTACAGATAACAGGTATATATAAGCTCAGTAAATACAGTATGAATCTGGTCAGTACAGTCAGGTGCCCTGCATCATACCAGATAGAGACCCATAAACATATGTGAGACAGTATACAATCATGACGCCAAGAATCAAATCAGATAAAGTAGCAATAAATCATATGCCTGTCATTACCCAAAGGCAGAGAGTAACCAAGGATCGCAATAAGTAAATGCCAATTCCCACGTTCCGGAGCCCACGGCCCCTTTCTCAAGGCTTGCGATGGTCGCGGTACCTGTATGGTGCTGTCTTATCACCCCCCCTGACCGGTCAGTGTGGCGTTTCCGGGCGCGCTCGTGAAGCGTTGCCCGTGACGTCACATCCGGTTCTGAGGTCCCGGCCTACGTCACTTCCGTGCTTGGCTGGCAACTGTGTGGTGCCAGTCGGCCCTGGAAGTGACGCGGCGCACGGGGCCGTCGTCGCCGGAGGACAGCGCATCCCTGGATAGAAATAGGTTTGTATAATAGTAAATAACAGATGTGAGGAAGGTGTAGAAACCATAGCCTCGATTCAGAGACACATTCGTCCGGACTTTCGTAGCTGTCTGTGAAAGTTTTGGTGGGTGTTTGTCATTTTTTTGCTTTTTTTCGTCCATTTTCTACTCGCACGAACGTTCGGGAATGCGCTTCCGATGATCGGAAGCAAATCGGAACATTTCCGTTAGTTCGGATCATTTTCCAAACAAAATCGGAAATTTTCCGTTCGTTCAGAAAACTTCCGTTGATTCAGAGAGCTTCCGTCTGATTCAGAGAGCTGATTTCCGACGGATCACCACCCTATAAATCCGTTTCATTTCCGATCCACTTACGAGACCTTTGAGGGCTCGGATTGCTATTGTTGAACATGTTTTGCGGCTATAGGCTTGATTCAGAGAGACATAACAAACCAGTCGTATCAGTGCCGCTTTTTGTATTATAGGCTCGATTCAGAGAGACACCCAAAAACTTTCGGTTTGTTGCCGACGTCGTAAGATTTTCAAAATTTCCCGCTCTCGCATGAACGTTCGAGCGATTCTATGCATGCTTCGTAAACCTTCCGTAGCGCGTCCGTGTGCTCGTATGCCAGAGTACGCAGACGAGGATGTAATTTTCCATCGAAAATGTTCAGATTCATTTTTCACAACTACCAACGTAGCCTTTCGTTTTTGCCCTTTTCCCATCGTATCCTCACACGAATCCTATCATTTTCCCGCTACATCCTGCTTCATTTTTTCCTAAAGTATCTGTCCAGACGAAATTCTTACGATATTGCGCCTGCGCACTACAAACTTCTCTCATTAAAGTGCTCGCCTACATAATTTCACTTCCATCACTAAACTCACCCTAACCACTTAGCGCTATCCTGCCTTTTCCCTTGAGCTCCCTTAAAGCTCACCCTAACCACTTAGCGCTATCCTGCCATTTCCCTTGAGCTCCCTTAAAGCTCACCCTAACCACTTAGCGCTTTGGTTCTTCTTCCATTTTCACACCCTAAAACTTACCCAAATCACTTAGCACCTTTTTTCTTCTTCCATTTTCACACCCTAAAACTTACCCAAATCACTTAGCGCCTTGTTTCTTCTTCCATTTTCACACCCTAAAACTTACCCAAATCACTTAGCGCCTTGTTTCTTCTTCCATTTTAGGTCCCTAAAACGTACCCAAATCACTTAGCGCCTTGTTTCTTCTTCCATTTTCACACCCTAAAACTTACCCAAATCACTTAGCGCCTTGTTTCTTCTTCCATTTTAGGTCCCTAAAACTTACCCAAATCACTTAGCGCCTTGTTTCTTCTTCCATTTTAGGTCCCTAAAACTTACCCAAATCACTTAGTGCCTTGTTTCTTCTTCCATTTTAGGTCCCTAAAACTTACCCAAATCACTTAGCGCCTTGTTTCTTCTTCCATTTTCACACCCTAAAACTTACCCAAATCACTTAGCGCTTTGTTTCTTCTTCCATTTTCACACCCTAAAACTTACCCAAATCACTTAGCGCTTTGTTTCTTCTTCCATTTTCACACCCTAAAACTTACCCAAATCACTTAGCGCTTTGTTTCTTCTTCCATTTTCACACCCTAAAACTTACCCAAATCACTTAGCGCCTTGTTTCTTCTTCCATTTTAGGTCCCTAAAACTTACCCAAATCACTTAGCTCCTTGTTTCTTCTTCCATTTTAGGTCCCTAAAACTTACCCAAATCACTTAGCGCCTTGTTTCTTCTTCCATTTTCACACCCTAAAACTTACCCAAATCACTTAGCGCTTTGTTTCTTCTTCCATTTTCACACCCTAAAACTTACCCAAATCACTTAGCGCTTTGTTTCTTCTTCCATTTTCACACCCTAAAACTTACCCAAATCACTTAGCGCTTTGTTTCTTCTTCCATTTTCACACCCTAAAACTTACCCAAATCACATAGCGCCTTGTTTCTTCTTCCATTTTAGGTCCCTAAAACTTACCCAAATCACTTAGCGCCTTGTTTCTTCTTCCATTTTCACACCCTAAAACTTACCCAAATCACTTAGCGCCTTGTTTCTTCTTCCATTTTCACACCCTAAAACTTACCCAAATCACATAGCGCCTTGTTTCTTCTTCCATTTTCACACCCTAAAACTTACCCAAATCACTTCACGGACATCACAATCTTGATTTTCAAATATGTCATTGTCCCCTTGTTTTTTTAAAATGTATGTGAGCAAATAAATGGGACAACATGTTTTTTTTTTGTTTTGTTTTTTATTGCTCAATTGCCATTTGTTATCAAAATATTTTTGGCAACTTTGGCCCTAAAAAATTTAAAACTATATACAAATTGTTTTTTGTTTACTAAAAATATATACACTGTTTTTTTTTCAAAATTTAAAAACTATATACAATAAAAAATTATTAAAAAACCATAAAACTATATACAAATAAATTTGGTGTTTAACCAATAAAAATATGTACAAATACAACTATTTACAAATCTACAGGGCCAGGAACCAGGACACTAGTCTTCCTCTTCTGTTGTCCCCAACGTGTCCCGCATCGCCTGCAGATCGGCCACCAACTCAGGGACCCTCCGATTCATATCAGCAAGTCGCTGTCTTGTGGTCCCTGCCAAAAAATCAGAAAAACAAATTATTCGGAGAACAATACATGTTTCTCACCTGTGGATTTAATGTATTTTAATAAACAAATTAACTATAATGCACATATATCATTAATGACAGGAATTAAGGTTAGGAAGTGGCCACAGGTCATTAAGCTAATTCAGTGGCCACAGGACAGTTGTGGTAGGAATTAAGCTAATTCAGTGGCCACAGGACAGTTGGGCAACTAATTAAGCTAATTCAGTGGCCACAGGACAGTTGGGCAACTAATTAAGCTAATTCAGTGGCCACAGGACAGTTGTGGTAGGAATTAAGCTAATTCAGTGGACACCGGACAGTTGGGCAACTAATTAAGCTAATTCAGTGGCCACAGGACAGTTGGGCAACTAATTAAGCTAATTCAGTGGACACAGGTCCCTCTTATATTGGCATTGACTAGGGCATTATGTGTTTTGGTGTTCATGGGAATTTAGACAGAAATCTCTATAATTTATCCATGACTACTTACTTGGTTGGTGGCCGAGAGATGGCTCGTTGGGGACAACACCCTGAGGTCCTGGTTCCTGGCTCTGCTGTGAAGAAGTGCCTGTAGAAACATGGGCCAAATGGTTAGTTTGGATGTCTGATTCCACAGTCCTCCAATGTTTTTAGCTAAGTCTGGGTCACATCACTCACCTTCTCCAGGGTCTTGTGGGCTCCTATCTGCTGCCTCCTCACCCACTACTTCACCCGCAACCGAAACATCTACAAATACAGAATAAAGGATTCAGTTTGGTGATATCAGGAGCTAGCAATTCTCTGTTTTGGTGTAGACATGAAGAGTGACATACCAGAGGATCCCGCATGCGAGGCAGGGCACGACTCCCTGCCCACGCTGTGCCGCCCCTCCTCTGTGGTAAGGTCCAGGGGCTGGTCTGAGGAGGCCACAGAGGAGGGGTCGGACCGTCGCCCTGGAGATCCACCACCTTCACTCCCAGCTGCAGAATCATGCAGCACTGGTCGGCCTCTGCGCCTCCGGGTGCGGCGAATTCGGTAATCCATTTCCAACACTAGAAAAGAAAAGGCATTCTAAGTAAAGGCCTACCTTCTGTCTTAGTTACATATTGCATGCAATCGCAATGTACTTACTTGGAAAATGGATTCCGAAGAACCTCCGCACCCGGGGCATGTGCAGCCGTTTGAGGTCCGACCAATGCTGCATGATCTGCGTGTGGGTGAAGGTGGTGTTGGTCTGCTGATGTATGGTCGAGATTATCTCCAGGGCGACGTTGCGTTTTTCAAATGTGTTGGGCAGGTAGTCGTACCTGCGCTCCAGCATGGTCTACAAAACAGAAAGAAAACATCGAATTTACTTCTAAATACCTATCAATATGTGTCAGCAATACATTTTTTGGTGTAATTACATTAACACACACACATTTCTAGTGTTCAGTAATTTCACAATCTGGCCTAAATGTTGTTTGGCACATGTGTGGCGTGCCTTTGGTTTTGCATGTAGTTTATCACATTTTTACCAAAAGCCATTTATTCCTGCGCTTCCTTCACATGTAGAGCAGCATTTCCAAATCTAAGAAAAGTCCATCAAATACACTTACGAGCATGATGATCTCTTCTTGTTGGCGGGTGAAGATAGTGGGTGCCATCTTGCTTCTTGTTCTCGGCAGCAGATAAGTAATGCCCCAGCGCGTTCCGCACGGCCGTGCGAACGTACGCAATGCCTCAGCGGGTTCCGCACGGCCGTGCGAACGTACGTCACACGCTGGCTAGCTTACTTAAAGGTCCCTGCACACACAGCTGATTATTTTCCAAAATCAAAATGGCACCCAAAAAAACCTCCTGGCAAAACTGGAAAGGAGCAAACGGGGAAGAAGGCAGCCAAACGGCAGGAGCCTTCGGAAGGGCCCAAAACCAGGTCGCAGCAGCCCAAAGCAAAATTACCAAAACGCCGGCCCAGCCAACTACCAGCTATGGGCAAAAAAAGGAGCAGCCAGGCAAAGCAAAGACACAGGCCACAAAGGCTAGTATGGCTACTGGGCCGAAAACGGGTAAGAGGGTCCGAAGACCCACCCCACCCTGCCCCACTACAACACCCACAATAGTCCGCAGTAGGTCCCGCAGCCCCCCAAGAGGCCGAACCAGGTCCCGCAGCCCCCATAGACACCGCAGCAGGCCACGCAGCCCCCCTCGAGGCAGAACCAGGTCCCGCAGCCCCCCTAGACGCCGCAGCAGGCCACGCAGCCCACAAAGAGGCAGAACCAGGTCCCGCAGCCCCCCTAGACGCCGCAGCAGGCCACGCAGCCCACAAAGAGGCAGAACCAGGTCCCCAGGCAGCCCCCCTAGACGCCGCAGCAGGCCACGCAGCCCACAAAGAGGTCTTCGCTGGGTGGAGAGGGAGCCAAATCTACATACCGGGGGACCCGTTGTGAAATTGCAAAATTGTGCAGAACAGCACAGGCCATTATTATGTCTATGACCTTTTTCGGATCATATTGCAGGGCGCCCCCGGTATGATCCAAACAACGAAACCTAGTCTTCAAAAGACCAAAGGCCCTCTCTACCACAGCCCTGGTCTTGCGGTGCGCACAGTTGTAGGCATCCTGGGAGGCATCCTGGGGCCGGAGTACTGGCGTCAAGAGCCACGGCAGCAGCGGGTATCCTGAATCACCTTATACATAAGATTAGGAAAAAAAACATGTAAGACCATCAAGGCACCAGCAACATCAATAGGAGGCTATTTGTCAATTGTGTGATCAACATGAGGCAACATTTGCCACTGTCCCGGTCCCAAACTAAACATATGTCCTAGAGGTTTACAAAAGGACAACATACAAAGAGTGAGGATGATGGACAATCATACATAAGGATCCCAGCTCTGGGTTTCCAAGTGTGCTTAGGATGTAGGTTTTTCTGACCCCTTATATGCTTTGTGTGAGACCAAAACAGCAGAAACACGCCACATGCACTTTATCCCGCTCTACTCTCGTGTGGAAGTGCAAACCAGCTAAGCAAAGATGGGTCCTAAACTATGCTCAAGTTAAGTGCACGATTCCACACGAGGGTGGTGTAAGAGGGATTATTAAATTAGACAAACAGATAATTTATAATGTGGCTAATGCAGGCCAAACTTGGCGAAACGCTTGGTTGGTTAATAACTAACATTCAAGTGTGGTTTCACATGGCCAGAAGGTTGTTTAAGGTGTAAGTTTTGCAGACATTACTGCAAAATGCTAATTAAAAACCAACATCCACAACTACATTATGTGGTTTATGTTCACTTACCAAGGAGCCATGCACCGGAAAATTCCCCAGACTCAAACCGTCGGTACAATCCTGATCGTCTAAGGATGTACGCATCATGGGCTGAGCCTGGGTAGCCAGCGAGGACGCTAAGGAACCGCATGTCCGGGCCCACCACTGCCTGCACATTCAAGGAGTGGCCCATTTTGCTGTTCCTGGTAAAAAAGGAACACAATAAAACATTAGGAAGGCATTTTGAAAAAATAACACACACATTTCGATCAGGAGGGACCATTACAAGGATGGACCATTACAAGGAGGGACCATTACAAGGAGGGACCATTACAAGGAGGGACCATTACAAGGAGGGACCATTACAAGGTGGGACCATTACAAGGAGGGACCATTTCAAGGAGGGACCATTACAAGGAGGGACCGATACAAGGAGGGAGCATTACAAGGAGGGACCGATACAAGGAGGGAGCATTACAAGGAGGGACCATTTCAAGGAGGGACCATTACAAGGAGGGACCATTACAAGGAGGGACCATTACAAGGAGGGTTAACCTAAAATTGAAACAAAAAACAAAAATTTAATACTTACCTGTATATGTACTCGTCGGCAGCCGGAGGCACCAGGGCGACGTGGGTACAGTCAATGGCACCAATGACGTTGGGCATGTCGGCGATATTATAAAAACCAAGCTTAATGGCGTTTCTGGCTACCATATCATCTGGGAAAAAAATATATTTGGGTGTTAGGGTAGCCATGCCTTCCAAAAAATGTGATAGTGCGCGGCTCAGCGTAGGCTGTGAGATCCCCACGGAGAGGGCACCCAGCCTCTGGAACGAGCCGTTCGCCAAAAATTGCAGGCAGCCAAGCATCTTGGTCACACCTGAAATTGCTTGCCCCTTCCTTGTGGTGCGGGCTAACCATGGCCGCAGCTCACTATACAATTTATGGAGGGAAGCGCGATTAAGCCTGGTCAGCTCGAACAGCTCAACGTCATGCATGCCATTGATGTTCATGCGTCGCCGCCGGTGCAATCTGGCCTCTGACCTCAGGATCACATCAATGCCAAACAGAAGAAGAGCTTGATGCTCTTCAAAGTCACTCTCCATCACGCTTGGCTACCTAGTCCCGAGGTCAAAAAGGTGGCGTAAGACGCTCGACAAGGAAATGACTATATGGGCGTCGGAATACTTGCCAATCAGCTCTCTGAATTAATCGCCAGCCCATTGCAATGACGTAAATGATTTGACCGATCGAAACATTTACGATTTCGAAGGAAAAAAGTCCCGAAGTAGCGTAAAACCACAAAAATAAATTCGATGGACGAACGAACATATACGTCTATGTTCGAACGTTCGTGCGAGTCGAAAATGCCCCAAAAAAATGGAAAAAATGACAAACACCCAACAAAACTTTCGATTGCAAATACGAACATAATGACATTTGGGATTTTGAATCGAGCCTAATGTTCGAACGTTCGCACTCTCGTATGCATATGCGAGTGATTCTTTGCATTTATACGTTTCCTTCGGGAAAGTGGCCGTCCGTTCGTATGTTAAAGTACGACATTGAGTATGTCATTTATCCGCGTGACTTTTCCGCTTCCTTTTCTCTAGTTGCAACGGCAGCATTCGTTTTTAACACTTTCCCATCGTCTACCTCAACGAATCCCTTGCGTTTTCCGAGCATTTTTAATCGGATTTGTAATAAAATATTCGTCTGGACGCACAAACTTACGATCCTGCGCCTGCGCAATACAGACTTAAATCATTAAACTGTTCGCACACATATATGTGTTTCCATATCTAGCACTAACAAGCTCACCCCAACCACTTCCTGCTTAGTTTGTTCTTCATTTAGCGCACCTTAAAGCTCACCCAAACCACGTCCTGCTTAGTTTGTTCTTCATTTAGCGCACCTTAAAGCTCACCCAAACCACTTCCTGCTTAGTTTGTTCTTCATTTAGCGCACCTTAAAACTTACCCCAACCACTTCCTGCTTAGTTTATTCTTCAGTTAGCGCACCTTAAAACTTACCCCAACCACTTCCTGCTTAGTTTGTTCTTCATTTAGCGCACCTTAAAACTTACCCCAACCACTTCCTGCTTAGTTTATTCTTCAGTTAGCGCACCTTAAAACTTACCCCAACCACTTCCTGCTTAGTTTATTCTTCAGTTAGCGCACCTTAAAACTTACCCCAACCACTTCCTGCTTAGTTTATTCTTCAGTTAGCGCACCTTAAAGCTCAACCCAACCACTTCCTGCTTAGTTTGTTCTTCATTTAGCGCACCTTCAAACTCACCCAAACCACTTCCTGCTTAGTTTGTTCTTCAGTTAGCGCACCTTAAAGCTCACCCAAACCACTTCCCGGTCATGTCACTGTTGCTTTATTCAACAGTAATTTACCCTTTGTTTCTTGTCAATGTATTTGTGCTAATAATTGACACAGGAATTATTGGTTATTTTTCGGTGGTTTATTAGTGTAACCAGCCATTTTATTGTGGGTTTTTTGTTGGGTCTTATTGTTAATTTAAGAAGATGTAAAATATGTAATTTAAAACTATTTACAAAATCTTAGAAATTTTAAAATTTAACAAATAAATAATTTCCAACTATATACAAATAAACTGGGCCAGGACCAAGGACACTAATCTTCATCTTCTGTTGTCCCCAACGTGTCACGCATCGCGTGCAGATCAGCCACCAACTCAAGGACCCTCCGATTCAGCTCCGCCAGTCTTTGACGTGTGGTCCCTGTAACAATTTTTTGGCCACAAATTAGTAGGCTAACTATACATGTTTGGCACCTGTGGATTTAATGTTTATTAGTTTTACAAACCAAGAAAAGCGACATTTAATTATTTAAATTCATTAATCCAATGAAGTGGGCACAGGTAAGTCTGTCAAGTCATTAATCCAATAAAGTGGGCACAGGTAAGTCTGTCAAGTCATTAATCCAATGAAGTGGGCACAGGTAAGTCTGTCAAGTCATTACGCTAATGAAGTGGGCACAGGTAAGTCTGTCAAGTCCTTACGCTAATGAAAAGTGGGCACAGGTAAGTGTTCGAGTGCCATTGCCTAGGGCTTGATGGATTTGTGTGTTCAGGTCAAGTCACACAGAAATGTCACTAATGACATGAATACTTACTTGGTTGGTGGCCGATAGATGGCTCGTTGGGGACAACAGGATGTCCTTGGTCCTGGCTCTGCTGTGAAGAACTGCCTGTAGAAATTTAGAAAATATGCTCAGTTTTAAGGTCTGATTCAGCAGTCCTCCAATGATTTTTTTCAAGTCTGGGTCACATCACTCACCTTCTCCAGGTTCTTCTTCGACCATATCTGCTGCCTCCTCCTCCACTACCTCACCCGCTCCCGAAGCATCTTCAAAAAAAGAAACAAGGATTCAGTTTGTTGCTATCAGGAGCAAACATGTATATGTGTGTGCGTATACATGAAGAGTGACATACCAGAGGCTCCCGCATGCGTGGCAGGGTACGACTCCCTGCCCACGCTGTGCCGCCCCTCCTCTGTGGTAAGGTCCAGGGGCTGGTCTGAGGAGGCCACAGAGGAGGGGTCGGACCGTCGCCCTGGAGATCCACCACCTTCACTCCCAGCTGCAGAATCATGCAGCACTGGTCGGCCTCTGCGCCTCCGGGTGCGGCGAATTCGGTAATCCATTTCCAACACTAGAAAAGAAAAGGCATTCTAAGTAAAGGCCTACCTTCTGTCTTAGTTACATATTGCATGCAATCGCAATGTACTTACTTGGAAAATGGATTCCGAAGAACCTCCGCACCCGGGGCATGTGCAGCCGTTTGAGGTCCGACCAATGCTGCATGATCTGCGTGTGGGTGAAGGTGGTGTTGGTCTGCTGATGTATGGTCGAGATTATCTCCAGGGCGACGTTGCGTTTTTCAAATGTGTTGGGCAGGTAGTCGTACCTGCGCTCCAGCATGGTCTACAAAACAGAAAGAAAACATCGAATTTACTTCTAAATACCTATCAATATGTGTCAGCAATACATTTTTTGGTGTAATTACATTAACACACACACATTTCTAGTGTTCAGTAATTTCACAATCTGGCCTAAATGTTGTTTGGCACGTGTGTGGCGTGCCTTTGGTTGTGCATGTAGTTTATCACATTTTTACCAAAAGCCATTTATTCCTGCGCTTCCTTCACATGTAGAGCAGCATTTCCAAATCTAAGAAAAGTCCATCAAATACACTTACGAGCATGATGATCTCTTCTTGTTGGCGGGTGAAGATAGTGGGTGCCATCTTGCTTCTTGTTCTCGGCAGCAGATAAGTAATGCCCCAGCGCGTTCCGCACGGCCGTGCGAACGTACGCAATGCCTCAGCGGGTTCCGCACGGCCGTGCGAACGTACGTCACACGCTGGCTAGCTTACTTAAAGGTCCCTGCACACACAGCTGATTATTTTCAAAAATCAAAATGGCACCCAAAAAAACTCCTGGCAAAACTGGAAAGGAGCAAACGGGGAAGAAGGCAGCCAAGCGGCAGGAGCCTTCCGAAGGGCCCCAAAACCAGGTCGCAGCAGCCCAAAGCAAAATTACGGCCTAGTACCAAAACGCCGGCCCAGCCAACTACCAGCTATGGGCAAAAAAAGGAGCAGCCAGGCAAAGCAAAGACACAGGCCACAAAGGCTAGTATGGCTACTGGGCCAAAAACGGGTAAGAGGGTCCGAAGACCCACCCCACCCTGCCCCACTACAACACCCACAATAGTCCGCAGTAGGTCCCGCAGCCCCCCAAGAGGCAGAACCAGGTCCCGCAGCCCCCCTAGAGGCAGAACCAGGTCCCGCAGCCCCCATAGACGCCGCAGCAGGCCACGCAGCCCCCCTAGAGGCAGAACCAGGTCCCGCAGCCCCCCTAGATGCCGCAGCAGGCCACGCAGCCCCCCTAGAGGCAGAACCAGGTCCCGCAGCCCCCATAGACGCCGCAGCAGGCCACGCAGCCCACAAAGAGGCAGAACCAGGTCCCCAGGCAGCCCCCCTAGACGCCGCAGCAGGCCACGCAGCCCACAAAGAGGCAGAACCAGGTCCCCAGGCAGCCCCCTAGACGCCGCAGCAGGCCACGCAGCCCACAAAGAGGCAGAACCAGGTCCCCAGGCAGCCCCCCTAGACGCCGCAGCAGGCCACGCAGCCCACAAAGAGGCAGAACCAGGTCCCCAGGCAGCCCCCCTAGACGCCGAAGCAGGGCACGCAGCCCCCCTAGAGGCAGAACCAGGTCCCCAGGCAGCCCCCCTAGACGCCGCAGCAGGCCACGTAGCCCCCCAAGAGCCAGAACCAGGTCCCGCAGCCCCCCAAGAGTGGGCCAAAAAAAAAAACAGAAGAGGGTCGGCCCTGCAAGATCGCCCTCACCCTTGGTCCGCCCTACTACCTCCAAGGGCAGCACTACTTCAGCCTCAGAACGAAACTCTCCTGCTCGCCCACATTTGGCACCGGCACAGGTGGAAAGGCAAGGTTACTATGCCACATCAACACCTGGGACTTCTGTGGCCAGCC
The DNA here is from genome assembly GCA_027917425.1 of Gastrophryne carolinensis. Classification (NCBI taxonomy): domain Eukaryota; kingdom Metazoa; phylum Chordata; class Amphibia; order Anura; family Microhylidae; genus Gastrophryne; species Gastrophryne carolinensis. The sequence continues at coordinate 5,298,763 of CM051240.1, read as the reverse complement.
AGGCCAGAACACCCAGTCCCTTGCCCAGTCCTGGCCAATCCCCAGGCAGCCACCATTCCCTGCATTATCCCCCACAAACCCAGGCAAGGATGTCACCCCATTTGGATGACACCATGGAGGACCCACAACCCAAAACAACAGGGCGCACATTGCGAAGAGGGCAGTTGAGTGGGCGTTTTGGTGAGGGCCAAATTATGGCCTTGGCTAGTGGCCTGACCTTAGTTTATGATGAGCTATATGGGCGCAGATCCAAAAACACCACCAAACAGCGCAGAGCAAACATCTTGGCCGACCTAACCAGACAAGTGAATGCAGCGGGGGAAGAGTTAAAGGATGTTGTACAGATTCAGCGCAAGATATCGGACCTCAAATATGCTGCGCGGAAGAAAGAAAATCAAAGGCAGATTTACAGGTAAAAATGTTAGCTTTAGGATTAGACTGGATGTTGTATTGGCCACCTGGTTCTAAATTCACCTAACTATGTTTTGCAGCATGAAAACTGGAGGAGGTTTTCCCTCCAAACTCAAGTTGACCCCGGCTGAGGAGATGATTTTGGGATTGATGCATCCAGTCGCCGTCGAGGGCCACGCGGCCCTAAGGGACACAGATTCACCGACCCGTCCTGCAGGTGAGTAAGCTTTATGTGACCTTTACAATTAGTGAGCATGCACAATTAGACAGTAACACATCTGGGAAGCCAGGCACCTAGGCTGTGGCTTGTAGGGGATTTCTGTGTTGGGCCAGGGTGTGGCATGTGTGTGGCCACTTAACTTCTGATTTTTGGGCCACATACAAGACGTGAATGTACATTGAACCCGAGTGTAAAAGTTTGTTGGTTCCCATTAACCTGGCAGTTATGTCTTTACACTCCATGACATCACACACTTCAATCTTGATCTGTTGTCTACTTGTGTGCGAGCTGGGGTTGGTAAAAAATCAACAAACAGGCTTGGTTTGAATTAGGAAAACATACATTGCTAGGCCTCCCAAAAACCAGGTCCCTGCTATGTCCAGGCTGAGTGTGTACACTTAAACCGGACCTTCAGTGTGATTTAATGAAAAGGCCAAAGTCTGAAAAAACAGTTCCCCAGCATGTAAAATTACTATTTTTTTCAGTTTTAGTCACTAACTTATTATTCTTTCCCACACTGGCCTGCAACTCTGTCCAGGAATTTAGGATACGTGCGCCGCCATCTTGACTCAGAAGCATCACACTTACTGAGGAGAGAAGAGTGGGATAAGGTACAGGGGGGCGGCTTATAGCTGTTCTTTGCTCAAACAGAGCAGAGCTGGGGTCAGATAACGGTCACCAGTCCAAGAATGCAGAGCAGCACAGTCAGGAGGCACTTCCTGTTTGCAGGCTGCCTGATAAGATGGCGGCTTCCATAAGCCGCCATCTTGGATGTTTAAAGGCTCATAACATACAGTAGATGCAGGTAGGAAGATTTGTAATGTGGTCAATCTGTATGTACAGGGTGTGGGAAACATATAAGCTAGACTCTTAATCAGAGTGAAGGTCCGCTTTAATGGCCTATAAGGGATGTGGTCAGCCACAGAACAAGCTGAACTTGAATGTTTGGCTTAGTTGAGTTGAACAATGTTGAAGTAGTTATAGCCAAAAAAATATTAAAGATAATGGCATGGAAATTGAAGCTTATTTGGCCCCGTTGTTGAAGTGCCCATGACAGCTTTGACCCGTTAACTAATTCGGCATATGTCATTTGACCCGTCAACAATGCATAGGTGTGTGTTTACATAGTGTCTTTGCTTCTCATGCAGGCCACCATCATCGCTCAGCTACTGTGGAATCCACTGCCAGTTTGGACATGCCGTCAACTTCCGTGCAGCCTAGGAGGGAGGATCCGATATATTCGGTAAGTTTAGGGAGCAAATGTCGGTTAGCCATGTTACTTTGCATGTTACTACTAACAGATTGACATATGTAGTGGGCAAGCTAACATATAATTTGTCTCTGTCCATACAGACCCACACACTCATGGATGAAATCCAGGAGCTGGAGGAGGATGGATCCTTTATGTGCCCTTCAGAAGATCTACCCCTGGGCCAGAATCTGCAACTGGTCCAAAATGTTTCACCACCAACTCCGCAGCAGCAGAGGGAAGCTGGCTGCATGGTGGCTGCACATGATGGCCAGCATGCACAGACTGACAGTCAAGTCCCCAGTGTTCTCTCTGCTGTTGAGGATAGTGAAAGCATGCCTGTGTCTGTTGAGGGGCCCAGACCAACATCATCGGCACGACCCCGAACCAGGGGATTGGGGAGGCGGAATCCGCTACGGCGCAACCAGGGGAGGGGCATGGCAATTTTGGACGCATGGCACCACGAGAGGGTTACCTTCCAGCACCAAAACCAAAGGAACCGAGAGGCACTGCATGGCCGGATCGAGACCCTAAATACTACATTACAGGCTGTGCATACAGAATTGCGGACCCTCAACAGCCACATGGAGACTGCCAACAATGACAACCGTGCCTACAGGGGTGAAATGGTAACTATCATGCGCAACATTTTGGACAAGTTGCAGATTCAGAATGCCACACAGGCCCACGTTAGGTCCAATCAGCAAGGGCCACCACCTGGGTACTATGGCCATCACCCATATTAATGTCTCCACACCATGAATCTGTACAACATCTTTGCTCTAAATCCCCCCTGTATTGACTTGTCTGGTGAGGCAAACCAAGATACCCTTGGTGTATGCCTTGGGTTGTGTGTTTTTGATTTGCGCCCATATAGCTCCTTAGAGTGGTGAGGTAGGCCACTAGCCAAGGCCATATCTGAATCCTCACTGAACGTGCCACTCAAGCTTCTACACCTGTACCAGGTTTACACCTGTGGCAGTGGCAAATGTTGGCAAGCAGGATTTTTTTTTTATTTAATTATTGGCATGGTTGATCTAACCATTTCTACTTTGTTGTTACATATATTTTGTTTGCAAATTGGAGTGAGCAGCAACTCCAAGTTTGTGCTATTATTTTTAAGAAATAAACAGTTAAAGACACCTGTGGCTCATAAATTTTATTGTCTCTTTTTTTGGAGTCACAGAGAAATATATACTTGGACATTCACACAGTTCACACATCCAAAAAAGAGAGTTGGAAAGCATTAGGCCTGTGGTGAGTAATTACTTCATTACTTAGTTGAACACAACAAACATAACGAAACATACACAAAGGGAAATAAAACTAAATCAACAACACAATGTTAAACAAAGGCCAATACAGGTTAAATTAAGCAAAATGGGTCGCGATCAAATTAGTACGCACACTTTGGCCGGACACACTACTGTGTGTGTCCAGAAATGAGTCCTCCTGGTCTTCGCTGGGTGGAGAGGGAGCCAAATCTACATACCGGGGGACCCGTTGTGAAATTGCAAAATTGTGCAGAACAGCACAGGCCATTATTATGTCTATGACCTTTTTCGGATCATATTGCAGGGCGCCCCCGGTATGATCCAAACAACGAAACCTAGGCCCTTATTCATCAAGCGATAGCGCCAGGTAGTGTCCGACGAGCGCCAGGTAGCGGCAGCTAACGGCGACTACCGACTCAAGTACGCCCGGCGGCGCTCACAATGACGCATTTATCAAGCAAAATGAGGCTAGCGCCGGTGAGAGCGACGGCTAGCGCGGCATTCATCATGAAGCCGCCTGGACCGAACAGCGCCGCTGCAAATTCCCTCACAGCGCCAGGTATGAGCTGTCGCTCCCTGGCGATGTCCAATGCATTTCAATGGAGCAATCTATAATAATTCATGATTAATTGCTAATAATTTTTTTTTTTTTTTTTAATGTCAAAAAATCGGAGAACACTTCTGCAATGTTAGGATTTATTTTTAAGTACAAAAAAAAAAAAATATGTGCAGAATTGATCTAACAGGTCTGAGATTAATGTATTCATATTACAAAATGATTCTAAAAACATGTAAAATGTTACATTCAAAAAATATGGTTGTTTAGGGGTTAAAAACTAGTTAATACAGATCGCCGCCAGCGCTCTGGGGTTTAAACAAGGAATGGACAGCGACAGCACATTCGGGGCGTGATTTTTTGATGAATATGAAGCTAGCCGTTCGCTCTGGCTATTCGTTGTCAGGCGCTCACATACAACGCTGGACCTGTGAAACAGCGACCCCCCAGCCCGTATTCAACATTACCGCACACCGACTGAGTCGCTGTCATCAAGCTAATGCCAGCCAAGCACAGCGAATACTGGCTGGCGCTGAAAAAATCACGCTACAGTCGCTCATCTGTCGCTACCTGGCGCTATTGATGAATCGGCCTCCTAGTCTTCAAAAGACCAAAGGCCCTCTCTACCACAGCCCTGGTCTTGCGGTGCGAACAGTTGTAGGCATCCTGGGAGGCATCCTGGGGCTGGAGTACTGGCGTCAAGAGCCACGGCAGCAGCGGGTATCCTGAATCACCTTATACATAAGATTAGCAAAAAAAACATGTAAGACCATCAAGGCACCAGCAACATCAATAGGAGGCAACATTTGCCACTGTCCCAGTCCCAAACTAAACATATGTCCTAGAGGTTTACAAAAGGACAACATACAAAGAGTGAGGATGATGGACAATCATACATAAGGATCCCAGCTCTGGGTTTCCAAGTGTGCTTAGGATGTAGGTTTGCCTGACCCCTTATATGCTTTGTGTGAGACCAAAACAGCAGAAACACGCCACATGCACTTTATCCCGCTCTACTCTCGTGTGGAAGTGCAAACCAGCTAAGCAAAGATGGGTCCTAAACTATGCTAAAGTTAAGTGCACTAAACGCTTGGTTGGTTAATAACTAACATTCAAGTGTGGTTTAACATGGCCAGAAGGTTGTTTAAGGTGTAAGTTTTGCAGACATTACTGCAAAATGCTAATTAAAAACCAACATCCACAACTACATTATGTGGTTTATGTTAACTTACCAAGGAGCCATGCACCGGAAAATTCCCCAGACTCAAACCGTCGGTACAATCCTGATCGTCTAAGGATGTACGCATCATGGGCTGAGCCTGGGTAGCCGGCGAGGACGCTAAGGAACCGCATGTCCGGGGCCACCACTGCCTGCACATTCAAGGAGTGGCCCATTTTGCGGTTCCTGGTAAAAAAGGAACACAATAAAACATTAGGAAGGCATTTTGTAAAAATAACACACACATTTCGATCAGGAGGGAGCATTACAAGGAGGGACCATTACAAGGAGGGACCCTTACAAGGAGGGAGCATTACAAGGTGGGACCATTACAAGGAGGGACCATTACAAGGAGGGACCATTACAAGGTGGGACCATTACAAGGAGGGACCATTACAATGAGGGTCCATTACAAGGTGGGACCATTACAAGGAGGGACCATTACAAGGAGGGACCATTACAAGGAGGGACCATTACAAGGAGGGTTAACCAAAAATTGAAAAAATCTTCAAAATGTAAAGACTTACCTGTATATGTACTCGTCGGCAGCCGGAGGCACCAGGGCGACGTGGGTACAGTCAATGGCACCAATGACGTTGGGCATGTCGGCGATATTATAAAAACCAAGCTTAATGGCGTTTCTGGCTACCATATCATCTGGGAAAAAAATATATTTGGGTGTTAGGGTAGCCATGCCTTCCAAAAAATGTGATAGTGCGCGGCTCAGCGTAGGCTGTGAGATCCCCACGGAGAGGGCACCCAGCCTCTGGAACGAGCCGTTCGCCAAAAATTGCAGGCAGCCAAGCATCTTGGTCATACCTGAAATTGCTTGCCCCTTCCTTGTGGTGCGGGCTAACCATGGCCGCAGCTCACTATATAATTTATGGAGGGAAGCGCGATTAAGCCTGGTCAGCTCGAACAGCTCAACGTCATGCATGCCATTGATGTTCATGCGTCGCGGCCGGTGCAATCTGGCCTCTGACCTCAGGATCACATCAATGCCAAACAGAAGAAGAGCTTGATGCTCTTCAAAGTCACTCTCCATCACGCTTGGCTGCCTAGTCCCGAGGTCAAAAAGGTGCCGTAAGACGCTCGACAAGGAAATGACTATATGGGCGTCGGAATACTTGGCAATCAGCTCTCTGAATTAATCGCCAGCCCATTGCAATGACGTAAATGATTTGACCGATCGAAACATTTACGATTTCGAAGGAAAAAAGTCCCGAAGTAGCGTAAAACCACAAATTTAAGTTCGATGGACGAACGAACATATACGTCTATGTTCGAACGTTCGTGCGAGTCGAAAATGCCCAAAAAAAAAGGAAAAAATGACAAACACCCAACAAAACTTTCAATTGCAAATATGAACATAATGACATTTGGGATTTTGAATCGAGCCTAATGTCTGGAGGGAGACAAATCTGGTGGACGTCCCAGATACAGTATAAAATAATAACCCAGTCAAGTAACTGATTGGTGGTTATTTGGCACCCACCCACTTACTGGAACATCAGATCGAGTCCCTTGTGCCCCCCTTGTGCGGGTGCATGCTGCTTTGCCATTCTGGGCAGGGGGTAATGTAGTCGCCCGTAGTTCCAGTAGAAAACAGTTCCCTGCATTGAGCTGCCAGCGGCTGTGCTTGGTGGCATATGTGCAGTGACAGCTCTGCACCCATCACTATATCGTTGCTGGTGGCGGCTTTGCTGCTCTAGGCTCTCCATCCTGCCCTGTGGTGGCTTTGGTTGTCCAGGCACAGAGATGCACCCCCACTGCCGCTGATAGCTTTGTTGCCTGCCCTGCGGCCCGTCAGACCAAAGACCAAAAAGCCTTCTGGACCAGACCATAACCAAAAGGTTGGTGGAGGCCCCCTTTGCAGGGCAAGTGGTGGAGGCCCCGGGGCACACCCCCCGTGTGCTGCAAGACCTAAATGTGTAAATGTTTCCAGGTGAAGCCGAGAAGAAGTCGGTGAAAATATCAGTGAGAATCATCCGGGAGCAGAAGATACAAACACAAAGTTCAGATCTTTTCTCGTTGCTGATTCAGGACATAACAAGTTTTATTATGTATGTGGCATAAAAAAGTACGAAGCAGATGCAGCAACATCTCCCCAGTCATTGCGTCATGTCTTAGGAGGCCACATTGTAACGAGACACCGGGGGGTTTGTGCCGGGGATCTCAGGACACTTTGCAGCTCTTATATACGACAGGTGCTGGGTGCTAAATTTGTCATTGTCCTGACCCCCTGTATAGAGCTGTAGACACTGACCCCAATCTGGCCCAATAATAGAGCCGTGGGTATCATGTGACCCAGTGCCCCTGCCAACCAGCACCCAGCTGATGTCCCTCTTTCCTCCCGGAGCCACCCCACAGCTTCCTCATCATAAATCCCCGGAATATCCAGGTGAGTGTATTTCACGGGTTAGGATTTGTTTTATTTTCTGCTTCTGTATCTGTACAGAATTGTAGAAAAGCTGCAATAAATGGTGAGAATCCCGCGTGGTCCCTCCATAGTCCCGGCACACCGAGCGCTGCTTCCTCTGTCATGTCGCTGTGTAACATAACGCTGGCATTTCTCATTCATTCCGGCATTTTCTATCCCAGTCACCATTGTAAATGGTGTCTTATAAAAGTCATTGTGTCATGTGTAGGATGCGCGCCCCTATCTTCCCCCCCATCTCTAGTGTCACTCGTCATTTTCATGTGACGTTTCTCCCTCATCTTTCCCGCCAGAGATTTTTCACTTTCCTGCCCCGACTGCTGGCAGGGAAAACCCAAGCCGAGGATGGAAAGGAAGAAGGTGAGTGTCAGAAGGAGAGTGAGGAGGAGCTGAGTGTCAGGAGGTGAGTGTCAGGAGGTGAATGAGGAGGAGCTGAGTGTCAGGAGGTGAGTGAGGAGGAGGTGAATGTCAGGAGGTGAGTGTCAGGAGGTGAGTGTCAGGAGGTGAGTGTCAGGAGGTGAGTGAGGAGGAGGTGAGTGTCAGGAGGTGATTGTCAGGAGGTGAGTGAGGAGGAGGTGAGTGTCAGGAGGTGAGTGTCAGGAGGTGAGTGAGGAGGAGGTGAGTGTCAGGAGGTGAGTGTCAGGAGGTGAGTGTCAGGAGGTGAGTGTCAGGAGGTGAGTGAGGAGGAGGTGAGTGTCAGGAGGTGAGTGTCAGGAGGTGAGTGAGGAGGAGGTGAGTGTCAGGAGGTGAGTGTCAGGAGGTGAGTGTCAGGAGGTGAGTGTCAGGAGGTGAGTGAGGAGGAGGTGAGTGTCAGGAGGTGAGTGTCAGGAGGTGAGTGTCAGGAGGTGAGTGCCAGGAGGTGAGTGTCAGGAGGTGAATGAGGAGGAGCTGAGTGTCAGGAGGTGAGTGAGGAGGAGGTGAATGTCAGGAGGTGAGTGTCAGGAGGTGAGTGTCAGGAGGTGAGTGTCAGGAGGTGAGTGAGGAGGAGGTGAGTGTCAGGAGGTGATTGTCAGGAGGTGAGTGAGGAGGAGGTGAGTGTCAGGAGGTGAGTGTCAGGAGGTGAGTGAGGAGGAGGTGAGTGTCAGGAGGTGAGTGTCAGGAGGGGAGTGTCAGGAGGTGAGTGTCAGGAGGTGAGTGAGGAGGAGGTGAGTGTCAGGAGGTGAGTGTCAGGAGGTGAGTGAGGAGGAGGTGAGTGTCAGGAGGTGAGTGTCAGGAGGTGAGTGTCAGGAGGTGAGTGTCAGGAGGTGAGTGTCAGGAGGTGAGTGTCAGGAGGTGAGTGAGGAGGAGGTGAGTGTCAGGAGGTGAGTGTCAGGAGGTGAGTGTCAGGAGGTGAGTGTCAGGAGGTGAGTGCCAGGAGGTGAGTGTCAGGAGGTGAGTGAGGAAGAGGTGAGTGTCAGGAGGTGAGTGTCAGAAGGTGAGTGAGGAGGAGGTGAGTGTCAGGAGGTGAGTGAGGAGGAGGTGAGTGTCAGAAAGGTGAGTGAGGAGGAGGTGAGTGTCAGGAGGTGAGTGTCAGAAGGTGAGTGAGGAGGAGGTGAGTGTCAGGAGGTGAGTGAGGAGGAGGTGAGTGTCAGGAGGTGAGTATCAGAAGGTGAGTGAGGAGGAGGTGAGTGTCAGGAGGTGAGTGTCAGGAGGTGAGTGTCAGGAGGTGAGTGTCAGGAGGTGAGTGTCAGGAGGTGAGTGAGGAGGAGGTGAGTGTCAGGAGGTGAGTGTCAGAAGGTGAGTGAGGAGGAGGTGAGTGTCAGGAGGTGAGTGTCAGGAGGTGAGTGTCAGGAGGTGAGTGTCAGGAGGTGAGTGTCAGGAGGTGAGTGTCAGGGGGTGAGTGTCAGGAGGTGAGTGAGGAGGAGGTGAGTGTCAGGAGGTGAGTGTCAGGGGGTGAGTGTCAGGAGGTGAGTGAGGAGGAGGTGAGTGAGGAGGAGGTGAGTGAGGAGGAGGTGAGTGTCAGGAGGTGAGTGTCAGGGGGTGAGTGTCAGGAGGTGAGTGAGGAGGAGGTGAGTGTCAGGAGGTGAGTGAGGAGGAGGTGAGTGTCAGGAGGTGAGTGAGGAGGAGGTGAATGTCAGGAGTTGAGTGCCAGGAGGTGAGTGTCAGGAGGTAAGTCAGGAGGTGAGTGAGGAGGAGCTGAGTGTCAGGAGGTGAGTGAGGAGGAGGTGAGTGTCAGGAGGTGAGTGTCAGGGGGTGAGTGTCAGGAGGTGAGTGAGGAGGAGGTGAGTGCCAGGAGGTGAGTGTCAGGAGGTGAGTGTCAGGGGGTGAGTGTCAGGAGGTGAGTGTCAGGAGGTGAGTGTCAGGGGGTGAGTGTCAGGAGGTGAGTGAGGAGGAGGTGAGTGCCAGGAGGTGAGTGTCAGGAGGTGAGTGTCAGGAGGTGAGTGTCAGGAGGTGAGTGTCAGGAGGTGAGTGAGGAAGAGGTGAGTGTCAGGAGGTGAGTGTCAGAAGGTGAGTGAGGAGGAGGTGAGTGTCAGGAGGTAAGTCAGGAGGTGAGTGAGGAGGAGGTGAGTGCCAGGAGGTGAGTGTCAGGAGGTGAGTGTCAGGAGGTGAGTGTCAGGGGGTGAGTGTCAGGAGGTGAGTGTCAGGAGATGAGTGAGGAGGAGGTGAGTGCCAGGAGGTGAGTGTCAGGAGGTGAGTGTCAGGAGGTGAGTGTCAGAAGGTGAGTGAGGAGGAGGTGAGTGTCAGAAGGTGAGTGTCAGGAGGTGAGTGAGGAGGAGGTGAGTGCCAGGGGGTGAGTGTCAGGAGGTGAGTGTCAGGAGGTGAGTGTCAGGAGGTGAGTGCCAGGAGGTGAGTGTCAGGAGGTGAGTGGGGAGGAGTTGAGTGCCAGGAGGTGAGTGTCAGGAGGTGAGTGTCAGAAGGTGAGTGAGGAGGAGGTGAGTGTCAGGTGGTGAGTGTCAGGAGGTGAGTGTCAGAAGGTGAGTGAGGAGGAGGTGAGTGTCAGGTGGTGAGTGTCAGGAGGTGAGTGTCAGGAATAGAGATGAGTGAATCAAATCTGACAAATCCAAATCCGTTACTATTGTCAGGGAAAATTTAATTCTAAATGAATCCGAATACCACCGCGAATCGCTTCCTTAAACTCCATCTAAAATGGTGGATCTATATGTCAGGACATGTCCCATGGGGCAAAGAATCCTGGGTAGGTATCACATGCAGCCTATTGCTGCAGAACGAGTCAGGGACAGATAGAGCCAGAGACAGATAGAACCAGAGACAGATAGAGCCAGAGATAGATAGAGCCAGGGACAGATAGAGCCAGGGACAGATAGAGCCAGAGACAGATAGAACCAGAGACAGATAGAGCCAGAGATAGATAGAGCCAGGGACAGATAGAGCCAGGGACAGATAGAGCCAGAGACAGATAGAACCAGAGACAGATAGAGCCAGAGACAGATAGAGCCAGGGACAGATAGAGCCAGAGACAGATAGAACCAGAGACAGATAGAGCCAGAGATAGATAGAGCCAGGGACAGATAGAGCCAGGGACAGATAGAGCCAGGGACAGATAGAGCCAGGGACAGATAGAGCCAGGGACAGATAGAGCCAGGGACAGATAGAGCCAGGGAGAGATAGAGCTAGGGACAGATAGAGCCAGGGACAGATAGAGCCAGGGACAGATAGAGCCAGAGACAGATAGAGCCAGTGACAGATAGAGCCAGAGACAGATAGAGCCAGGGACAGATAGAGCCAGAGACAGATAGAGCCAGGGAGAGATAGAGCCAAGGACAGATAGAGCCAGGGAGAGATAGAGCCAGAGACAGATAGAGCCAGGGACAGATAGAGCCAGGGACAGATAGGGCCAGGGACAGATAGAGCCAGGGACAGATAGAGCCAGGGAGAGATAGAGCCAGAGACAGATAGAGCCAGTGACAGATAGAGCCAGAGACAGATAGAGCCAGGGAGATATAGAGCCAAGGACAGATAGAGCCAGTGACAGATAGAGCCAGAGACAGATAGAACCAGGGACAGATAGAGCCAGAGACAGATAGAGCCAGGGAGAGATAGAGCCAGGGACAGATAGAGCCAGGGACAGATAAAGCCAGGGAGAGATAGACCCAGGGACAAATAGAGCCAGGGACAGATAGAGCCAGGGAGAGATAGAGCCAGTGACAGATAGAGCCAGGGACGAATAGAGCCAGAGAGAGATAGAGACAGGGACAGATAGAGCCAGGGACAGATAGAGCCAGGGAGAGTTAGAGCCAGGGAGAGATAGAGGCATGGAGAGTTAGAGCCAGGGAAAGATAGAGCCAGGAACAGATAGAGGCAGGGAGAGTTAGAGCCAGGGAGATATAGAGCCAGGGAGATATAGAGCCAGGGACAGATAGAGCCAGGGACAGTTAGAGCCAGGGAGAGATAGAGCCAGGGACAGATAGAGCCAGGGACAGATAGAGCCAGGGAGAGTTAGAGCCAGGGAGAGATAGAGGCATGGAGAGTTAGAGCCAGGGAAAGATAGAGGCATGGTGAGTTAGAGCCAGGGAAAGATAGAGCCAGCAACAGATAGAGGCAGGGAGAGTTAGAGCCAGGGAGATATAGAGCCAGGGACAGATAGAGCCAGGGACAGATAGAGGCAGGGAGAGTTAGAGCCAGGGAGAGATAGAGCCAGAGAGAGTTAGAGGCAGGGAGAGTTAGAGCCAGGGAGAGTTAGAGCCAGGGAGAGATAGAGCCAAGGACAGATAGAGCCAGGGACAGATAGAGGCAGGGAGAGTTAGAGCCAGGGAGAGATAGAGCCAGAGAGAGTTAGAGGCAGGGAGAGTTAGAGCCAGGGAGAGAAAGAGCCAGGGAGAGATAGATCCAAGGACAGATAGAGCCAGGGAGAAGGAAAGACAGAAAAAGAAAAAGACAGGACGAGAAAGAGAGAGGAAGAGAAAGAGACAGGGAGAGCCAGTGACAGAGAGAGACAGAGAGTGTGTTTGCATTTGCTTTCGTGCCCAGATCTTTCAAGCCTATTTAGTGTTACTACAGATCACACACACACCTGCCTATTTAGCTTTTCCTTTTCCACAAAAACCACATTTTAAAACTTTCTGTAGTGCTTTTAAATCACTTTTACCAGGGGCATCCCATTGCAGGCCATGATGTGACAGTGTGTTTGCATTTGCTTTTATCACGGGCACCCGTCTATATTGCTTTTGCTTTTCCACAAAAAGGACTTTTTAAAGTTTGTTGTAGTGCAATTAACTAACTTTGAGCATGGGGCATCCCATTTCAGGCAATCTGACAGTGTGTTTGCATTTGGTTTTATCTTCAAGTGCTGATGGGCTAATTAGTGTGAAAGGCCAGACACCTGCTGCTGTTGTGTAAAAAAGGGGGACTTTTGTGCACACACTAAGAGTGAGGACAAACTGACCTACTACAGAAACATCCTAAATAGTCAGTTGGCCGATGCCTATCTGCGCCATCGTCCATCCTCACGCAGGTCTTACTCAGGGGGGCCCTCTGTGCTCACCTTCCACTGTCATGGCTGCTGGGGAGGGGTGGGGTGGCAGGAGCAGTAGCAGCTCCATCAGCAGCAGCCTGAGTCTACAGTCTCTAATGAGTAGCTTTCTTCAGCCGCATAGTGAGGCAATTCATGAGCAGCAGGAAGACCTGCAGCAGGGCCTGAACCAGCAGGTGGTGGCATACCTTGACATGACCATACCAACACACCTTGAGGACCCGCTGGGCTTCTGGGCAGCCAAACTTAACTTGTGGCTGCAACTAGCAGAGTTTGCCCTGGGAAAGCTGTCCTGCCAGGCCAGTAGTGTGCCATCAGAGCGGGTGTTTAGTGTGGCAGGGGCCATAGTAATGCCAAGTAGAACTCGTCTGTCCATGAAAAATGTGGAGAGACTGACCTGTGTGAAGATCAGGCATGAATCAGCCAGGATTTCCACCCACCAATAGCTGATGCATGTGAGTAGATTGATCGTGGTGCCACACCAACACTTCACAAATACAGATAGTGCAAAACAGATTTACATCGCTGCTCGCCAGTTAAAGACATTCCTCTACATCAGACCACAAGTAATTATTGAGGAAATGCATTACGTAAAACATTTTTATATGTTCTACTCATGCTGCTGCCAACTCCAGCGTGTGTCTTTCAGGCAATGAATTAGCTCTTCATGATACTGCCAACTCCAGTGTGTCTTTCAGGCAATATATGGGCTCCTCACGCTGCTGTCAACTCCAGGGTGTGTTTTTCAGGCAATATATGGGCTCCTCATGCTGCTACCAACTCCAGCGTGTGTCTATCAAGCAATATATGGGCTCCTTATGCTGCTGCTAACTCCAGGGTGTGTCTTTCAGGCAATGAATTAGCTCTTCATGATACTGCCAACTCCAGTGTGTCTTTCAGGCAATATATGGGCTCCTCATGCTGCTGTCAACTCCAGGGTGTGTTTTTCAGGAAATATATGGGCTCCTTATGCTGATGCCAACTCCAGGGTTTCTTTCAAGCAATATATGGGCTCCTTATGCTGATACCAACTCCAGGATGTCTTTCAGGCAATATATGGGCTCCTCATGATGCTGCCAACTCCAGTGTGTCTTTCAGGCAATATATTAACTCCTCATGCGGCTGCCAACTCCAGGGTGTGCCTTTCTGGCAATACATGGGCTCCCCTTCCTTCTTTTAACTTCAGTGTGTTTTTCAGGCACTATATATGGGCTCGCCGTGCTGCTGCCAACTCCAGGATGTGTTTTTCCGGCAATATATGGACTCCTCATGCTGATGCCACCTCCAGTGTAGGGTTTCTTTCAGGCAATATATGGGCTTCTCTTGATGCTGCTAACTCTAGTGTGTGTCTTTCAGGCAATATTTGGACTCCCTGTGCTGCTGTCAACTCCAGGGTGTGTCTTTCAGGCAATATATGGACTCCTTATGCTGCTGTCAACTCCAGGGTGTTTTTTTCAGGCAATATATGGGCTCCTTATGCTGCTGTCAACTCCAGGGTGTGTTTTTCCGGCAATATATGGGCTCCTCATGCTGATGCCACCTCCAGTGTAGGGTTTCTTTCAGGCAATATATGGGCTTCTCTTGATGCTGCTAACTCTAGTGTGTGTCTTTCAGGCAATATATGGACTCCCTGTGCTGCTTTCAACTCCAGGGTGTGTCTTTCAGGCAATATATGGGCTCCTTATGCTGCTGCCTACTCCAGGGTGTGTTTTTCAGGCAATATATGGGCTCCTCATGCTGCTGCCAACTCCAGCGTGTGTCTATCAAGCAATATATGGGCTCCTTATGCTGCTGCCAACTCCAGGGTGTGTCTTTCAGGCAATAATGAGCTCTTCATGATACTGCCAACTCCAGTGTGTCTTTCAGGCAATATATGGGCTCCTTATGCTGATGCCAACTCCAGCTTTACTGGATAGATGGGCAAAACTGTGGAAACTAGAGTTTAATGTCTCTAAATGTAAAATCATGCACTTGGGTAGAAGGAATCCCTGCTCTGAGTACCGTATGGGCAGCACTGTGTTAGCCAGGACCTCGGAGGAGAGAGATTTAGGGGTACTGATTACTGATAGCTGCAAGATGAGTGGACAGTGTAGCCAGGCAGTGGGAAAAGCAAGCAGGATGCTCAGCTGCATAGCTTGAGGCATCACCAGTAGGAAGAGGGAGGTTGTGATGCCGCTGTATAGAGCCCTGGTGAGGCCACAGCTAGAATACTGTGTGCAGTTCTGGAGACCTCCCCTGCAAAAAGACATTATTCAAATAGAACGTGTCCAAAGGCAGGCAACGAAAATGGTGGAAGGACTTAAACGTAAAACTTATCAGGAGAGACTTAAAGAACTTAATTTGTACAGTCTGGAGGAAAGAAGGGAGAGGGGGGACATGATGGAGACCTTTAAATATGTGAAAGGATTGAATAAGGTTCAGGAGGGAAGTGTTTTTAAGAAGAAGCTTAATGATAGAACAAGGGGGCACAACCTGAAGCTAGTCGGGGGGAAGATCAGGAGCAATGTTAGAAAATATTATTTTACAGAAAGAGTAGTAGATGCTTGGAACAAACTTCCAGCAGAGGTAGTTGAAAAATCAACAGTCACTGAATTTAAACATGCCTGGGATAAGCACACATCTATCCTAAGATAAAGAGTACATACAGTATACACATAAGGGCAGACTAGATGGACCGTATGGTCTCCTTCTGTCGTCAATCTTCTATGTTTCTATGTTTCTATGTAGGGTTTCTTTCAGGCAATATATGGGCTCCTTATGCTGATGCCAACTCCAGGGTTTCTTTCAGGCAATATATGGGCTCCTCATGCTGATACCAACTCCAGGATGTCTTTCAGGCAATATATGGGCTCCTCATGATGCTGCCAACTCCAGGGTGTGTCTTTCTGGCAATACATGGGCTCCCTTTGCTTCTGTCAACTCCAGTGTGTCTTTCAGACAATATATGGGCTCCTCATGCTGATGCCAACTCCAGGGTAGGGTGTCTTTCAGGCAATATATGGGCTTCTCTTGATGCTGCTAACTCCAGTGTGTGTCTTTCAGGCAATATATGGGCTCCTTATGCTGATAACAACTCCAGGGTGTCTTTCAGGCAATATGTGGACTCCCCGTGCTGCTGCCAACTCCAGTGTGTGTCTTTCAGGCAAGAAATGGGCTCCTCATGCTGATGCCACCTCAAGACTCTGTCATTGTGCCACTCTGCGACAGCGATTCAAATAGCGATGCCTCTGATCTGCATGTCATACTTCTTTACAGTATTATTTCACTAATCCAGCACACATCCTATGTATGTTACAGCAAGGCAAAATGTTCTACAACACTACTGAGGATTTCAATAGGCCAGAAATAGCTGTTTTTAATAGCGGACCGAAACTAATTTTTCCGGAAAATTTGTCAATTCGTCTGAATCAAATTTTTCAAGAATTCACTCATCTCTAGTCTGGAAGTGAGTGTCAGGGGGTGAGTGTCAGTCTCTTGTCAGCTTCCCATCACTTGAATTTTAAAGGCCAGCAACAAAAATGGTTGAAGGACTTAAACTCAGGAGGAGGTAAAGAACTTAATCTGTACAGTCTGGAGGAAAGAAGGGAGAGGGGGGACATGATGGAGACCTTTATATATGTCACAGGAGGGAAGTGGACCAAAACCCAGGATTTTGTGTGAAATCCTCCAGATCACCGAGTGCAACTCACCTCCTCCCAGGTCTACGGTGCATGTGTGGCCACACTTCCAATCAGCATGCTCAGATTGTCTGACATCATGTCATCTGAGCCTTTTTCTAATGCCAGCCACTCGGAGCGCGCTGGAGGTCGCATCCCCCCTCTTCTCTAACAGACATGTGCCCTGTTAAAGGGATATCGGGGATGTGGATGTGGCTCGCACATGCGCCAATTGACTGAGAAAGAAGGTAAGTGTATGGGGCGTCCTGGAGGGTTTCGGTTAGCGGGGAATCACGATTTTGAATGCCCCCAGGGGGAGGGAAT
The DNA here is from genome assembly GCA_027917425.1 of Gastrophryne carolinensis. Lineage (NCBI taxonomy): Eukaryota > Metazoa > Chordata > Amphibia > Anura > Microhylidae > Gastrophryne > Gastrophryne carolinensis. Next base: position 5,282,007 of record CM051240.1, on the reverse strand, counting down.
CGATCGGCCTGGAAATATGATCACGGTGGGTTTTGGTCCACTTTAACAGAGAGGAGAATGATGAGTAGTTGCCTGTGGCTCACAGACCACATCCTACATGGCTCGCCATTTATCTCGCTAGTCTTGAACACTTGTGGAGGTCGGACGGTTTAAGCTCAGGGATACACGGAGCTCAGGACCAGGGTCCAAAAAGACCTACTTACCTGTTTCCAGGCTGATATAAGTTAGGTGACACTGGCTGTCCTGTCCTGTATCTCTCTGCACCAGTCCTTGGCTACATTTGGGTTTTATGTTCCTTTTTTATTCTTTTTATGTCTTCCATTAGCTCTACATGTTTCTAAGCCAGAGAAATGTCCAATCACAGTGACGCCCTTTGTTGCACATGTTTGAGATCAGAGAAGAGTCACTAAAATGAAATAACAGAGAAGCCGGAACCTCCTTGTCAGTAAGTCCAACGTTTCAGGGCTTTAATTCCCCTTCATCAGGGGGCAGCATTAAAGCCCTGAAACGTTGGACTTACTTACAAGCAACGGCGCATTCCAGCTTATGGATTTGTATTGATTGCATTTGCATAATACAAGCTTTCATGAACTAACGAGGTGCCGGCCTTTTCTGTTACATCATGGATAAGCGGGGCCACCACTAGCCACTGCACCCGGACATAATACTGGGTAAGAGCTCCTCTACCGGTACATATTTGAAGTGTCAAAATGGTGGCATGAACAATCTAAATTTGACATGTAAACCAATGGGTGGGGTAGGCTGGGTATAGGGAGACTCTAGGGTTTGTGGCCAGTTGGGCCACATTGAATCCCCGTCCCCTTAGTCTCCCTCTCAGCCCCAGTAACGTGTGTTTCTACAGAAAATATCTGGTTTTAAATCTCTACTACATCACTTTTTTTTTTTACTGTTTATTTTGTTTGAATGAATAGACAAGAGAAATCGAAGAGTGTAGTGCGGGAACATAACATATAGGCGTACAGCATAAAACTATACAACCAATCCGGGGCTGGCTTCTTGTCCGCCTTTTCCATCCGCCACTCTCCTCCCTTGACGTCGTTATCTTACCATACCCTGGAAGGCCGAGAGGGCAGAGAACTCCCCATCTTCCCTTACCCAGTATTCTGGAGGGCTTGGCTCCTATTTATCAGACGGTCACTGTCATTGATGTAAGTGGTGTTTGTCGTATAGCGGCAGCACCACCTGAGAATCTATCCATTTATCCTATGTAGGGCTACATTCGCCAGCCCATTGCCCAACTGGATATGTCACCTGACCGTGCCGCAGGGAAAGTAGGTAGGTAGATCGAGGTGCTCGCGAGTCAGGTTGGGTAAGGAAAAGAGAAATGGGGGTTTGTTCTGCCCTGAAAGAGGGAACCAAAATGTGCCTGCTTAGTTTTACCCTTCAAATAAAAGTGTGCTTGCAGGTATGTGTATATACAAATTGTTTATTCATGCAAGTTGTTCACAAAAAATAGTGGTGTGAAAAACAAAAAACTCAATTTCTTACATTAATGTTTACATAATGGAATATGTTGCATCGTGAAAGGTTCTGTAGCACATATACATATGCTTAGTGGTTTTAATCGCTTAATGCCCAGCTGTTAGTCCATTATAAGCTGGGAAAGTTTGTGTATAAAGAAAGAGGAGGTGCTCTGTGCCTTTCACTTTCCATAGAGTCCTTTTCCTGTTGGGACCCCGTTTGTAGCAAGGTGTCCGCTGTTGAGTTTAGTGCCTCTCGTTTGCAGCAATGCATACGCGTTTCGCTTAAACGTAGTTTCTTCAGTGCATTATTCTGGTGGGGGTACATGGAGGGGGGTGAGTAGTGTTGCCCTGATTGGGGGAGAAAAGGAAAATACATACAGACATAGTGCGATGTTTACTCACTGTGTGCAAGTGGGTGGGCTTGTGTCCGCTATCTTTTTAAGCTAAAGCTGTATCATTATGGAGGGTTTCCTCCTGTTGAAAATAGGAGGAGGGATTTTAGTTTTCATCCCTCTGGTTATTTTTGGTGTATAGATAAGAATTTACCTTAGTCCTTTTTCTTTTTTTTCTTAAAGAAATACTACAGTGCTGGCATAGTACCTCTGGGACTACGAATACGAATTTTCCCCCAGGTACACAATCCAGACCCAGAATTCAAAGAAAAATGGGAGAAAAACTTACAAGAAAACTCCCTTAACATGTTACAATTACTCATAGAACAACAGGAATCACAATTGACACAGATAGAAACACTGTATAAGCAAATTTGTGAGGAACTCACTGAACATACCCAGTGGTCACACTACAACACTAAGAACACACAGATCACTAAAAATATAGCGCAGTTGAACAAAGAGGTATGGGAAAATGAAACACGCAAACTTGAGAGGGACGTACAAGCATACCAGGAAGGAAGGGCCTATAGATGGATCAGACCAACAAATAGACAAACACCAAGACACAATGAACAAGATAGACATCAAGACTACACAACCCGAGAACCAAGTAAATACTATAAACTACAATATAGACAAACACCGGATTCCAGAAAAGACCAAGGCCCTAAGTTCCCGGACAAAAGAAAAACACTACCCTCTCCAGACACACAGTACAGTGAAACCTCATCCGAGGACAGTTTTTTAGGAATAGACACACAAATCCCGTTACAACCCCATCCACTGTTCCAACAACCAAAGAGACAAACAAGAGCAACAACAAAAACAACATGACACAGTCCAAATCGAACACAACACCACAGACAGAAACCTCACAAATATACCCCTCACACAGGAACAAGAAAGGGTCCTCAAACTGGGCCTTAATTTTTACCCCAACACGAATACAGACAAATTTGAACTAATCAAGGACCTACATCTCTTTGCAAGGAGAGCACTCCTCAGATTTCAATATAGCGGGCAGAACACAGAACAACAGGAAAGTGCACACACAACTATATCTCTCACACAGGGGGACAAGACAGCCCTGGACACCCTGATGGACCTGAGTGGGGAACAGGGACAACATGGAGCAATACAGGAACCACAAAGAGATCTGCATATGGGATGCAGAAAATTCAAAAAACCCTCCACCCATTTCCCCCCACTACATTTGAACCATAGCATAAAAACATTTGTAAATATGGTCAGCTATGATATACAACATGTTACGACCCGGAAGGAACAAATGCGTGGACCCACTGGAACTGTGAAACTGTTGGTGAGTACCGCGTCAGGGAAGCGGGGTCTAAGGAGCCACCGGTTTTCACCAGAGCCCGCCGCGAAGCAGGTTGGTCTTGTGCGGCTGATGACTCCCAGGTCGCTACCCCCCAACGGCGGCGCAGTTCCACAATTTGCCGAGGTGTTGTACAGCAGAGATAAACGATGGTCACGGTGAGTAGCCAGATTCAGGGCTGGCAGCGAGGGTTCAGCAGCGAGTAGACAAGCCGTGATCGGGACAGGCAGCGGAGGTTCACAGACGAAGAGACAGGCCGAGGTCGGGACAGGCAGCGGAGGTTCGTGGTCAAAAAGGTAAGCCGAGGTAATACACAAGAAAGCCACAGATTAACTACAGACAATCACGGAAACACACTGATAATCCGGCAGAGGAAGAAGGGCTGGCCAGAATAAAAAGGAAGTGTCATTACCGGATTGGACGGCCGGACACCAATTAGTGATGCACTGGCCCTTTAAATTCAACAGTATTGCGGCGCGCGCCCCCTAGTGGCCGGGGACGTGCGCGCAGGAGAGGCAGGGAGGAATGAGGAAGTGAAGGAGCCGCCCGCAGACCCCGGCAGCCACGCCGGATGGAGGGCATGACATCAGGTAAGAGAGGGGCGCTGCCAGGAAGGGAAATAGCGCTCGGGCTAGGGGAAACCCGGCGGGGAAAGCCGCGGGGAGGAAGCGCGGCTCTCGCCCCGGGAGAGGGACGGCAGGAAGCGCCATGAGGCGTCTCTGCAGCGCTCGCCCTAACAGTACCCCCCCCCCTTTGGTCTCCCCCTCTTCTTAGGACCAAGGAAGTCCGAAATAAGGGTCCGATCAAGGATGTTTTCCTCCGGTTCCCAGGATCTCTCCTCAGGGCCGTAGCCCTCCCAATCCACCAAGAAATAGCGTCTTCCTCTGGAGATTTTCGAAGCAAGTATTTCTTTGACCGTAAAGGTATCTTCAGTACCTGCGACTGGCTTAGGTTCCAATAATTTGGGGGAAAAACGATTAACAGTCACCGGTTTGAGAAGAGAGACATGGAAGGAATTGGTTATGCGAAGAGAGGGTGGCAGATGCAACTTGTAACAGGCAGGGTTGATACGTTGTTGGATCTTAAAAGGTCCCAAGAAGCGAGGACCAAGTTTGTAACTGGGGATTTTAAAACGAATATACTTGGCCGAAAGCCATACTCTATCCCCCGGTGAGTATAAAGGAGGAGTCCTTCTCTTCTTATCAGCCTGGATTTTCATACGAGACACGGCTTGTTCCAGAGAATGCTGTGTTTCACGCCAGATGGAAGAAAACTGGTGCGAAAGATCATCGACCGCAGGTACCGAGGAGGGCGTTAGTAAAGGCAGAGGAGGAAGGAGATGACGACCATAGACTATAAAGAAAGGGGATTTTCCGGTGGATTCAGAGTCCTTAAAGTTATAAGAAAACTCTGCCCAGGGCAGCAGGTCCACCCAGTCATCCTGGCGAGTGGAAACAAAATGGCGTAGATACAGCCCCAAAGTTTGATTTACCCTCTCCACTTGGCCATTGGATTGGGGATGATACGAGGAAGAAAAGTCCAATTTCACCTTTAATTGATTACAGAGAGCCCTCCAGAATTTCGATACGAATTGAACTCCCCTGTCGGAGACAATGTGGGTTGGGAGCCCATGTAGACGGAAGATGTGTTTAAGGAAATTCTTTGCCAATAGGGGAGCAGAAGGTAATCCAGGCAACGGAATGAAATGCGCCATCTTCGAAAATCGGTCCACCACTACCCAGATGACGGTATTGCCCTGAGAAGGCGGGAGATCGGTGATAAAATCCATGGCGATGTGAGACCAGGGGATGTCCAGAATGGGAAGTGGTTGGAGAAGACCTGCGGGACGTTGACGAGGGGTCTTGTTGCGCGCGCACGAAGTGCAGGCTTGTACGAATTCTGCGGCATCGTTAGCTAACGTGGGCCACCAGTAGTATCTGGAGATGATGGCGCAGGTCTTCTTGATTCCAGGGTGACCAGCAGTATGGGAGGCATGACCCCATTTTAGTATTAATAGGCGACGAGAGACAGGTACGAAAGTCCTCCCCGGAGGACCTAATACTAGAGCAGCGGGAGCGGAGTGAACCAGACGATCGGGAGGAATTATAAACTGAGGAGAAGAGACCTTATCCGAGACATCCGAGGAACGGGAGAGAGCGTCTGCCCTGATGTTTTTTGCAGCTGGACGGAAGTGGATCTGGAAATTAAAGCGTGCAAAGAAGAGTGACCAACGGGCCTGACGAGGGTTTAAGCGTTGTACGGATTCCAGATAAGAGAGGTTCTTGTGGTCAGTAAAAATGGAAATTGGGTAGATAGACCCCTCGAGGAGATGTCTCCATTCTTCCAGCGCCAATTTGATGGCTAATAGCTCTCTATCTCCGATGGTGTAGTTCCTCTCGGCAGGAGAGAAGGTTTTAGAAAAGAATCCGCAAGTTCGAGCTTTGCCGGACGAGGATCGTTGCGTAAGTACTGCTCCAGCTCCGACGGAAGAGGCATCCACCTCAAGAGCGAAAGGATGAGACGGGTCAGGTCTGGAAAGTACCGGTGCTGAGGCGAAGGCCTTTTTTAATGCAAGAAAGGCTGCTTCAGCCTGCGGAGACCATGCCTTGGGATTGGCTCCTTTTTTGGTGAGGGCCACGATGGGGGCTACTGTCGTGGAAAAGTGTAAAATGAACTGGCGGTAATAGTTCGCGAATCCCAAGAATCGCTGGATTGCACGAAGACCGACTGGTCGAGGCCATTCAAGGACCGCCTTTAACTTGGCAGGATCCATCTGGAGACCTTGAGCAGAAACTATGTACCCCAAAAAAGGTAATGCGGTTTGATGAAAAAGGCATTTCTCGAGCTTAGCATAAAGATGGTGTTGCAGTAAACGAGACAAGACTTGTCTGACGTGCTGATGGTGTTCTTCGATGGACGAGGAGAACATGAGAATGTCGTCAAGATAGACCACAACACAGGTGTACAACAGGTCCCGAAAAATGTCGTTAACAAACTCCTGAAAAACTGCGGGGGCATTACAGAGGCCGAAGGGCATAACGAGGTACTCAAAATGACCGTCTCGCGTGTTGAAGGCCGTCTTCCATTCATCACCCTCTCGTATGCGGACTAAGTTATAGGCGCCTCTCAGATCCAATTTTGAAAAAATCTTAGCTCCGCGAAGACGATCAAAAAATTCGGAGATCAAGGGCAATGGGTAACGTTTTTTTACCGTAATTTTATTGAGGCCCCGGTAATCGATGCAGGGCCGAAGGGACCCGTCCTTTTTCTGTACAAAGAAGAACCCCGCTCCAGCTGGGGAAGAGGATTTCCTAATGAACCCCTTTTGTAAATTCTCCCGAATGTACTCCGACATTGCTTGGGTTTCGGGGAAAGACAGCGGATAGATGCGTCCGCGAGGAGGAGTGGCGCCAGGTAGAAGATCAATCGGACAATCGTAAGGGCGATGAGGCGGAAGTGCCTCAGCTTGCCTCTTGCTAAATACGATGGAAAAAGACCGATAAACTTCAGGTAGACCCGGTAACGGAGTCGTGGGAGCTGTAATTTGGACTGGCAAAGACGTAAGGCAGTTTTTAACACATGTTGCGCCCCAGGACTTGATGTCCCCAGTGGACCAATCCAAAGTAGGGTTATGGTGCTGGAGCCAGGGAAGCCCCAAGAGAAGCGGCGAGGTACAGTGGGGTAATACGAAAAATTCCAGAAATTCCTGATGGAAGAGGCCGATCTTCAGAAGTAGAGGTTTGGTGCGGTAGCGCACCATGCAGTTCAATCTGTCCCCATTAACGGCCGCGACAAATAGTGGCTTGGCTAGACGGTAGACAGCTATATCATGCTTAGTGACCAAGGAGGCCTTGATGAAGTTGCCCCCCGAACCAGAGTCCAAGAAGGCCGGTAAGTTCAGGACGGAAGTGGAGCCAAAGTGAAGTTGTGCCGGCACAGTGAACCTAGGAGAGGAAGCACACACACCCAGAGACGCCTCTCCAAACGATTCTAGGTGCGCCCGTTTCCCTGACGTGGTGGGCGGATTGGGCAATTTTTCAAAAAATGTTCTGGGCTGGCGCAGTATAGACAAAGTCTTTCGAGTCTTCGGCGCGACCTTTCCTGGGGAGTCAAGCGAGTATGGTCCACTTGCATGACTTCTTCAGACGGAGACGAAAGCGTAGACTGAGGGTTCTGAAACGTAGGAGCCAAACGGAATGCCCTCTTGGCACGCAGAGAATCTTGGCGGAATTCATCACGCCTCTCTGTAAAACGAATGTCTATGCGTGTGGCAAGTTGGATTAGTTCAGAAAGAGAAGTAGGAAGGTCCCGGGCAGCAAGAACATCCTTGACCCTACTAGAGAGACCCTTCTTAAAGCAGGCACAGAGAGCCTCATTGTTCCAAGCTAGCTCGGCTGCCAAAGTTCGGAAGCGAATGGCATATTCTCCCACCGACAGATCACCTTGAACCAGATTCAATAAGGCGGATTCGGCTGAAGACGCCCGGGCAGGTTCCTCAAAAACCTGGCGAAACTGATCCACAAAAGTTTGAACCGTGAGGGTAACGGGGTCGTTGCGGTCCCACAATGGGGTAGCCCAGGCTAAGGCCTTCCCAGAGAGCAGGCTGATAATAAAGGCCACCCTGGAGCGCTCAGTAGGGAATTGGTCAGCCAATAACTCCAGGTGCAGGGAACATTGGGCAAGAAACCCACGGCAAAGTCTTGCGTCCCCTTCAAATTTAGCTGGCAGGGAGAGACGAATCCTCGCGGAGGAAGCCACCGGAAGCTGTGGTGGGACAGCAGGAGAAGGCGGTGGCGCCTGCGGTTGCTGCATAGACAGAAGTTGCTGCATCATGGCCGTAAGTTGATTGATCTGCCGTGACTGCATGGCGACTAGTGCAGGTAGCTCAGAGACGTCTGGCAATGGCACCTCGGCGGGATCCATGGCCGGATTATACTGTTACGACCCGGAAGCGTGGACCCACTGGAACTGTGAAACTGTTGGTGAGTACCGCGTCAGGGAAGCGGGGTCTAAGGAGCCACCGGTTTTCACCAGAGCCCGCCGCGAAGCAGGTTGGTCTTGTGCGGCTGATGACTCCCAGGTCGCTACCCCCCAACGGCGGCGCAGTTCCACAATTTGCCGAGGTGTTGTACAGCAGAGATAAACGATGGTCACGGTGAGTAGCCAGATTCAGGGCTGGCAGCGAGGGTTCAGCAGCGAGTAGACAAGCCGTGATCGGGACAGGCAGCGGAGGTTCACAGACGAAGAGACAGGCCGAGGTCGGGACAGGCAGCGGAGGTTCGTGGTCAAAAAGGTAAGCCGAGGTCATACACAAGAAAGCCACAGATTAACTACAGACAATCACGGAAACACACCGATAATCTGGCAGAGGAAGAAGGGCTGGCCAGAATAAAAAGGAAGTGTCATTACCGGATTGGACGGCCGGACACCAATTAGTGATGCACTGGCCCTTTAAATTCAACAGTATTGCGGCGCGTGCCCCCTAGTGGCCGGGGACGTGCGCGCAGGAGAGGCAGGGAGGAATGAGGAAGTGAAGGAGCCGCCCGCAGACCCCGGCAGCCACGCCGGACGGAGGGCATGACATCAGGTAAGAGAGGGGCGCTGCCAGGAAGGGAAATAGCGCTCGGGCTAGGGGAAACCCGGCGGGGAAAGCCGCGGGGAGGAAGCGCGGCTCTCGCCCCGGGAGAGGGACGGCAGGAAGCGCCATGAGGCGTCTCTGCAGCGCTCGCCCTAACACAACATTTGACTACCAGAGGCAAACCACAAAACAACTTCACCCCACAGCAAGTCAAGGCCCTACAGGAACTAAAACAAAATCAGGAAATTATCATTAAACCAGCTGATAAGGGGGGAAACACGGTGATACTATGCCGGCTACAATATGAAAACATGTGCAACAAAATATTAGGGAACAAGAACTGGTACAAGAAAGTCCCAATGACAACTTTAACAAAAGACAAAGAAACATACAAACAGATCATCAGTGAAGCACTAAAACACAAAATAATAGACAAACAGACAGCCGATTTCCTCATCATACCCAAACCCACCATAAAAACATTTTATACATTACCCAAGGTACACAAGTCATTAACCGACCCACCAGGGAGACCAATTGTCTCAGGCACTGATTCACTCACCAGCCGAGCAAGTATATATGTGGACGACTACCTACAACCCTTTGTTCAAGCTTTACCATCATATGTCAAGGACACTCCCCACCTGTTACAAATTTTACATGACCTTACCATTCCAGATGACTCCTTACTAGTAACGTTGGACGTCAAAGCGTTATACTCTAGCATTCCCCACACACAGGGACTCAGAACAGTCAAATCCTTTCTAGACCAACTACCCATCAGTGGCTATGAACACAGCAGTTTTATCACAACACTTTTACATTTCATTTTGACACACAATATTTTCTTATTTAATCAGGAATTGTATCATCAAACCCAAGGCACAGCTATGAGCACAACCTGTGCGTCCACTTATGCAAATTTATATTTGGGCAGGTAGGAACACAGCCTTTGGCAACAGGAGGACCTCGCAGACTATCAGGATAACATCTTAGTATGGTTACGGTACATAGATGATATCCTGATAGTCTGGGAGGGCACAGAAACTCAACTAAAGACTAACTGACTTTGTCAACACACTCAATAAGAACAAGCTCAACCTCAAATTCACACTGGATTACCACAAAGAAAAAGTCCCCTTCCTAGATGTCATCATCTACCGAAACACAGACGGTAGCATCCAAATCAATTTTTACCGCAAACCAACTGCAGCAAACAACATTTTAAGGGCCAGCAGTGCACTCCCATCATCCCTGAAAAAGAGTATTCCATATGGAGAGTATCTACAAGCCAGACAAAACAGCACGACCATGACTGATTTCCAAATAGCAGCAGACAGAATCAGAGAAAGGCTTAAGGACAGGGGATACTCCAAAAGGATCCTCAAACTAGCCTATAACAAAGCCAAAGAGAAAGACAGACAAACACTACTGTTTGGAAAAAGACACACTGACACTTTCACGCGACGAAACGCGTTGGGAGCCGGCGGTTCTGGAATTCAGCAGCGTGAGTTGGCTTAAGGCCTCACCTTGATATGCGAGTTTTAATTTGATGCTTTGTGAGTATTTTATTGGCTTCATTAAAAGAGATTGTGGTATGCAGTATTGCGCTATGGTTCTCTTATTCCTTCTTGCATGAACATGCTGTGGAGATTTCTGCTAGCCATCTTGTATCTGAGTAAGCTGACCCCAGGTGGAATCGTTTGGAGGATTTCTCTGCTTGATTGTTGAATGTGCGGTTTGATCCAACCACATCCGGTAAGGGTACCTAAACTGGTGGTGGTGCACTATTGGATTTTCGTGGCACTTGGTGGATTTTTAAAGCATTTGGAAGGACTTTAAAGAGGACTTTAACTCATATGTATTAGCTCTGTGCCTTTTTGATGTATTGTTGTATATGTACTTAATGGTGGGATTTAAGTATTAGCACGTAGCTGGTGTAAGATTCCTATTTTGAAGTTTTAAGTAATGTTTCACTTTTGATTTATTTAATCACAGCGCGGTATTCAGTATATTTTTATACACAATTTTTTATCCTCACTTACACCCAACAGCACCAAGACGTCAGGCAGATCATTCAAAGACACTGGAATATACTCACCCATGACCCCGACTTATCTCCACTGATCCCACAGACACCCCAATTGACATTCAGACGACCAAAATCAATCAGAGATACACTAGTACACAGTCACTACAACAGGACGGTTGAGCCAATCTGCTGTAAAACACAAGGGATATACAAGTGCGGTGGCTGCAGCACCTGCAGGTATATCAAGCAGGGCAGAGAAATTCAATTACCAAACGGCCAAATACACACACTGAGACACTTTGTGAACTGCAACACAAACCATATAATCTATTTTTTGACTTGTACATGCCCACGCTTCTACGTGGGCAAGACCAACAGAAAATTAAAGGTGAGGATCTACAAACATGTGAGGGACATAAAAAACGGCACCACCACAACCCCAATAGGCAGACATTTCCTCCGGCACCACCAGTCGGATCCCAGCAAGGTCTCCTTCCAGGCACTTGACAGGATCCATAACAGCCCCAGGGGCGGGGACACAGAAAAAATAATATTACAAAAAGAAACCAGGTGGATAGCCAAACTGGCTGCAACAAGACCCCCGGGACTCAATGAGTATAACAGTTTTACCTCCTTCCTCTGATAGATGTCCAACAATAAACACCTTCTACCAACCAAGATAATACCAGCCCCCACCATACTAACTACGAGATCATGGGAGACAAGTAAGAAGAAAAAATTACCACCGTCCCCAATAGAAAATTGAATAAACAAATTCCACTAATGTGAGTTATTTGTAACAACCAAATGACAAAGTCACGAATGATCCCACTAAAGACACAAACAACAACACAAAGGGCACTGCTCCCCTTAAAACAACCATCCCATACAAGAAACAATACACACATAAGTAATTTTAACATACACCTAAGCAGGAATGTATATAGCAATAAAAGAGTGATTGAGAAGCTATAAAGAAACGTACTGTACTTTCAAGCATACTTTATGTAAAGCACTTAGGGCCAGTGTCCGCTATCCAAAGATAAGCTGGAGAGCAAACTAACCAACAAAATGGCGTCGCCCATACAGTTGACCACGGTCCTCCCAAAAATGGCGCCTCCATAGCAAACAGCCTAGACCAAGCCAATATGGCCGCATATAGAGAACCAGGTTAGGGCTGCACACAAAGGAAATGCACTCCAACGCACTTCCGGCTCAGAGAATGAGCCAATGTGGGAGAAAAGAGTGACGTAGACGCCCCGCCCACCCACCACGCAGCCCCGGATACGGTGCCCGCAGAGGGATAAGCCGCGCAAAACGGAACCTCATACCGCCCACCGCATATACAGCACAGCAGGTGACACGCAGGAAGCGGCGAGGAATTCCGTCCGACCAATGCATTCTAATACCCCGGGGATCACCCAGAGAACCCCCCATAGGGAGACCGGTTAACCAGGACTACCAACGTACACTAAGGTAAATTCTTATCTATACATGGCACCTCACCAAAAATAACCAGAGGGATGAAAACTAAAATCCCTCCTCCTGTTTTCAACAGGAGAAAACCCTCCATAATGATACAGCTTTATCTTAAAAAGATAGCGGACACAAGCCCACCCACTTGCACGCAGTGAGTAAACATCGCACTATGTCTGTATGTATTTTCCTTTTCTTCCCCAATCGGGGCAACACTACTCACCCCCCTCCATGTACCCCCACCAGAATAATGCACTGAAGAAGCTACGTTTAAGCGAAACGCGTATGCATTGCTGCAAATGAGAGGCACTAAACTCAACAGCGGACACCTTGCTACAAACGGGGTCCCAACAGGAAAAGGGCTCTATGGAAAGTGGAAGGCACAGAGCACCTCCTCTCCCCCCCCCCCCCCCCCAGCATGGGTAAGGAAAAACCTGAAAAACACACACTCTGTATGTTGTGGTAATGAGGCAAAGTTGTATTAGGATAATCATGTAATAAACAATGTGAAACGCGTAAACAAGTCCATATACTGCAGTCCATGCAAGGTCCAACGTTTAGGGGGGTATTATCCCCCTTCATCAGGGATGACTGCCAAACAGAGCTAGATAACATGGCCCAAAATATAATGAGCATGAAGAGGATTCAAAATCCCCGCCCGAAATCATGATGATGTCATGATGATGTCAGGGGGCTGTTAAACTGTATGATATGATGTCCACAAAGTAATCATATAAGAAGTACATTAAAATAATGTTATCTATAATAAATGATAAGTATAAACATAATAGAATACTTACCTACATCCACCGGGGCTCCACAGCAAAAAACAGGGCCCCTCTGAAGGGGGATAATACCCCCCTGAAACATTGGATAGACTTCAGTATATGGACTTGTTTACGCGTTTCACATTGTTTTTGGAGGTTTGCTTTATCGCATGATTATCTCAATACAACTTTGCCAAATTACCACAATATACGGAGGGTATGACGCGGCGCCACCACAGACCTGGCACCCACCTTATTTGGAAATGTTAGTGTGCACCTGCCGTTGTGACTTAGCATAGGCTGGGTAGGGAGAGTGAATCCATCTGCATCCCTACCAGTCCGGTTATTAGTTATGATCATTACTATTGAGATTTGCGTTAGAGGTAGGGAATGAGATTTAGATAAAGGTGAGATTAAGGTTGTTCTGGTTCACGTTACGACACCACACGACATGTTATGTTAGAGGTTAAGATTGGGGGAGGGGGGCAGTTTTGTTTGAAGATTACTGAGCCTTGAAACAGGTATCAGGGGGTCCACACTACCCGAAACCGCTCCTCACTATTGTGGACAGCTGCCGTCAGCTCCTCCATCTCCTTCACTCTACTAACCTCCCGAAGCCAGTCCTTCACCACCGGGGGTGTGTGCTCCGATCTCCAGAATCTATGGATTAAGGCCTTAGCTGTGTTTATCAGGGGCATTAACAATGAACCTTTGAACCCTGTAACACGGCCCTCAGTATGGTGCAAGAGCATCAGGGTGGGGCAACCTATGACCTGCTGACTCGCGATTTCTGTCATTATTTGGGTTACACTAGGCCAGAATGCCCTTATCTTAGGGCAGGTCCAAAATACATGGAAAAAGGAGCCCCCTCCCCCCTTACATCTCCAGCATTCAGAAGAGTGCTGCTAGGTGTTTAGGCGTATAATACCCCCTGGCCAGGCTATTGTAATTTGTCTCTTGTAGTTGAACTGATATGGAGGATTTGTGGGTCATTGTGAAGATCTTGCCCCACTTATCCCCCCCTGAACTCTCTACCCAGGTCTCTTTCCCATTCCAATGCCCCATAATTACTAGATCAAAGGTCAGCAAACCTCTCTAGATATTTTTGAAAGTCCTTCTTGATAGGTAGAAGACTCAGGGGTGTGAATGGGATGGGGGGGGGCTGTTGGACAGTATTTACAGTACAAGCAGATAGGGAGGTGTGCCCCTGGCTTGGGTGGTAAAGTGGTTCATGTCATTGTTCCAGTGTCACATCCTGTTTAGAGGAGAGTCATTGAGGGGAAAGTAAGTTAGAGCGCCCAGGAGAAGGGCTGAGAGGGTGTTAAGGAATAAGCCCTCCCACAGCCATGTCCAGGGTAGAAACCTTCCTTCTGCAGCTAGGAGGCAAGGTGGAGAATCCAAGGAGTAGATTGTTAGCTCAGATTTTACCCTCAGGAAAGTGGAGAGTATTTACCTTCTCCTGAGTGCTGGTTTTACTGTTGAGCAGAGTCCTCACTTGGGGTGGTTCCAATCTGCACCACCCCAGGTTATATTATAGGATTGTGGGTCATAGTTGAGAATGTAAATCTATGTGGGTCCAATTGTGTAATGCTTTTCTGCCAGGCTGACTCCCCCCCGAGGGGGGGGGGGGGGTGAGGTGTGGGCCCCTTGGATGCGTTCTCTCCAACAGTAGGTATTTTTGGCCGGGTGGCGCCTCTGGTCTGTATTTGTGTGGGGTCTTTGGGGGTCTAGTCTGTGCAACATTAGGATACTGTCCCCACCACCTATCCCATCCCCACCCCTCTACACGGGTGAGGTGTGTGCCATGAGGTGTGGGCCCCATATGATGAATTATCTCCAAGAGCAGGTTTTTGTGGCCGGGGGGCGTCTCTGGTCTGTATTTCTGCGGGGTCTTTGGGGGTCTAGTCTGTGCAACATTAGGATACTGTCACCACCACCTATCCCATCCCCGCCCCTCTACACGGGGGAGGTGTGGGCCCCATATGATGAGGGTAGGAACCTTCCTTCTGCTGCTAGAAGGCAAGTTGGATAATTTTTAGCTCAGACTGTGCAACATTAGGCTCCAGGGGGGCTTGTCACCCCCACCTGCCCCCCCTCGACACTTTACCCGGGTGAGGTGTGGGCCATGAGGTATGGGCCCCATCGGATGAGTCATCTCCAAGAGTAGGTTTTTGTGGCCGGTGGCATCTCTGGTCTGTATTTCTGTGGGGTCTTTGGGGGTCTAGTCTGTGCAAGGGGGCCTGTCACCACCCCCCACCTGCCCCCCCTCACTGCTTCACCTGAGGAAATAAAGTATGAAGCCATAACTTGTTTGTGGAGGAGACAGAAGATCCGGGTAAAGCAAAGCTCTCTTCTACAGTCCTGTCTACCCCGTCCTCATTCCTTCTCATGTGAAGGTAGGTCTCCGGAGACATGACCAGTAGCTCATTGTGGTGGTTAGGGTGCCTCGGCGGTACTGGGGAGTGATCGCCACCCTCTGGTCACGCAGGGACAGTGCAGTTTCTAGGCAAAATAACGCTCAGTGCAGGAAAAAAAAATCTGCCCCACCTCACCCATTCTATGTTGCTGATACTGTCCCATACAGGTAAGTGCTATGCTGTGCCTCTACCAGCAGGCACCGCCCCCTCCCCATGACTGTGCCCAATTCAAGGGGATGAGGGGGCTGTATTATAGCCTACACCACTAACAGTGGCTCTGACTCATCTACATAAAACAATATGGCTGGGATAAAGGCCCCCAATGGTCTTGGTGCCCATGGTGATCGCCCTGCTCACCGTCCCCTAGAAACAGCCCTGCTCAGGACCTGACACCTGTTAAACTAATTAAAATAATTGGAGATGACCAGCTCTCCCTGTAATTTCCATGGACGCAGATCCCGGAAGGAGCAGGAAAGGGCTACAGCCCCAAACACAGGGAAGATGAAGCAAGAAAGACAGGCTGCCGTATCACCAGGATTACAAATAAAACTTAACTTTTCAAATGATGCCATCCCAATATAGATTAAAGTGAACCAAAACCCAGGATTTTGACTATCTTGGGTTTTGCTATTTGCCCCCTGGGGCATCCCGATCGGGGATGTCCTCTGTGTGAAAGCCTCTAGGTCACCCAAACTCAATTGCCCTTCCCCGTTCCTACAGTGCATGCGCAGCCCTCTCGTCCACTCAGTGCGCTTGGATCTGCTCCCGCCCCATCGTCTAAAAGCTTGTCTTAGGCTAGACGATCCGAGCACGCTGGAGGCCACATCCCCCACTACCCTTTAACAGAGAGCATGTCATTCACAAATGCCTGGCACCCTGCTAAAAGGATAGTGGGGAAGTGGCCTCTGCTCGCCAATGTGCTGTTGGGCCAGGAAAGAACGTGAGTTTCCGGGCGACCACAGGGGGGTTCACACAGTGGGGAATCCCAATTCTGGATGTCCTGGTGGGGAATGCAGTGGCACTGGAATCTTTTCAGATTTCAAGGCTGTTGGGGCGTGGGTTGTGTTCCACTTTAACCCCCTGAAACGTGTCATTGGCCGCCTGGCGCATTGGGGTGGCATCATTTTTAATTTTGCAGCAAAAGTTTACGTTTTGATCTTGGTGATACTGCAGCTGGTCTCTCCTGCTTCAGCCTCTTCAGATGTCACTGGTCGGGTTGTTATAGTGCCAATGCGATGAGTGCTATAGTGCTAATGAGATGAACTTACAGGCGTAGAAAAATACTGGTTAAATGTGGGGCTGGCACTTAGAAAAAAACTAGCAATATTGCCAGAAAACACCACCCTGACGAAGCCCTGGTGGACGGAGTGAAGCGCGCGCAGGCCGACGGAGGACCCTTTTCATGCTCTCTCCCATCATCGCACGCACTGCTGTTTAGCGGGGGGGACTTGCTGGACCCAGAACTCCACATTCATACAATCAGCCGTCTTGCACTGGACCTGTGATGACAATTCAGGTGGAGGGTGGCGGTGGAGCAGCACTGCCAGGGCTGCCATTGGACCCGGGCAGCACTCAGAGATGCCCAGAGGTCTTAGCTCCTGCCCCAGAAGTCATTTTCCCTGTCCTTCAGTGGTGCCTATGTTAGATCAGTGTTTCATCTGTGGCTATTCCGCCCGCATTGACGATTAGAGACTCCTTGGAGCCGGGCTTTCGCTTCCTGGCAAGTTTGCCCCACTGCACTTTAGTATCTTTGTATTCGGACTATTGTACATAATAGGCTGGTCAGCACTGTGCATGTGTGAGGAGTGGGGGGTGCTTGCATGGGGGGCCCCAGTATTTTAGTGTGACACACGTTGTGTTTTATATTTTTCATACTGGGATTTGTTGTATTTACATGTGTGTCAGTGGCCAAGTGGAACAAGGTTTAATAAAGTTTTAGAGTGTTTTCTGACAATATTGCTAGTTTCTGTCTAACATTTAACCAGTATTTTTCTCTGTCTGGAGGTTCGTTTTATTATAACTTGTCCTCACTGATCTCAGTTTTCTTATGTGTCCTCAAGGTCTTTTGATGTCGCCTGTTTTGCTTGCGAGTGTGTGAAAAGACGACTTGTTCTCCAACATGTACTTTAACATCTTTATCAAATAAATCAATTAAAATGACTCAAAGGTAAGTCCTTATGTCTTCACCCTAATTAGAAGGAGAGTTGGTCCCATAACTACTTCTCACTCTCTGTTAAGCTGCAACTATCTTAAAGCCTGAACAGATTTACACCATTAAACTTTGTTTCCCCCTTAAATGGCGGCCACCTCCGGAAAACTAAACATCGTTCATACTATATCTTCTGCAATGAGTTTCATTGTGAAATGTTTTGTGGTCCTGAACTTCTTGGATAACTGGCCCGAGTAACAGATTCTGGTGTAGGCCATCTTCCACCATCCCGTCCAAGGGAAGATCTAACGTAATTGCGAAATAAAACAAACAATTCTGGATTTATAGATATTTTATTATATGTATTTGTTTTCCTAAAAGATGTTTAAATTTATTACAGGTGCAGCAACCACTAAACACAGGAGAGCAGCTAAACTAGTTGGGTTATCTCAGCCATAAGCCATTGAAAAACATTAAAGATTTCAAGAGAGAATGTAGTGCACTAAGTTGGTTGTTACAGAATGGTGCATCTGTAGGTTTTAATGGCCAATCAGACAGTTTTATCTGAGTTCTTCCTCACAGGCCTGTCTGACCTCCCAAGTCTCCAGCTGCCTCTCTTCCTCTTCTTTCTTCTCATCTATATTCTGACCCTCACCTGGAATTTGCTGATCATCTCCCTCGTAGTCACTGACTATCACCTCCACACCCCCATGTATTTCTTCCTGGGGAACTTGGCCAGCTTGGACCTCTGTTACTCCTCGGTCACCATTCCACGAGCGCTATTTGACCTTCACACCAAGAGTAGAATTATCTCCAGCGCAGCTTGTATAACACAAGTCTTCTTATTTTTTTTCTGTGCTGGATGTGAGATCTTCCTGTTGGCCATCATGTCCATTGATCGCTACCTCGCCATCTGTCACCCGTTACATTATATGCAGATTATGCATCGGAGAGTGTGCGTGCAGTTGGCTTTGGGAGTCTGGTCTCTCGGTTTTTTTCAATCTTTAGTACACACGCTGTATTCCTTAAAACTGACATTTTGTGGATCAAATACTATAAAAAGCTTCTTCTGTGACCTGCCCAAATTATTTCAGATCTCTTGCAGTGACGTCTTCATCAATGTTCTTCTCATTTTCCTGGTGGGAGGCTTCCTTGCTCTCGTGTCTCTGATTATCACTTTCCTGCCCTATGTCTATATCATTAAAACCGTTCTGAAAATTCAAGTTGAGGGCAATAGAAAGAAAGTTTTCTCCACCTGCTCCTCTCACCTTACAGTGGTCTTCATATTTTATGCCGCCTGCATGTTTAATTATTTTCGACCAAGTGGTGGTAACCAGTTTACCAGCGACATAGTGGTGTCTGTTTTTTATACAGTAATTACTCCTCTCCTCAATCCACTGATTTACAGTCTGAGGAATCAGGACTTGAGAAGCGCGTTTCGTGCTATTTTAATGAGGACGGCATCTGGTGTATTACATTGTTTGACTTGCTCTTAAAGTAAAGAGATATTCGGCCTGATTCTGTGCCTCCTTCAGACTATGTCGTATTAGGCCCATTCTGTGTATAATAAATTTTTTTCCCGTATGCGTGTAAGCTTACGCATGAATCAGAGCCTCCATCGGAAGCCTTCCCTTTACTGTTCGTAGCTGCATATGCCGACGAGGATGGAATTTTATGCCTCTCGTTGCGTCCTGGAGAGGATGAGGCTAAGGTATACGTTACCCCGTACTCCTCGTCTTTTACTGTTTTTAATTGTTTTTTAACGTAGGTTTCCACGATAATTTTCCGTGTCCCGTTACATTCTGCATGCATCTTCCTCCCAAAATACGTCCAAGTGGCATTTTTTTTAGGATTTTGCTATGTACACATGCGCGCACCTATTACCCTCAATCCTGTCCCCGTCTCAACTATTCTCTCACTCACTTCTGCTTCCATACTTACCTTAACTAACTCTGTGTTCCACTTTTTATCATCTCCCGCCCTTCATGCTTACCTAAACTCACTCGCGGTTCAACTAGATGTTCTTACGTCCTTAATGCTTGCCTAAAGTCACTCGTGGTTCAACTTTAGATGTTCTTACGTCCTTAATGCTTAACTAAAGTCATTTGCGGTTCAACTTTAGATGTTCTTCCGTCCTTCATGCTTGCCTAAACTCACTCGCGGTTCAACTTTAGATGTTCTTCTGTCCTTCATGCTTACCTAAAGTCACTCCCGGTTCAACTTTAAATGTCCTCCCATGCATAATGCTTACCTAAAATCACTTGCGGTTCAACTTTAGATGTTCTTCCGTCCTTCATGCTTACCTAAAGTCACTACCGGTTCAACTTTAAATGTTCTCCCATGCATAATGCTTACCTAAACTCACTCACGGTTCAACTTTAGATGTTCTTCCGTTCTTCATGCTTGCCTAAATTGACTTTTGGTTCAACTTCAGATGTTCTTCCATCCTTCATGCTTACCTAAGGTCACTTGCGGTTCAACTTTAGATGTTCTTCCGTCCTTCATGCTTACCTAATGTTCTTCATGGTCTGGTAGTTTTTGGTTTGCTTCATGATATCTTCTGTTTGTATTTTTGGCCCTGTGTTCATGTATAAATTTTGTCTAACGTAAACTGAAATAAACAGGAAACATGTTTAAATTTACCAGCATTCATTATCTGCTTTTTATAAGTTTTTTTTTTAGTTTTGCCTTGTGGTTTGGCCAAATGTAAAAAATTCTATTTTACAAAATTAGGATAAAACATTTTTTTAAAACATCTTAATTAGAAATTTTGAAAAACTATTTACAATTTAAATAAAAGTGTCAGGCACCAGGATTCTAGTCTTCACTGGTCTCCATGGAAGCAGCAAGCTCCTGGATGTCGCCCGCCAGCCGATACACCGTCGCAGTGAGGTTTTTAAGTTTCTTCTGTGGTGTTTCTGTGTAAAGGAAGCAAAAGTTATTTCTAGCCATATACCTGTTTGCTCGTGGAATTAATTATTAGTAAGGTTACAGCAAAGGCATGAGGCCATAGGTCATTATGCTAAGGGATTAGGCTAGGGATCAGGCCATAGGTCATTATGCTAAGGGATTAGGCTAGGGGTCAGGTCATAGGTCATAATGCTAAGGGATTAGGCTAGGGATCAGGCCATAGGTCATTATGCTAAGGGATTAGGCTAGGGATCAGGCCATAGGTCATTATGCTAAGGGATTAGGCTAGGGATCAGGCCATAGGTCATTATGCTAAGGGATTAGGCTAGGGATCAGGCCATAGGTCATTATGCTAAGGGATTAGGCTAGGGATCAGGCCATAGGTCATTATGCTAAGGGATTAGGCTAGGGATCAGGCCATAGGTCATTATGCTAAGGGATTAGGCTAGGGATCAGGCCATAGGTCATTATGCTAAGGGATTAGGCTAGGGATCAGGCCATAGGTCATTATGCTAAGGGATTAGGCTAGGGATCAGGTCATAGGTCATTATGCTAAGGGATTAGGCTAGGGATCAGGCCATAGGTCATTATGCTAAGGGATTAGGGCCAACTTTGTCAAGACCTGTGCACAAAGCTATGTTTAATGTACTTAAATAAGTAGTCACAAAACTCACCAGGCTGGTGGGCGACCTCTGCTTGGGGGACCAGCATTCCCTCTGGGGCCTGCCACTGACCAGGATCTGAGGCTGTTGATGAAAGAAAAATATGTTTACTTGAAATGTCATATTATGTAAAGCCAACATTGGTTTCATAATGTCAGTGTGACAACACCCACCTTCGCCCAAGCAGCTCAGGGGCGTAATCTGGTGGCCTCTCCAAGGGACGCTCTCCACCCGCTACATCGTCATCTAAAAGAGTAGAAGCAGGGAATGTGTTGACAGTGGATGTACCTGTGTGTGCTTCAGTCAGACAAACATACCAGAGCCTAGTGGTTCAACCATCTGGTACGACTCCCTGGCGAGCCGCTGATGCCCCTCCTCTGTAGAGAGGTCTAGTGGCTGCTTGGAACCTCCTACAGAGGAGAGGGAGGGCCTTGGCCCTGGAGAGGCACCACCCTCACTAGGCCCAGATCCATCCCGCACTGGCCGGACTGCTCGCCTCCAGGTGGGTCTAATTCTGTAATCCCATTCGCTCACTAGAAGAGAATAGCATTCCTAAACAAAGGCCTAAATATGGACTTTGGGATATCTTACAAGTAATAGTCTTCCATCTCTTTAGGTCCGAACAGTGTCGATTGATCTGTGTAAGGGAGAAGGTGGTGCCGCTGGCGGCTGCAATTTTGGCCACGATCTCCTGGGCCAACGTCCTCTTCTGTAAGTCATTCGCCAGGTAGTTGTACCTTTTAGATTCAAAATTCTTAACCACTGTTTTGCCCTGAGCTGCCTAATCGCATATGCATGCATTTCGCCTGCAAATCTAAGGCCTCAACAAACACTTATGAGCATGATAGTGTCCTGCTGCTCGCATGTGAAGAGCGTGGGTGCCATTTTCATAGCCTTGGTCACCAGATATGTTGCGCCCAGTGATTTCCGGGATGCGCACGTCCGTACGCACAATTACGCGTAAGCGCCATACACAGTCATAAGTATTTAAACGGTACTTTGACACACAGCTGGGTCTCTTTACAGATCTTACCATGCCTGCTAAGAAAGCTAGCTACAAGTTAGCCCCGGCCAAGGAACGCCATGAGTGTCATGCCGAAAGGCATGGGGAAACCTTGTCCAGGCCTACAACTCTGTCCCACAAAGCCAGTGGGCTTTAGCATAAGAAGCAGCAGTCGCCACCTGAAGGATCCATTGGGCCACACTCAAGGGCACTCCAAATCTGCATCAGCCAAGAAGGCGAAGGAGCATTCTTCAAGAAAGCAGGCTCCGCGCCCCTCTACATCCAAAAGCCAAGGGACCACAAGTTGTAAAGGCAAGGGTAAGGCAAGGGCTAGAAGCCCCAGCCCACCTTCAGCACCATCTCCTGGTCCTTCACAAGGTCAAGAATCTAACGTGGCGAGCCCAGAGTCACCAGGAATCTCCACGGCAGGAACTTCTTGTTTCAGCCAGGCAATGACACCCAGCCCCCATGCCAGTCCAGCACAATTCATGGTAAGTGACAGGTCTGGCTATTTGACACCTGCTAGTCATCAAAGAATGTCTCCCAATATTCCACCCACCCAGGAAGAGGCAGCCAAGGCAACATTAGGGCGAAACCTGCGTTGTGGAACGTTGAGTGGACGCTTTACCGAGCCACAAACCATGGCGTTGGCAAGTGGTGTTTCAGAGCACTTTCATGAGCTGTATGGGAGAATGTCTAAAGCCACCAGCAAAGTGCAAAAAAAAAACAAATCTGGGGGGAAATCACCAGACAGGTCAATTGTGCGGGTATGGAGAGGAAAGCTGCAGAGCAGATGCAGCGGAAGTTCTTGGACCTTAAATATGCTGTGAAGCAGAAGAGGAATAAGCGCAGGCAGCACGGGTACATATTTTTCATGGAGTTGTGCTGGTTGTTGTGTGAAACCTTGTAACTAATGTAGATTTTGTGTTTTGTCAAGGTTGCAAACAGGCAGAGGCTTCCAAACAAAATTAAAATACACTGCAGCAGAGGAGTTGGTGCTCGCACTAATCCACCCCTCGGCACTACAGGGCTTATCCGGGGCATTCAACACTGACACCAATGTTATGTCTGAAGGTTAGTTTATTTGATTGTCTTTTGGGCTTTGCCTTGAATAAATGTGTTTTATGCATAACTCAACAGAGGGCCAGAGATATGGTGGAGGAGGGGTGGCTAGTGGTGTCCAGCCTCCAAGGGTGCAGCAGTTGAGGGGCATTACAAACGTCTTGTTGGTAACCGGTGTGGGGTGGCTTTTTAATACTTTGACCAGGGTGCAATAAATCCTAACTACTACTATGGGTACCCAAGCTATGTGTGAAGGATCAGCCCAGCATAAGTTAAGAAACCTCAAATACCCCGGGTTGGAGTGCTCCTTTATTCCCCCCCTGTTATAAATGCACAAGTCTTTTAGCTCTATTCAGGAAGAGATAATTAGCATGTATATGTTGAACAGCCCAGCTCACAGACCTTTATGCTGATCCTGTCACATCTTAGGCTGAGAAGAAGCCGCTAGGTCTGCAGATGGTCGACCCCTGGCTCTGAATTTGTCCCATGAAACAGGGGAACCACAGATGATCCGGCACCATCAGAAACTGGACCATAACTGTGCGCCCATGTGTCGCAGTGCCAAACCAGTTACAGAATCAGAACCGGCTCACAAAACCGCATAAGGGGATAGGTAATGGCGTTCTGAGAAATAAAGGAAAAGCCCGTAAATGGAGATCTAAGGTTTTGAACCACTTAGAAACCTCACTTTTGGACTCATTGGGAGCACGACATCCAGCCCGATAGTTTGGTACCGCTTCCAGGGCCATACCACCCCCCTGCTCCAAGTTATAACCTCTAAAGGGTTTTAGGGCAAAAACACACGCCAGAAACATAGGAGGTGATGGCCCATCCCTTGCAGCATAAATAGGGTGGTCTGGAACCAGGTAATTTTCACTCAACTGGAGGGGTATGCAGCCAGCAGACCGGGGGTGTCCATCATCATCATCATAAGCTCTTGACACACCCCCTTGTGGGAGCTCCCCATCACTGCTTTCCTGCAACTGCATACTAAAGGTGACTGCTTATTGTTTTTCTGTGTGATGCACTCTCTCCTATAACCATCTCAAGAATAGCATATTTGTATCATCTGTAACATTTCATATTACATCATAGTTAAATGTTTGTTATTACTGCCTAGTGTGCTAATTAGCATTAAAACTTACATTTTAACTTGAGTGATCTGTCTGCCTTAAACCAAGAATCTGTGTGTCCATGGCTTCAGGCCTTGTATCCCTGGTAGGAGGGGTCAGACAAAGGGTTTTGGGAACGCTGTCTGTGTGCACGGAGGTCCCTGGTTTGTAGTTGGGACCACGTGACACTCGGTTCCCTGACACTATGTTTGTATGCTTACGTGCCTTTTAAATTCTATTCCAGCTCCTCAACAGTCTGCTGCGAGTGTGGAAGCC
The DNA here is from genome assembly GCA_027917425.1 of Gastrophryne carolinensis. Taxonomy (NCBI): domain Eukaryota; kingdom Metazoa; phylum Chordata; class Amphibia; order Anura; family Microhylidae; genus Gastrophryne; species Gastrophryne carolinensis. The sequence continues at coordinate 5,257,348 of CM051240.1, read as the reverse complement.
TCCACCTGTTTGCCCCCTGCCACAACGTCCCGCCTGCCTATGCCACAGGAACAGCTGGATCTGGTAAGTGTACTGTGCTTTAACTGTTGATGCATGTGTATGCAGATGACTAGTTGACTCAATATATATTTCAACAACTATCACAACCTTTTTTTTCTGTTCCCACCAGAATCCACCCATAACGGATGCCATCCACCATATGGAGGAGGAGGAGGATAACCTGATTCTGCCAACACAGAGTCAAGCACGGCCTCTACTGGAAGGCCATCATGCCCATCAGCAAGAGACTGATCCACCAGTCCCCAGTGCTTGCTCTGCTGCAGAGGATTTGCCTACTACTTCTGCTCCTGTTGCTATGGCTAGACCGCCATCACCTGCACGCGCCCAAACCCAGGGAAGTGGCAGACGCATTCAGCCACGTCGCCAAGTTACCCAGGGGAGGCACATGCAGATACTGGAGACAGCCTGGTGCAATGACAGCCGTTACTTTAGGCAAATCAACCAAAGAGCAACAGAGCACCTGTCAGCCCAAATAGAGCTCCTCAATACCAACTTTAGCAACATGATTGAAGAAATGAGGACAAGCAACAGGTGCTGGAACAGTGGCAGATTATGAATGCAACACATGCACAGGTGTTGGCCATCCTCCAGGTCCAACACCACTTTTGTGCCTTTGCATCTGGCTTTAGAATGTCGCCCATACAAGTCATGAAAGTGCTCAGAAACCCCACTTGCCAGTGCCATAGTTTGTGGCTGAGTAAAATGCCCGCTCAAACTACCACGCAGCAGGTTTTGCCCTAATGAGATACTGGTATATAGGTGAGATTGTTGTCTGCCTAACATTGCAACTTTTTGGGGTAAAGGATGTTGTTGGACTTGCTTGGGGGCTGGGTGTCATCGGCTTGGTGCAACTATTCCTTGCAGCCGTGAAGTTGGCCGATGACTCAGGCCTGACTACATTGAAATGCTGAAATCGACCTCACGCAGGAGAGGTTGTGGTTGCAGGCCTCTGTAATCCTGCCCTACTGTTTGCCTTGCCCTTAAAACTAGTGCTCCCTATAGTACTGGATGTGGGTGGACGGGGAGCTTTCTGGCAGGAGAAACTATCCTTCACCATCCCTGAACTGACAAAACCTATTTGGAGCGGAGTTTGGCCCAATGTATCTTTCCTTTGGCTAATGGATGTCCTCTTAGCCTGCGACTGCCCTTACCCATCTAATTTAATCTATGTCTGGGTAAATGTATGTATGTTCCAACTTAAGTTGTGGGAAAATTTGACCCTTTTATGTTATGTTGGCTTTCCACCAGATGTATTTGGCAAAATACAAAAATGCATTACGCTCAAATGTGTTAAATATTTTAGTATTGAATATTATTTATAAATAACTAAATAAAATGATCAAATAGAGACATTTGTACCATGTCAAAAAATAATATATACAAGGACAACAAAATTTGGTAAACAAATGAGATACAAAGCCAAAGATTAATTACACACAAAACACAAAGAATATTAAGAAAAGAAAGTTGAAATCGAATGGGCCCGGACTGATTGGGCAGAACTACTCTGTGTGCCCTCATATATTTCGTCCGGTATGTCCATGGTGCCTGTAGAGCGGGACACTTCCACATACCGGGGGACCTGCTCCTTGATGGCAAAATTGTGGAGCACGCACCATGCAATAATTATCTGGATGACTTTGTTGGGGTCATACTGCAGTGCCCCCCCGGTATGGTCCAGAGAGCAAAACCTGGATTTCAGGAGGCCGAAGGCTCTCTCCACGGCTCGGGTCTTTCTATGGGCCCCGTTATAGGCCTCCTATAATTAGGGTCAACTTGCAAACAACATGATTGTTTTATCAGGGCAAAAAAACATTCGTAGTTTGATACAGGGTTAGGGTAAAAAAGGCATACAGTGAAAGGCTCGATAAATTATTAGTCTTAACTTACCCAAGAGCCAGCCACCAGACAAATTTCCAGACTCAAATCGGCCATACAAGCTGGAATTGCGCAGGATATAGGTGTCGTGGGTGGATCCAGGAAACCCTGCCATGAGACTCATGAAGGTAAGGTCTGGGCCAACCACCGCTTGGACGTTGATGGAGTGGCCCATTTTCCTGTTCCTGTGAAAGCAGACATACAGGTATTTTGTCCAAAATACTAATTAAAACAGATTAATACCCCAAATATTAGCTAATAAAGGCATCCTTATTCTAAAACTGTCTGGGTACAAATCAAATATGTATAGGTTAGTACTATAACAATCCAAAGTAATATTTTGATTGTTGGTTAAATATCAGGTGTACATGGTAAGGACTAATTAAGGTCAACATTAAAATGATTCCTTTAAGTGTACATGGTAAGGACTAATTAAGGTCAACATTAAAAGGATTCCTTTAAGTGTACATGGTAAGGACTAATTAAGGTCAAAATTAAAATGATTCTTTCAGGTGTACGTGGTAAGGACTAATTAAGGTCAACATTAAAATGATTCCTTCAGGTGCACATGGTAAGGACAAATTAAGGTCAACATTAAAAGGATTCCTTCAGGTGTACATGGTAAGGACTAATTAGGGTATTTACATTATTTAGTTAAGGCCTACATGCTAAGGATAGATTGATATATAAATGAAAACATACTGTGAATACATGATTTCAGAAAATTCGTAATGTGGAACTGAAACACTTACCTAAATAAATACTCGTCAGCTGCTGGAGGGACCAAGGCAACATGGGTACAATCGATCGCACCCATGACGTTGGGCATGTCAGCTACAATAAAAAAGCCCAACTTAACCGCATTCCAGGCCACCATGTTGTCGGGGAAAGATATGTATTTGGGACACAGGGTAGCCATGCCATCCAAAAACTTGGTTAGCACGCAGCTCAGCATAGGCTGGGACATCCCCACGGAGAGGGAACCCAGCCTCTGGAATGAGCCTTTCGCCAAAAATTGCAGGCAGCCAAGCATCTTGGTCATACCTGAAATTGCTTGGCCCTTCCCTGTGGTGAGGGCTAACCATGGCCGCAGCTCTCTATACAAATTATGGAGGGAAATGAGGTTAAGGAGGGTCAGCTCAAACAGCTCAACGCCATGCATGCGATCAATGTCCATGCATGTGCGGGGCAATCTGGCTTCTGCTATGCTGATGCAGATCAGCCCGTTGAGCTGCAAGCGCTCATGCTCATCAACGAAAGCAGCAAACATCTCAGACAGCGTGCTTTCAGCTGCAAAATGTCCCCGTAAGCTGCGCTGAAATAAACCCGTTATATGGGGCGAGTGGTCATCGGCAATCAAGGCTCTGAATCATGCACAAGCCCATACCAATAACGTAAGTTGTCCGACATTTCGGAAAAATGGCGATAAACATACGATCATCGAATGCCCGTATACGGGTTAACGTAAATGCATATACGCATGAAAACAGTAATGTAAAATACGAAAAAACACACAAAAACTCAAAAAAAATACACAGACAGATGCAAAAGTGCATGTGAAAGCTCTGAATCAGGCCTAATGTTCGATTTTTGAGTGATCGGAAAGGGACCAATATATTTAGGCCCCGACTTCGACAAAGGTTGGTGAAAGGCAATATTCCGGGTGGATACCCGGACCAGTTCACTCACTTGAAATGGTGGTTCCCGTGACCTATGTCGGTCAGCAAAAGTCTTATGCCTATTGGCAGAAACTTTTAGGTTTTCTTGAACCTTAGATTAAATGGCTGTTCTCCATTCCTCCAAGATGCCTTGGGATTTTTCCCATAGTTACAAAAGACCAGCAGCATTTTTGATAATTCACTGGGCACATTATTAAAAGCAAATTCAATGAATTTTGACCATCGCTCCTGATAATCGGAGTCGAAACGCAAATATGACCATTAGATTGCCGATGATAGAGAGACTTTAATCCCCAAATGCGCACAAAAATCCCTCCAAAAATGAGAAACAAATTGAACCCCTTGATCTGAGATGATATTCTGGGGCATGCCTGAATTCAGAGGACTAGAGTTGAGCCAGTTCGGGTGCAGATGGGGGAGGAAGGTAATAACCCTGTGGAGACTTATGTGTACCCTTGTTTGGCTTTGACAAAGGCGATGACATATCGCGCCTGATAGTTGGCCACCACACATGGTATTTGGCAAGAGCTAGCATTTTACGATAGCCTAATTGACCCAAGATCTCGGCATCATGAAACTCCTGTAGTACAGCAAGACACAGATGTGGCAGAACAAATAGACAACCGCTAGGTTTATCCGGAGGCAAGTCCGCCTGAAATGACACTAAGGAATTAAATAAATATGGAAGTAGAGCTCCCACTACACAACCAGAGAGCAATATGGGACATTTCTCATCAAATCTACCCTTACATTCCACAAAGTTGCGAGATAAGGCATCTGCTTTGGTGTTCTTTGCTCCCGGTTTGAAGGTAATAACAAAATTGAAACGGGAGAAATAAACGCCCAGCGGGGCTGTCGAGAATTGAGTATTTTTGGTGTATTTGAGATTCTTATGATCAGTATAAACCATAATAGGGTGTAACAAACCTTCCAACCAATGCCACCACTCTTCAAAAGCCAATTTTATTCCTACTAATTCCCATTACCTACCTCATAGTTTTGCTCGGCCGAGCTAAACTTCCACGAGAAATAAGCACATGGATGTTACCTTTCCAGGGAACTGAAATATTGTGAGATGACCGCTCCCACCATGAGTCCAGAGGTGTCCACTTCAACGAAAATTGGACGATTAACATCGGAATGGATTAACACTGGGGCAAAAGTAAAAGCCTCTTATAAGGTCTGTAAGGCCTTAACAGCTGGGGGAGACCAATTCTCCTCAAAAGCACCTTTACGGGTTAGGTCAGTTAAAGGACCCACAATTGAAGAGAATCCTTCAATGAAATGTCTGTAAAAAATTGCCAATCCTAGGAATCTCTGTAACGCTTTCATGGTTTTTGGATGTTCCCACTCCAAGACCTTAAATACACACTTGGCATATAGACAATTCTCTAGCAGTTTTTGCAATACCCCCCGTTAACATGCTGTCGAAGTTTAGTCAAGAACCGAGAAAAGATGAGAATATCATCAAGATAAATGACCATGAATTGACCCAGAGATTCACAAAAAATATAATTAACAAAATTCTGTTAGACCGCTGGGGAGTTACATAAGCCAAAGAGCCTAACTAAATACTCATAGTGCCTGACTTTAACATTGAAAGCTGCCTTACATTCATCCCCTTGATGTATAGAAATTAGATTGTAAGCCCCTCTCAGGTCAAGTTTCGTGAATATCTGGGCTCCGATAACCTGATTAAAAAGGTCCTCAATAAGGGGTAATGGATATCTTTTTTTAACAGTGATCTTATTTAGACCTCTGTAATCAATGCATGGACGTAACCCTCCGTATTTCTATTCAACAAAGAAGAAGCCTGCTCCAGCTGGAGAAGTGGAAGGGTGGATAAACTCCTTTTTAAAATTCTCTGAAATCTATTCTTTCATCGCTAGCTCCTCGGGTCGAGTGAGATTGTAAATCTTACCCCTAGGGGACATAGTGTCTGGCAATAAATCAATTGGACAATCGTAAGTTCTATGAGGATGAAGCAAATCAGACGATTTTTCACTGAATACATCTGCTCAATCAGCATAGAACTGAGATAAACCTTCTAGAGAGACCTGCGTTGTCCTGAGAGTGGTACAAAAATAATGGTTAAGGCAAAACATACTCCATCTTGTTAATTCCCCAGTCTCCCAATTAAAGATGGGATTCTGGATCTTTAACCACGGAAATCCTAGGACAACTCGGGTATCAGGACAATCTTTAACCAAGAATTCCAGAACCTCAGAATGAGAGGAGCCCACAATCATTTTCACCATAAGGGTCTTGGAGGTGACTGCCCCTCATGCAATAGGTTTATTATTAACTGCCAAAACCTTGCAGGGGATTTTCTAGATCAAAGGCATACCTAAGGACTTATCCAAAAAGTCGCCAGCCGCCCACTATTAATGAAGGCGGTGACCAAAAAATTGTGGCAGGCAACAACAATTTACTAATATGAGGGAAAGATACCTGGTCACCTAGACGAGTTCTCTCTAACATGTCTAGGCGCCAAAGTTTTCCACCAATGGCTTCTTATTGGGACAGGTCTTAGCAAGGTGATCTGGATTTCTGCAATTCATGCACAGGCCCAGAGTCCAATGCCCCCTTTTTTATCAGTCTGGGAGAGGTGAGTCATATCAAGTTGCATGGGCTCCTCCGAGACTGATGAGGGTGAGAAGATGGAGCCCATGGAAAATGACTCAAATCGTCATTACTGGAGAAATATATCTACTTTAATAGCCACCTGCATATACTCACCAGGTTCTTGAGTGAAACTTACCAAATCATCGTTTATGCTCTCTGAAAGCCCAATTCTAAATTGACTGCAGAGAGCAGGATTACTCCAACGTGAGTCAATCGCCCTCCGTCAGAATTCGGCTCTGTATTCCTCGGCCGAACGTTCCCTTGTTTCAGGTTTTGCAACATGGCATCTGCGGTCAAAGCCCTGTCAGGGTTCGCAAAAAAGAATCTCCACAGCAGAGAAGAAGGCTGAGACAGTTTGTAAGGCCTTGTTGGTGGGCGCTATTCCGAATGCCCAAGACTGCGGATCTCCTTGTAACAGAGAAATGACCAGGTCCTCTCACTGTATCTCTGTTCTGGAAGAGATGGGCCACAGTTACATGTATAGTTCACAGGAATTCCTGAAGTTAGAGAATTTTATACAATCCCCCAAAAACTTGAGGGACCTTCGGCTTGTCAAGAGATGATGACACAGCTGATGTTTTTCCGGCTTGGCCACACATTGAGCCAGCTGGTTTATGGCGGTAGCCATGGCCTGCACTTGCTGCACAAGTTCTTCCACCATATGGTGTTGGGCACATGATAATGCCAAACCCCCGGGGACACCGGTCTTCTTGGTGAGTTCACAACCCCCAGTCTCCACAGCTAGCTTCACCTATAGCAAAGCACCCATTTGCCAGGATGCTCTAAATGCCTCACCAGACATGATTGCCCACAGGACAGGGCTCACAGGGGTTTAAGCCAGATGAACTGGAGATGAGACTAGTACAGATAAATAGTTCTTATTATAACAGCTCTGAAGGAGAAGCACAGGAAGGGTCAAAGGTCATGCCAAGGGTCAAACCGGGAATTCAGAGAGCTAGCGGTAACCTGGGATAAAACGGGTTCCTAGTCAGGGTCCAGGCTAAGGTTGGTTCAGGCAGTGGTCAGGGCTTAGTCAGACAAGCAAGGTCGGTAACGATGATCAAACGGGAGTCAGAAATACTCGCACCCAGCTATACGCTGTCACGGGAAATGACTGAATGACATGAATTGGAAGGAAATGGGCTCATTGGTTAACTAATAACATATGGGCTGATTGCCCTATTTAAAGTCCACAGAAACCTTTGGGCTCATTGGCCCCTTAAACTAACCTCTGGCGGGCACGCTGTGAACGAGCACAGGCAGAGGAGCAGGGGAAGCAGCGAGAAGAGGAGGAGGTAGGTGTGCTTGGCCCAATGCTGCCCAAGCAGGCGTCTGCTTCTGATGCAGCAGCCAGGCAGAAGGAGCCCAGGCAAGCCCCCCGAACCCATGCAGCCCGAGGAAGCGGCGGGACCGGGGCAGAAGGTAAGTGCACCGTGATGAACAGATTCATATTTGGAGAGCCCAGCTTCAGAGAGTTATTTGGTTTAGACCTTGTTGAGAACATCTTAGGCCGCATGTTAAAGGAGTGGGTGACACAACACAAGGTCTGCAGTTTTACCCAAGCGAAGGCCAGCTACTGTTACTGTTCTGGCACAGGAGGATGATCCTTAGATGCCTGAGACCTGCATGGCTGTAAGTGAAAGGCCAATTTTATTCCAGCATCTTTAAATCAGGTTCATTGAAGCCAATTGTAAAGCCTCGAGGGTTTACCAATCTTGGATATCAAGAGCAAAAGTCCCACTGGCTAATGTCCTTTATTAGTTGAAGGTCTTGCTGTGGGCAGTGCCTGACTTATGCGGACCCTGCTGGTGAGTGTCAGGGGGTTGGGGTGTGGGTGGGGGCTGCTGATGGGGTCCCTGCTAATGGGGCCTTGGCAGGGTTATGTACATCCCTCATTCACCCTATTACTCACCTTTGTATCATCAGCAAATGACATTGTGTTACACCCTATTCTTCTTTTCTCTCGGGATTGGTCAGACTGAGCTGTCAGAGAGTAAGAAGAAGAAACAAAGAAACTTTTCTCTGATCGCATGACACAAGTTGTCTCCTTATCCTGACCCGGATCCTCCTGCTTTCATTATGAGATGGGGTCAGGGGGACTTGGGGCTGAAAGCAGTGGAATGTTGCAGCATTTTTACTTCTGAAACCGCACAACAGAGGCAAAACTGGGCAAATAATAAGAAAAGTCACTGTAAAAAGTTTGCTCAGAGAGAGAAAAGTAAACTCTGGGAAAGTTTCCTCCAAGTCAGACCCTGGGAATAGACGCTGTGCGATCTCAGGAGAGGGACGCTCTCATTGTAATGAGACACACGGGAATTATTGCTGGAGGGACGCTCAGCCTTTCTCTACATATATCTGATGTCCTGACCCCTCTGTGTTTCCTCACCCCCCCACCCTCTGCCCAGCATCACTGAGGAGACCCACAATACTCACCCAGCATCACTGAGGAGACCCCCAATACTAACCCAACACAGGTAAGTGTCATCATCTACAGAGGAGACCCAGCAAAAGCTCCATCTTCTCTAACATGTCTCCAGTGTGGCCCGGCCGGGTGTCACACATTCCTCTGCTGCCCTCCATCCCCCATCCATCCATCTACAGCGTGTCTCACACACAGGAAGCCATGTCTGTGTTATATTACCCAGCAGCCCCACTGACACCCACCATATACAGAGATAGAGGGAGAGATAGATAGATAGATAGATAGATAGATAGATAGATATGGATTAGATAGATAGATAGATAGATAGATAGATAGATAGATAGATAGATAATGAGATAGATAGATAGATAGATAGATAGATAGATAGATAGATAGATAGATAGATATGAGATAGATATGAGATAGATATGATAGATAGATAGATAGATAGATAGATAGATAGATAGATAGAGGATAGATAGTAGGATGTCAGCAGTATAGAGGCTCAGAGGTGAAAAGTTCAAAGTAAAGTCCGTGTTTATTCCCACATAAAGTCCATAACATAAAATATCCTTTTTAGGTTACATCACCTTTTCAGGAAAAATGCCATAGTATTGTATCAGACAGGCAACGGCCTTTCTTAGTTTTTGTCCAAGCTTGCACACTTGTAGCCGAATCCACCTCGGGTCCACATGAAATAGCCTGTATAAGAGCTTCCAGCCAGGCACACACAGTCTCACTCCACAAGTGAGCTCTAGACACAGCCAGTGCACAGCTGGCTCCCCAGGCTATTTATGCGGCCCGCAAAACCCGGACCTGGGTAGGGGATGGAGTCCCACCCTGCTCTACTCCATCCCAGTAAAGCCGTCCCGGGTTAGCCTTTGCTATACTAACATTTTAGCAGCAGACTGCCATTAGCAGCTGATGCTGGAGAAACTATACAGCTTTACTGCACCAAGGCCAGGTACCTTGGTGCCACATACCTACTGTCAATGACGGCACCTTGCACCTTACCACGATAGATAGATTGATAGATAGATAGATAGATAGATAGATAGATAGATAAATAGATAGATAGATAGATAGATAGATAGATAGATAGATAGATAGATATGAGATAGATAGATAGATAGATAGATATGAGATAGATAGATAAATAGATAGATAGATAGATAGATAGATAGATAGATATGATATAGATAGATAGATAGATAGATAGATAGATAGATAGATAGATAGGAGATAGATAGATAGATAGATAGATAGATAGATAGATAGATAGATATGAGATAGATAGATATATAGATAGATAGATAGATAGATAGATATGAGATAGATAGATAAATAGATAGATAGATAGATAGATAGATAGATAGATATGATATAGATAGATAGATAGATAGATAGATAGATAGATAGATAGATAGATATGGGATAGATAGATAGATAGATAGATAGATAGATAGATATGAGATAGATAGATAGATAGATAGATAGATAGATAGATAGATAGATAGATGATAGATAACGTAAATAAGTATATCTGATTTAGTGAACATTATGGACACTTTACCAGGAAGAAATGCATTACTTCATTGTATCTAATGGACCTGAAGCTAATCTCCCTCAGATTTGGGCAAATCAGCACAAAGTGAATCTCGGAAGATGCACTGATCTCTGGTGATGGTCAACATTAAAGAGTTTGGGTGAATACGTGTAAAGAAGCAGCAATCACTCACCGACACATCACAGCTCAGCTGAATGGATTATCTCAGCACAGAAGCCATTGAGTAGGATGGAGATGAGAAGGATTTAAGATGCACCAGTGCAATAAGGTGACGGGGAATGCTGAATCTGTCATTGTAAAACCATCATGATGAATAGTAATTATGTGTTTTGTGAGGATCAAACCTAACATGGATTTTATTGTGATATATAAATACTATTGAGATACATCTATACATGTTTGTATCCATCTTTTAGTTGACACATGGCATTAGTGATAATCTCGCAATGAGGAATGAGACCTTCTTTTCTGAGTTATTCCTCTCGGGCCTGTCTGACCTCCCGAGTCTTCAGCTGCCTCTCTTCCTCTTCTTCCTTCTCATCTACCTTCTGACCCTCACCTGGAATCTGCTGATCATCATCCTCATAGTCAGTGACTCTCACCTCCACACCCCCATGTATTTCTTCCTGGGGAACCTGGCCAGTATAGACCTTTGTCATTCCTCTGTAACTGTTCCTCGAATGTTAGTCAACTTACGCATCAAGAGAAAAATCATTTCCATATGGGCTTGTATTACGCAATCTTTCTTCTTTCTTTCCTTTGCTCTCTCTGAAATTTTTCTGTTGTCTGTCATGTCCTATGACCGATATGTGGCTATCTGTCACCCGTTACATTACATGCAGATCATGGGCTGGAGGCAGTGTATACAGTTTGCATGCAGTGTGTGGTCCCTGGGTTTCATTCATTCTATGATACACACAATCTTTGCTTTGAAATTCACTTTTTGTCAAATGTCATAGAGAGCTTCTTCTGTGACCTCCCCAAGTTGCTCCAGATCTCCTGCAGTGACGTCTTCGTTAATGTCCTACTCATTTTGTTCTTTGCAATCTTCTTTGGCGTTATGTTTCTAACAGTGACCATAGTGCCGTACATCTATATATTTCAAACTGTCCTAAAAATGCCGGTTAAAGGCAGCAGAAGTAAAGTTTTCTCCACCTGCTCCTCTCACCTGACAGTGGTCTTCATATTCTATATCGGTGCTTGGTTAAATTATTTCATTTCCACTGCCAGAATTAATCTTGCTGGAGACAAGGCGTTGTCGATCATGTACTCGGTGATCACTCCTCTCCTCAATCCCTTAATTTACAGCCTGAGGAACCAGGACTTCAAGGCAGCCTTCCAGAATGTTTTACAGATGTGGCCAGATTTATTTCTGCTTTGAGTTGATGTGTAACTGGAGCCATTGCAGAGCATTGATGGTGTCAACATAACATTCTGGACCACAGTGTATTTTACACAATAAGTGATCATTTAAACTTTGCTACAACCAATAAGTATGGGCGGCACCAACTAATTCTTCAAACAAGGTGTGCACTGCTCTGGTGAGCAAAGGTTTACTATCTGAAAACAAAAAAAGGGGGTGCCCAAAAACCCCACAACACAACACTATACACTCGCCAGAGCCTGACACTGCACTGCATAGTCGATATTATTGCATAAAACAATTCTTTATTTATCCAAAAGACAAACACCACATGATAAGAACTTTTAAAAAACATATAACATCTATTAACCCAATCTGCTGTGGGAGGGAGCTACACCCACTTCTAAGCCAGTCACCTATTATTACATGATCAGTGTATTACATTGTTCATATCACAGAAGAAATTTAGACATCATAAAAAATAATAATAATTCATTAATCCTTAAAGTGCTTGTGCTCAAAACAGTGCATCAATTTACAATAATCCATCTAAAATTTGTGGTTGCATTTACTTTTAAAGTGCTCAAGTAGTTAGAGGAAGAAGGTACATACTCACACAATATACAATCAATCTTACATGGTTATAGGCCCCAGCAGTGCCAAACAACCCCCCAAGAACAGGCCCACGCATTCCGTGACCCTCTATCTGTCACTTCCTCAAGACAGTATGTTTCTTAAACTTTGCTACAGCTGTATTTAAGACTCTCTTCATTACATTTCCCAATTCTCTAAACTGCCCATTTAGTAGAGAGTAAGAACAAAGTATAACTGCTCACCCTCGTACCTATAAAACACTTTCAGCATCCAGTTGCGAGCAGGATCAGGTCTCAGCAGTGCAATCTTTTCTTTTTATTTTTAAATTTTTATTGAGGTTTGGCATGTTACACATACAGAAACAATAGACAGTAAGACAAAAACATCCAGGCAACATCTTTGTTACAGTATCTCGATGAAGATTGAACATCAAATCTCGATCATGTGCTTCCCTTCGCTAAACCCAAAAAAGGGCAATGCAATGTGGACACCACCAGAAGAGCCCCACCCCCCCAGACACCCGTTACACTAGTGGGAGGCTGAGGAGGCACCCCATGGCAGGTGCTTCATCCATAATTGTAGGGTCTCCAGCTATTAATCTCGTGATGTGCCACTCAGTATCTTTAAATGTATATTGGACCCTATTTTCAACCTCTGGAGTGTTAATAAATCTTTTCCATGTGTTAAAGAAAGTCTCGACCTTTGATTCTTTATTAGATGTCGCGTCGGTCCAATCGAATTTGAAAAATAATTGTAATTTTTCTAAGAAGACCCTGAATTGGGGCTAGTCCGGGAATATCCTGGCCTTTAATATGGTCTTCCTCGCAATTGCTGATATGATTACCAACAGCCTCCTAGTGCCTTTAGATAATTTCAGCCGTTCCATCATGATATCCCCAAATATTGCCCATTCCGGTGACAGTGGTGCATAGGTTACTAGATTTTGGCTTAAGCTTGTCACGGCCACCTCACCTGTCCTTCGTTCCCTCGCCGACTCCTCTCCGCGGGCTGGGCGTCCGTTGCAGCCGGCGTCTCTCCCTTCCGGCCGCCGCTCGGCTGTCGCGAGCAGCCGCCCGGGCAGACTCCTCGTCGGCGGCGTCGGGAGCTGCATCATACATGCGCGCGCGCGCGCGCCTGGCTTCCTTTTATGTCCTCCGGCGGCGCTGCACACAGCGCGCCCGCCGGAGGTAATTAGCATGGGCCAATGAGCCCTTTGCCAGCATGGGCCAATGAGCCCTTTGTCAGTATGGGTCTATGAGCCCGAAGTACACTGGACAACGCCCCCTGATTCAAACTGGGCAATCAGCCCAAGGTTCCTATGTAGCACCAATCACTACATTCCCCCTCAGCCAATCCTGTTAGCCCCCATCATATAAAGGTTTTCACCCTGCGGTCAGTCCTTGCCCGTTATAGCGTGCTACTGGGTGCGATTTTGGATATCTTCTCCCTGTGAATCTTGCCGTGTTTTTGACCATCCCTGATTGCCGCCTGGACCGACCTTGCTTGTTCTTTGACCACGAATCTGCCTGCTCCTTTGTACCGCGAACTTCTGACCTCCCGTTGTGACCCTTGGCTTGCCCTGACTACTCTTCCGTCTAACCCTACTGTACCGTGCCTCCTCGGATTGACCACCCGTGTATGACCCCTGTCCGTTATCGCTACTCAGTCTAGTTCCTGGTTCATCTGCCTTCCCCTGCATAAGTCAGCATCCTTTGTGCTAACAAGACCTGGGGGCAACCGTGTCCGGTGAGGCGTGTCTAGCGTCCCGGCAAACGGGGGCTTACTATAGGTGAAGAAAGCAGCGGAGATTGGGGGTTGCTGATTTATTGGAAGGTGGGTGTCCCACGGGACCTGACATTATAACGGGCCTTAAAAAACATAACTTTCCTAGATGGAAGAACTAATTCAGCAAGTTCAAGCTATGGCCACTGCCATCAACCAGCTGGCTCAACGAGTGGCAACTCAAGAGAGTCGTCAGATTCCTGCGCCAGTGGAACCTGGCCCAGCCATCGAGCCGAAGATTCCTCTTCCGGAAAAATTCTTCGGGGATCGGGCGAAGTTTTCCAACTTCAAGAACTCTTGTGAGCTCTACTTCCGCCTTCGACCCCACGCGACTGGATCAGAGTCTCAACGTGTCGGCCTGGTCATCTCACTTCTCCAGGGTGACCCTCAGACCTGGGCATTTGGTTTAGCTCCTACTGATGAAGCCTTACAGTCGGTCACTTCATTCTTCTCAGCTATGGAACTCCTATATGCTGACCCAGATCGGGCTACAACAGCGGATTCTAAGCTACGGAATCTGAGACAGGCCAAACGCTCTGCGGAGGAGTACAGCGCAGAATTCCGGCGATGGGCTATAGATTCCAAATGGAACGACCCAGCTTTATGTAGCCAATTTAGGATTGGACTCTCTGACAATATCAAGGACATCCTTGTAAATTATCCTCTGCCTAAGAGCCTGGATGAGTACATGCAGCTGGCCATTAGGGTGGATCGACGTCTCCGAGAGAGACACCAGGAAAGAGGCAAGGACCAACCTTGGGGATCCTCACGCCAAGAGCCAAGCTTTAAGGGGGCAGCCGTTTCCTCTTCTCCCTTGTCACCTGAAGAACCGATGCAGCTTGGAGTAACCCATCTGTCTCAGGCAGAGAAGGTTCGGCGCAGATCTCAAGGCCTCTGCCTCTATTGTGGAAATCATGGTCATTTCGCCAAGAGCTGCCCAAACAAGGCTCCGGTGGCGGGAAACTACAGCGCCTAGATCCTGCTGAGGGACTTCGTCTAGGCGGTCAGGTATCGTTCCCTCTAGATAATCGAGTACTCCTACCTGTTATACTTTCCTGGGGTCCTTCCAGGACTATTGCCTCTGCCTTCATTGATAGTGGAGCGGCTGGCAATTTCCTGGATAGATCACTTGCCACCACTCTTGGAATTCCGTTAATTCCATTAGAAAATTCCCTTCGGGTCCTGGCGGTCAACAATAAGCCCATTGAGGGAGGGTTGGTCTCCTACAAGACTCCTTGGGTAAATTTAACCGTAGGATCTGCCCACTCGGAAGAAATCGAGTTTCTTATTATTGATAGTCCCTTATCCCCTATTGTATTGGGATTTCCCTGGTTAAAGGCCCATAACCCAGTGATAGATTGGAAGTCTGGGGACCTTGTAAAATGGAGTCCTTCCTGTCAGGATCATTGCTTCTCCATATCCCTTAGATCCACACCTATCATCCTTGATGGTTTACCTCCAGTCTATGCAGATTGGGCAGATGTATTCTCAGAAAAGTCAGCTGATATTCTTCCCCCCCATAGGGCCTACGACTGTCCTATCGAGTTACTCCCAGGTACTATACCCCCTAGAGGGAAAATATATAATCTGACACGGTCTGAAGAACAGGCTATGAAAGATTATATTTCTGAGAACCTCCAGAAGGGATTTATCCGTCCATCTACCTCTCCTGCCGGTGCCGGGTTCTTCTTCGTCGAGAAGAAGGACGGTGGGTTACGCCCCTGTATAGACTATCGAGGGTTAAATAAGGTTACTGTAAAGAATAGGTATCCGTTACCTTTAATCAATGACCTTTTTAATCAGGTCTCTGGAGCTCAGGTCTTTTCCAAGTTAGATCTTCGAGGGGCATATAACCTTATTCGCATTCGTCAGGGGGATGAATGGAAGACAGCCTTCAATGTTAAGGATGGGCATTATGAATATTTAGTGATGCCATTCGGTTTAGGTAATGCTCCTGCTGTGTTCCAAGATTTTGTCAATGACATATTTCATGATTTTCTTGGTCGGTTCCTGGTGGTCTATTTGGATGACATACTGATTTTTTCCCGTTCCCTGGTGGAGCACCGTCAACATGTCAAAGCGGTGTTGCAGAGATTACGGGAGAATCGTCTGTATGCTAAAATCTCCAAATGCGTATTTGAAGTGTCTGAAATTCCGTTCCTGGGATATATAATCTCCAAGCGTGGGTTATTGATGGATCCCTCCAAAGTGTCTGCTATAATGGAGTGGGAACAACCTAGAACCCTAAAGGCGCTTCAGAGATTTTTAGGATTTGCAAATTTTTACAGACAATTCATAAGGGGTTTCTCGTTCATAGTGAGTCCCTTAACAGACCTCACTCGTAAGGGCGCTTTTGTTGAGGAGTGGCCTCCCTCAGCAAAAGATGCCTTTCAATTATTAAAAGAAACTTTCACCTCCGCTCCCATTTTGATACATCCCGATACCCGGCTTCCATTCCTGTTGGAGGTTGATGCCTCGGAACTGGGAGTAGGGGCTGTCCTCTCTCAGTATGCGGGCAGTCCTGAGAAACTACATCCTTGTGCATTCTTCTCTCGTAAATTTTCGCCCGCTGAACGCAATTACGATGTTGGGAATAGGGAACTATTGGGTATTAAACTGGCCTTTGAAGAATGGCGCCACTGGCTAGAAGGTTCCCTACACCCTATCACGGTATATACTGATCACAAGAATCTAGAATATTTAGAGTCCGCTAAGAGACTCAACTCCCGTCAAGCTCGCTGGGCACTCTTCTTTTCTCGATTCAATTTCATTATTACCTATAAGCCGGGGAAGAAGAATGCCAAAGCAGATGCTCTATCTCGTAATTTCGGGGATTGTAAGGACCAGGCCGGTCCTCCTGAATCGATTCTACCTTTAGGTTGTGTTGTGGCCGCTCTTCTCCCCGACTTGTCTAGCTCGCTAATGCCATTCCAGGTTGATTCCCCTCCTGGTAAACCCTCTGAATGTTTATTTGTTCCACCTCACTTACGCCTTGCCGTTTTACAAGAACTTCATGATGCCAAGTCTGCCGGTCACTTAGGTGTTCGGAAGACCTTGGCCATCGCCAAACGTCATGTCTGGTGGCCCACCATCAGACGCGATACTTCTGCCTTTGTCGAAGCATGTCCTGTATGTGCTCGGAGTAAGACTACCCATGGGTCTCCTGCAGAATTATTAGTTCCTTTAGAAATCCCCACTGAACCATGGTCGCACATATCCATGGACTTTATTGTTGATCTTCCGCCGTCACAGGGGAATTCTGTAATTTGGGTGGTGGTGGACCGCTTTAGTAAAATGGCACACTTTATTCCATTGATAAAACTTCCGTCGGCACCAGAATTAGTACAACTATTCATTAAACATGTTTTTCGCCTCCATGGTCTACCGCGGAATATTGTTTCGGATCGAGGAGTTCAGTTTGTGTCCCGTTTCTGGAAAGCCTTCTGTAATCGCTTAGGTATTAAAGTGTCGCTCTCCACCGCCTATCACCCTCAGTCTAACGGACAGACTGAGCGGGTAAATCAATGTCTAGAACAATATTTATGCTGTTTCGTTTCCGACCGCCAAGAACAATGGGCGGAATTCATCGAATTTGCGGAATTCGCCTTTAACAATGCGCCTAGTGAATCTACTAAGTTTTCGCCTTTCTTTTGTAATTATGGTAGAAATCCTAAGGCATCATCATTCTCTGGTCCTTCCTCCAACTTGCCGGCCTTGGAGGAATGGCTACGGGAAAGGACTAAGGTGTGGTCTGAGATACAGACTAACTTAAAGAAAGCCTCTAGAACTTATAAAGTATTTGCGGACCGACATAGGTCACTTGAACCACCATTTCGGGTGGGTGATTGGGTCTGGGTTTCTACAAGAAATATTGCCCTTTGACAACCCTCGTCTAAGCTGGGGCCTAAATATATCGGTCCTTTTCCTATTATTGACAAACTAAGCGATGTTACCTTTAAGGTCAAGCTACCTTTATCCATGAAAATTCCGTCGACCTTTCATATTCCTTTGTTAAAGTGGACCAACACCGAGAGGTGATCGGCCCGGAAATCTATAAGATTCCCGGGCCGATCACCTCCCACCCCGCGGGACATCCGAGATCGGGATGTCCCGCGGGGTGAAACCCCCCCAGACACCCCAAATCGCTTACCTGATCTTCGGCGGCGACCGGCCGCCGCCGCCTCCCTCGCGCCCCTGTAGGCGTGCTCGCGTCCGCGCCGGCCGTCTGCGAATGGCCGACGGGGGCGCGCGCGCGCCGAAAGTGACGCGAGGGAGGCGGCGGCGGCGGCAGCCGCTTGGACGCTCCTGATCCCCGCCTGGACGTTGGCGGGGATTGGACCGTCCAGTCACGTGGGAGCGGGGACAGGTAAGATTTTGGGGCTTTCTTGGGGGTTACACACAGCGGGGCACCCCCGATCGGGGTGCCCCGCCGAAGTGGACCAAAACCCAGGATAGTCAAAATCCTGGGTGTTGGTCCACTTTAAAATCTGCCAAAAATATTCAGGTGTCATCTCCTCCTCCGATTATAGTGGGAGACGAGCCTGAATAGGAAATTAATAGAATACTCGACGCTTGGGTGCTTCAAAACTCTTTACAGTATTTAATTGATTGGAAGGGTTTTGGGCCTGAGGAAAGGTGTTGGGTACCGGCCAAGGATGTCCATGCCAAAACCCTTATTAATAGATTTCATCGTGAGAATCCGGATAAGCCTGGTAAGGGTCCAGAGGCCCCTCGTGAAGGGGGGGATAGTGTCACGGCCACCTCACCTGTCCTTCGTTCCCTCGCCGACTCCTCTCCGCGGGCTGGGCGTCCGTTGCAGCCGGCGTCTCTCCCTTCCGGCCGCCGCTCGGCTGTCGCGAGCAGCCGCCCGGGCAGACTCCTCGTCGGCGGCGTCGGGAGCGGCGGCGTCGCTCTCTGTGCGGCGCGCTCCCGGCGCGCTGCATCATACACGCGCGCGCGCCTGGCTTCCTTGTATGTCCTCCGGCGGCGCTGCACACAGCGCGCCCGCCGGAGGTAATTAGCATGGGCCAATGAGCCCTTTGCCAGCATGGGCCAATGAGCCCTTTGTCAGTATGGGTCTATGAGCCCGAAGTACACTGGACAACGCCCCCTGATTCAAACTGGGCAATCAGCCCAAGGTTCCTATGTAGCACCAATCACTACATTCCCCCTCAGCCAATCCTGTTAGCCCCCATCATATAAAGGTTTTCACCCTGCGGTCAGTCCTTGCCCGTTATAGCGTGCTACTGGGTGCGATTTTGGATATCTTCTCCCTGTGAATCTTGCCGTGTTTTTGACCATCCCTGATTGCCGCCTGGACCGACCTTGCTTGTTCTTTGACCACGAATCTGCCTGCTCCTTTGTACCGCGAACTTCTGACCTCCCGTTGTGACCCTTGGCTTGCCCTGACTACTCTTCCGTCTAACCCTACTGTACCGTGCCTCCTCGGATTGACCACCCGTGTATGACCCCTGTCCGTTATCGCTACTCAGTCTAGTTCCTGGTTCATCTGCCTTCCCCTGCATAAGTCAGCATCCTTTGTGCTAACAAGACCTGGGGGCAACCGTGTCCGGTGAGGCGTTTCTAGCGTCCCGGCAAACGGGGGCTTACTATAGGCGAAGAAAGCAGCGGAGATTGGGGGTTGCTGATTTATTGGAAGGTGGGTGTCCCACGGGACCTGACAAAGCTACTCTTCTCCAAAATGTTTTAATCAAGGGGCAATCCCATAACCCATGATAAAGATAGGCCAATTCCACCACAGTCTTTTCTTATTATTCGCATCGGCCTAAACAGCCTACTTACCTACCGATGGCCTTGCAACTATAATTGCTCCAGCGCTGAAGACTGATATCTGTCAGCTGTATATATCCCCTGCCGGTGCAGAGTAAGTGGTGGCAGCAGCTCTTGTTCATTCTCATTCTCTCTCTCTTCAGTCCACCCAGGTCCGCCCCCCTCAGTGATTGGCTAGGAGGGATATGCGTCAAGGGCCGCCCTGTTCAGAGCCCGCAAGGCTTTAACACAGACACACACCCAGGTGGGAAGTAATGATGGACGATGTCTGTCAAATTTAATAGTAATAGTGCTAATAGTGGCGGCTTACGCACACACAGAATTTTACCTCTGCATTTTTCCCATTCATAGACTTGTGAACCACACGCCTCTGTGTACATGCCAGTGAATAAACATCATACCAGTGACTACACACAAGTGACTGTGAAGTGCGTGAGCCTAGAGCGGTGGGCTGCCCTAAACTCTGCACCTGGAGAGCCATTGGGGGTTAGGTGCCTTGCTCATGGTCACTTCAGTCATGTCCCAGGGCCGGGCATTGAACCTGCCACCCTCTGGTCACAAGACCGATTCCCAATGACTGCCCCAAAGTTGACATCCTAATCCACCCTCTAACTGTAAGGAACTTACCTGTCCCCGGGGACCCACTACAAGCGTCTTCTGGCCGGCGTGGAGTTCTCCGGCTGTCTGGAGAAGGGCGCACTCACCGCTCCCAGGAGCTGTAGAGCATGGCAAGCTGCCCTGCCTGCCTGCTGGTTACTCGTTGCTCGCTAGAGAAGGGGGAGACAAATTCCTTCTCCAAGATGTTTGCAAGAATATCCTCTACCTCGCCCATTCTGGCTACTCTCGTAACTGCTGGCATGAGCTCTGTTGTTTTGGCTTTGTAGGGTGGATCAAGATGGGTGGTTATCCAATAATGGTCTGTTTGTTTGATACAGATTATGTGGGGGTCTTTTTGAAAACAAAGCAACATAAAGGCACTCAAGTGTTGTAATGTGTCCACCCCTAAGTTTTAGAGCTTCTCGAGATGTGGGACGACTATGATGTCTTTCGGCTGGTCCTGAGGACATCTGAGGACAATCGCTGGTGTTTGTGGAAATTTGGAACGAAGCCACCTGTTCCAAATCCCAAAAGTCTAGATATTCTGTCCCGTCATCTTCCTCTATGTCCTGCTCCACAGCTGCCCCCGCATGGTGTCCCACCATTCATACTGCAAGACCATTTCCTGTACTTAGACCTACCTAAAATGAGGATAAAATGGCAGACACCTGTACCTGTCACTATTCCCCAAGTGTAAAGCTGGGATCCCCATAATGACTGACAGTGGCGTGCTGGAAATGAAACTGGAATATGGCACTTTTTGTGACATAGCCTCTGCAGCCTGTATAATGTGGAATTTCAACATTCGCAGATCACAAACAAGGTGCTTCACAACCAAAATGGGACACAGAGAACAGGGAACACTGAAAGTGTGCATAGACTCTTCCGACCTTCTCCAGCAGGGTTTTAAACTTTGATAGTTATTGAGGAAATGCTGAATCATTAGGTTTAGCAAGTGAGCCAAGCAAGGTACTTGTCTAAGCTCTCCAAGGCAAAGGACTGCTAGAAGGTGGGATTTGTTGTCTCACGCAAACTTGCCTGGTTGGTGCCCATGTGGGGGCAGAAATATCTCAAAATGCTTCTCTAGAGCCCACATCAGACATCATTTCTTTCCAAGAGAGTGCTGCTCCCCCCCCCCCCCTTCACCATCGATCTGGTGACCGGTGACCCATTTTCTACTGGACCTAGGTAAGGTCAAGCTCCATTATCCTTGTTCTCTTCCACAGTGGAATCCAATAGACCAGTGATAACAGGAGCTGCCTTTCTACTGCTTAGTCATGACCTCAGGCCTACTGGGCACATCATTATTTCTATCCTTGTTTCCTGATCAGGAAAACCTCCCCCTCCTCCCCTGCTTTGTGTTGGTGTAATTTTGCTAAAATTCACACGTATATTTGCAGCCATTAAATGTATAAGGCAATTTAAAACCTCAAATATATGTTTATCTCTAAACTTACACCACCTTGTCTTATAAGTTAATTTGTCAGTAACGGCAAGGAAATGCTACATGATGCACTTTAAAGAGTTATTTATATACCTTGCTTGCAAACAATGTACAAATACAAAACAAGCTACTGAGTTTTATCGAAGCCAAGCACTGTTACAACACAGAACGCCTAACAGGGCAAAAGCATATATTAAAATAGATTACTCATCTGTTTAATCTGATCCAGGCAGAAATCAGCAGGCCTCATACAATCTCCAAACAAGATGGCTGCTGTATTCAAGTTCACATAACAGGTCTCTCTATCCCAAAGCACATCTCATCATCATCCATCTCCATTCAAAACACAACTGTGTGTGTCCTTCAGCTGCCGCATGTCAGGTATGGAGTTCCTCCGCAACATGGGAGCATGCATCTGCCCTGTACTGCTTTTGGCTGGCTCCCTTTCCTGGGTTTTCCCCTGCAATATGCTGCTCCACAAGCAGGTGGCCCTCTCCTGCAGAGGTGCTGGTAATTAGCCAGCACCTGTGTTTCTTCCTTTCCTTTATAAGCTGATCCACCCCTGAAGCCGGTGGATCAGCATTGCATTGTCTTCTTGTACTCACTTCAGAAGTTAGACCCAGCACTGCCACATAATTGTTATCTGCTTTTGGACTTAGGACTTGTGATCTAGGATCCCAGTGCATGTATGTTGCAGTGTTCACCTGGATATATGTACATCAGTTCCATCACATGTATGTTTGCTGTGTATTTGTACAGCGGCCTTAGCATGTGTATGTTGTAGTGTTCACCTGTATTTATGTACAACTGCCTCAGCACGTGTATGTTTACTATGTTCACTTGTGTATCTGTACAGTAGCTTGGTTGTTTTGTGTGCTATGTATACTTGTTACTGTTTATCACCATTAAACACTGTTGGCCACATATTCATCTCTGTCTAACAACTCTCAATTACTGGTCATCCTATAATAGGGGATTTCTCTGCTGAGAAATCTGTGACATTGCAAATCTCCTCTGGCTTCCCCCAGCCCACTTTTTTTCCTAGGCTGACCCCTTTGTTTTATTTAATTGAAATAGCACAAGTGATCTCTTATTGGATGAGACAAAATAGCAAAGGGGATACTCAGATAAAATTATCACAGGAGATTTTATGCTGGCCAACTTAGTTTGCATGTGAATGCATACATGAAATTAAGCTCAGGCCGAAAGCTACCAAGTCCATCTTCAGAACAAAGGAAGGTCTCCCACCAGGCTGCATAACAAACCATGCTGGCTAAACAAAGGGGGTCAGCCTATACACAGTGCATCTTTGATTGTATAAGATTTCTTTGAAATCTCTTTGGGAACAGAATATGAATATTAAATGAATATAAAATGTCATAGCATTACATCCCCGTAAAGTAAAAGTTGTGGATTAGTACATGGGATTTGAGTCTCTTCCTCACCTTCTACCTGTTTTTTGTTTCAAACCTCTAGACCTAAGGAAAAATTTCTCAGACAGATCCACTTCCACTATTTCTGACATTTGTGGGTGAGGGGCCCAGGCTGCATTAGCCAATCCACTAGCGCTTCTTCGTTCTACTGTTGTAAAGTACGAGAAGCCATCGCCTGCCTGATGAGAGCTTTGCAGCCTTCGAACAGGATGGTTGTGCAGTGGCTGCTACTGGATCTAACCCCAGTATCTCATACTTCTTTGTCATTGATGCCATGTAAATGTTCAGAAGCTCCTCTGACCCCACTGACCCCTCCTGATCGCACATCACACTCAGTAATAGGAGGTGGGAGTGAGACACACAAAACTAAGGCAATGCTGATTAAGCTGACGTTAAATGTAACCCTCTCCCACACCACTAACGTGCTACATTAGCAATCCCCTGATGGGGGCCCTGCACACAGCAGGACACACCATATGCCACCGAGGGGCTCCGGCAGGTGGATGGTGACCAGGACTGGGTCCAATTAAAGTAATAAAAACTTGAAAGGCTGACCTGGTGACCCGAGATGGGTAAAGATGTGCATACTTATGTACATAATCAGACTTTAGCATCCAATCAGATGCTTTCCCAGATGTAGGATGATAGAAGCTACTATGCTCTGGGCAAAATGTCTCAACCGCTGATTACACAGGAGCCACGAAGCCATATTCTGGGGAAGGTCATGAATTCTCCTGCCATGTAGTATCCATGTTTTGCTACTAGAATAACATTTCCCAAATTTAGGAGGGCTTTATCTTTAACCTTATCCATAGCCACGACTATTACATTCCGTCCATTCCAGGAGGAGGACAAATGACGTGCCCGTCTCCCAAGGCTACCATCTGCCCTGGTATTCCCAAGGCTCAAAGACTGGAAGGCTGGGATCTGGCTGTAGGTGCATATCAGCCTCTTTTCCTTTCAGAACAGAGCAGCAACCCCTGGAAGTATGCTAGGTGCATGCCGGTTAAAAGTGGGTTCTGGGGCCCAAACTGGGGTGCAGACAATTGGGGCTGAGCTATCGTTAAGATACCCAGCACCCATTTGCTCTACTTGTTGAACTGGTAGAGAGGTCCTCTAAATAATTAAAGAACTAAAAGGAAAGGTCACTAAGCTTTAGGCCAACTAAGAAAGCATTCGGGGCATTACCAGCCAATTGTCTCACAGCCTGACCGCCAGGTCACCATGTGGGAGGAGCAGGACATGGTTGAGCTTAACGGGATGGAGGATGCAGACTTTGGGGACCTGCAAGAAGTGTCTTAGGCTATACAGTCTACATTCTATCCCCCCACAAACACCAGCTATTGCATTCAGATGACAGAATAAGGTAGAGGACACTGTATTAATCTGTGAGGAACATTCAGTTCAAGCAATGATTCATTAGAAACACAGCCCCTGGCACAAACATGAGATAACAAATAAGCACGCTTAGATAATCCTTTAACTAGACAGGTGCACGCATGGGGGCAAGGGGTCTTCCCAACACTAGGAGGCTACGACCCTTCCCCTGTGTAGTGCACCAAATGGGAGTAGCTTTGTAGTTTAGCAGCTGCACTGCATGTCCCAACTATGGGGCTCATACACATAGAGTAGGGACCACACTAACACAGAGTGCCTTATGGGGGCCCTGTGGCTTCTATATGTGTCTGCAGATGTGCAACTAAATCTCTGTCTTTCTACCCATTAGACATGTTTGTTGCTTTATACTCATATATTACTAAGGGGCGGTTCCACCTGGCCCCTCCCACACAAATTACTCATTTCCTTTTCTTTCAGTTTAGATAACCCTTTGCCTGGGCATCCCCTTTAACACTGAAAGAAGAAACGCTAGTGCCGGGCTTCAGCAGGAAAACACCCAATTTCTCCTAATGACAAAGGATGACAGATGTTGCACGACTTTTGAGTCTCATTATATCTGCTGTAATAAAAATAATTGAAACAGAAATAATAGCATGACCAAATGTGTGTGGGCCCCTGAAGATGCCGGGGGCTCTGCTAAATGCCCAGGTTTGCGCTGTCTGCCCTGCATTCGATTGTTTGGGTCCACTGTAAAATAATAACATGGCCAAGTATGAGCCTGAGTGGGCCCCTGAAGATGCCGGGGGCCCTGGCAATTGCTTAGGTCCGGCCTGTGCTGGCGCCAGCCCAAGTTAAGGTGTTGACCCCTTGAAATCTTACTCGAGTCCTTCTCGAATCCCTGGTTGGCAATAATAAATACCAGGAAGTGCACAGAGGGCCTCTCTCAGCTTGGTGTTGGGCTGTCTGATAATGTCAGACTGACTGGTGAGTAGACTAAAACTTTACTACAAAAGAAAAAAAACAGGTTCTGGCAAGAAGAAACTTTTTCTTTTATTCTTTTATTTATTTTATTTCTTTGCAGTTGTATTTGATTATTTTGCCTATACACTATATTGTATAGTATTTATATACAGTGGTGGACTAAGGCCAAAAATTAGCCCTGGATTTTACCACCCCCTGGCCGGCCCGAGGAGTCCCTGCTGAGTCCCCCCAACCATGATGCCCGGGCAATAGCATTGGGGGCTGGGGTTCCTTGGCTTGTGGGTACAGTGGGGCTGGGTACAGGGGACTGAGAGGGAGACTAAGGGGGCAGGGATTGGATGTGGGTACTGGGGCTATAGCATTGGGGGCTGGGGTTCCTTGGCTTGTGGGTACAGTGGGGCTGGGTACAGGGGGCTGAGAGGGAGACTGAGGGGGCAGGGATTGAATGTGGGTGCTGGGGCTATAGCATTGGAGTTGGGGTTCCTTGGCTTGTAGGTAGAGTGGGGCTGGGTACAGGGGGCTGAGAGGGGGACTGAGGGGGCAGGGATTGAATGTGTTAAAATCAGCAGACCAACTGGCCCCAAAGCAGTTTGGCCCACCGGGCATTGTCCCGGGTCTCCCTATGCCCACCCCATTTATATCGATTGAATATATTGGGGGTTATTTATAAAACCATTTGATGGCATTTACTAAGTGATATTTTGCCTTTTCCACCGGTGATGTCCAAGTTCTGGGATTTTCTTTGACTTCAGTTTGGCTCGGGGAACACTGGAGAACACTTCTGCATTCGCCTCCTTTTAGTGGTGAACCCCATAGGAATGTTATTTAGGGAGAGTTTGTCACTTTAGGGTTTTTTAGCATTTTTTTGAGCGTGAACATTGGAAAGTTCCTCAGTGTTTGAAATACAACTAATAAGTGTGTTTTTACATGACTTTTATATTTTCAAATAAACCTTTTATTCTTAAAGAGGAACATCACATCTGATTCTTATTTTATTTTTCCTGATTACACAGTAAGTAAAATAAAAAATGGTGTTTTTGCCTTTAAGGGTGGTGAAAAACATCTTCTCAAGACATCGGTAATTTTTGGAGGCCTCAGAAGATATAGGAAGATGGGGAATAATTTCATATGTTGATGTTTTTGCCGTTAATAGATATCAAGGGACAGTTTTGCTTTATAAATGTGAGAGCGGAACATGTGAGGCATGATTTAGAATTATTTCCCACAGTAGAGTTACACTAGTGTAATGTATGATGCTGCCGACCCCACACTGCAGGTAACGCCTATTTCTCTTATTCTTTTTTCATTCACAACTAGGAAGTCATTTACTTAAGAGCTTTTCTCCTTATGTGACACCGAAATGTCACCATGTTTTACTGAACTTTTTACTGTTAACAGGAGGAACCAGATAGATAAAGCCTTTATATGCAACTACTGTGATGTCCTGGCTGAGTTCTGACCACATAACACAAGGATGTCATTGTTTCCCAGAACCCGCTTAAATCCAGCAGCTCAAAATGTAAGGGGGGATCTAAGTCTTTTCTAAAGCGCCCCCCAACCCCCCATCAAGAAAGGAAAAGCTGGGCTGCATGGGAATTCCCAGGTTGTGCTACTGGTGAATCGAGGGTTAGGGTAGGCAAGCAGGGAACCCCTAGTAACAATGGACTGGCAATAGCTAAAATCCAAATGCAAGACCAGACATGAGCCAAGATTGGAGATGAGGGATCTTCAAAATTGGATTTGGACGATTCAACACATTTCTCCCAAAAATTCAGGTTGGTCCTACTCAAAATTTTTGAATTACTGAAAAAGACCCCTCACTGCTGTCCTCCAGTGGTGCAGGTGTCCCACGCTGCTCTGCAAAGAGGCAGAGGACACAGATTCTCCACCCTGCACTGGGCTCCAGCTAGCTGGTGGGCGAGCTGGCAGGGCAGAGGATCTGTGTCCCCTTTCCAGCTGCAGAGTGCTTTTGGACACACATTTCGAGGAGGTGAGTTTTTCCTCTAACTCTCTGGTCAGGCAGCTGTATCTGCAGCACTTCCAGTAAGTGTCTAAGCACCTATCAGCAATAGCCTGTAGGGGATAAAGGGTAAGTATAGCCTTTGTTATGTTCCTGCCTGCAAATTGTCTTTCAGCAATCCCACCTAAAACTGTTCTTCCTACAGACAGGACAGTATTAGTGGTTCCTTCACCAGAGCAGGGCTTTGCACTTGTAATTGTCATAGTGTTGCATAACGCATGTGAATATGTATTCAATTAAGGCAATAGTACTCCAGGGACTCCATGTTGAGCAGCATTGCAACTGTATTGTATGACTTGTAAAATAGATTTTATTGTATTACTGTACTGTATAGATAAATGTTTGTTATGTACAGCAGTGTTCAAATGCTACTGCATGTTCCCTCACCAACTGAAAATGTCGGTGTCAATATGTACATTGTATATACATGACCATAATAATCTCTATCTGAATGTGAGTAATCACTGGAAGGTCTGGATTATGTGGTGGATGGTTAATCTCCATGAAGCCACCTTCCCCGATCGCAGCTTGTGCTTTGACTGCTGAGCCAGTGCATTGTCGCAAAGCAGCAAAACACCTTCCTACAGCGTTCCTCTTTGTTTACCTCGCATGATTCTCATAGGTGTCTCCAATAGTTGTCTTGGGTGTCATGAATTCTAGTAATAAAACATCTTCTGTATTAAAATAATAAAAACAGTTGCCGTGACCTTTTCAGTTGATGCTGCATGCAGCATGATTTTGGAGTTGCCTTTATGAGCTAGAAAACTAACCCGACAATTTACCAAAATCATGATCTATACTTTACAAGGCATTTACTTTTTAAGCTGCTTTGCCAGGTCGCCATCATCTTCAGTTGATTTACTGCGCTATTTATAGTGCTTGGCACAAAACATTACTTGGAAGTAGGTGTTTGAGACATCACCATATACAGCAATCATCCGTTCATAGATTTCTTAGGGTTATTTGTCCTTCATAAGGAATTTAATTGTAAAATGAAGCTTCGCAGGCCCGCATTGTGCTGCACTTGCCACCCTGTCTCTTCCGGTGTTCCCGTCAGATTAAATTGCACCTGCTTGCATGCCCGAGGGATAGAGGGACAGTTGTTAAATGAAGCTATGTCCAATCATTGAGGGATGGACAGGAGATGTAACAGTTACAACAACATAAACACTTTGAATAGGCAAATTAATTATTTATTGATACAGATCTGCATATGAAACCTCAAAGAAGGACAGAGAAGAACAACGAGGGGCAGCGGGACATGGACTCTGAAAAGGGACAGTCCCTCCAAATCAGGGACAGCTGGGAACGTGTTCAGACATGTCTCAGCCTGCAAAATGTGCAGAACATACTAAGGCGGATAACTTATTGAACACCCGTCTTTTGGAAGCATGGTTACACAAAGTAACAAGTCTAGACATTGTCATCTGCCAAAGGCTGTGGCCATCTTAGACTAATTAAGAGTTGGGAGGGATGTTCAAGGGCAGACTAAAGAGACCATGTGGTGTAAGGGTTTCATGTTTTCCAGGACTTATCCTGATTATCACCTGTCCTGTGCTCTCTGCTTGTGTTGCATAACCTGTGCATCCCTGGCATCTGTTTATTCACTTTACCTGGGCTCTTAATTGCCACTGTAGCCCAGAGCTGCCTCTGGGATAGCCAGGGGTTAATGGTACTGGGCTGATTCTGGCCTGCCCTGATAGGCTGGTGGCCACATAAAGCTAGACCTCTCCCAGCATTGCCTATTATCGCCAAAGCTAGGGCGCTCTGCACC
Source organism: Gastrophryne carolinensis (assembly GCA_027917425.1). NCBI lineage: Eukaryota > Metazoa > Chordata > Amphibia > Anura > Microhylidae > Gastrophryne > Gastrophryne carolinensis. The sequence goes on along the minus strand of CM051240.1, from coordinate 5,228,001 downwards.
TGTTTGAATATCAGCCCTTGTACTCCTGTTGTGACCTCAGCTTGCGCATTGACCACCACTAGTCCCTTGACACTTGGTTTGGATTCTGATCTCCCGGCTCCCGACCCTTGCTTGCTTTGGAATTCGCCTGTGCTCCCTTCTCCAGGTCCCTGCTGGATCAGTCGCCCACAGCTCTGCACCCGACTGCCTTGGGGGTTCATCGACCTTCAGATGACATCCTTTGTGCTTATTAAGTCCTGGGAGCAACCTGTTGTAGAGTGTGAATTTTGAGTGCAGCGGAGTCAAATCCTGATAGACATTAGTGGTATTACAGGAACTTGTATTTCCTGGAACATGAATGCAGTAAGAGAATGTCACCTTACATGGTGGCTAGAACACAGACAGGAAGAGAACTAGCAGTCAGAGAGATCACAGCTCGATATACAGGAAGTAACAACACAGCAGCAAATTACATAGAAAACTCTACAGTTGCACATTTGTCACAGCCCCATCTAGTGTCATAACCTGCTATAGCTGCAAACTGCAATTATTATTATTATTGTTTATTTATATAGCGCCATCATCTTCTGTAGCGCTGTAAAACTAACAATAGTCATTAGTCACTTACAAAGACAAGCTGTAAGCTGTTGCAAAAGTGTTATATCCCCAACACAACCGTGTCCGGTGATGCGTTTCCAGCAACAGGCGGCTCATCTATAGGTAAAAGTAGCTGTGGAGATTGGGGCTTGTGATCTGACTATAAGGCAATACATTTGTTCTCCTTCGGCCACCAATCTTCTATTTTGCTAATAGGCCTCACTCACAGCTATTTCCAGGGCTACTGGAAATCTTTATAGCAGTAAGGATATAACCTATTACCTTCACTTCACTACCTACACCCAACAATGGTATAAAATGTGATGCTAGAATTACATGTCACAACCCAAATCGAGAATAAAAATGTAGGTCAGCATTCTGGTACAAAATCTAGTGACATTTAATTTTCTGTCTCTTTCTGGAACTTTCCTTAGGCCTGTAAAACTCTATGGGTGAAAAAAATAAAGGGTTATCTACTGCAAAGGCTAAACCTGCACCCGAGTATTTGCTTTGACTGTTTAACAGTCACCTGTTGCTTAAAATAAATAAGATGCCATAATTTGTATTATTTATTCATCCTTTTTTTAATAAACTGAGGAAACTTTTACGATGGCCAATCAGACTTTTTTTTCTGAACTGTTCCTTTCAGGCCTGTCAGACCTCCCGAGTCTTCAGCTGCCTCTCTTCCTCTTCTTCCTCCTCATCTACCTTCTGACCCTCACCTGGAATTTGCTGATCATCTCCCTCATTGCCACCAACTCTCGCCTCCACACCCCCATGTATTTCTTTCTGGGGAACTTGGCCAGTATAGACCTTTGTTGCTCTTCTGTCATTGTTCCTAGGATGTTATTTGACCTTCACACCAAGAGACGAGTGATCACCACAAAGGTTTGCCTGACCCAGGTTTTCTTTTTTCTTTTCTTTGCCATATGTGAGGTCTTCCTGTTGGCCATCATGTCTATTGACCGTTATCTCACCATCTGTCGCCCGTTACATTACTTGCAGATAATGCGCTGGAGAGTGTGCGTGCAGCTTGCCTCTGGGGTTTGGCCTCTAGGATTCCTGTATTCTTTATTACACACACTGTACTCCTTAAAGCTGACATTTTGTGAATCAAATACCATAAAGAGCTTCTTCTGTGACCTGCCTCAGTTGTTCCAGATCTCCTGTAGTGACATATTTGCAAACGTTCTGCTTATGCTTCTGGTGGGAGGCTTTTTTGCAGTCGGGACTCTAATTGTAACTTTCCTGCCCTACGTCTACATCATTAAAACTGTTCTAAAAATGCAAGTTGAGGGCAGCAGAAAAAAAGTTTTCTCCACCTGCTCCTCTCACCTGACCGTGGTCTTCATATTTTATGGCCCCTGCATGTTCAATTATTTGCGTCCAAGTGGCGGTAGCCATTTCGCTGGTGACAAGGTGGTGTCTGTTTTTAACACTGTGATCACCCCTTTCCTCAATCCCCTGATTTACAGTCTGAGGAACCAGGACTTCAGGAAAGCATTTGGAGATATTTTCCTAAAGATTGTTTCTAAGGCAAAACAAAATCCTTTAAAATGTTCTTTAAAAAAGTTTAAAGCCGAAGCAAAAGGATGAAGAGGGTCATGGAGTAAAAGGAACAGAAAATCTCTCAATACTCTCGGTGCCACCACAAAATAAGAAGGAACACCATTTGCCTCGTGACAACCTTCCTCTAGGATATTTAGCCAGTGTCCACTTATGCACGTGTAGTGCCCCTGGCCATGTTTGCTAGAACACAAGCCATGAATAGCAACAGATCTTCTACGTCTTCAGCTGCCTCTCTTCCTCTTCTTCCTTCTCATCTACCTTCTGACCCTCACCTGGAATTTACTCATCATTATCCTCATTGCCACCAACTCTCACCTCCACACCCCCATGTATTTCCTTCTGGGGGACCTGGCCAGTCTGGACCTGCCAGTCAGACCCAGGTTTTCTTTTTTCTTTTCTATTCTTTGACATATGTGAGGTCTTCCTGTTGGCCGTCATGTCCATTGACCGTTATCTCAACATCTTTGGTCCATTACATTACATGCAGATAATGCATTGGAGAGTCTGGTCTTCATATCTTTCTTCTGAGTTTGCCTCGTGCCAACCTTCCTCAGATTTAGCCAGTGTCCAATTATGCACGTGTATTGTCCCTGGCCATGCTTGCTACAACACAAGCCATGAATAGCAACTGTACCCTGCAATACCAATGTTGAGGTGCTGGGCTAGGGGTTCTTTGGTGGCTCTTTGAGATGGAAAGATGGCTGCTGAGCAGAAATACATTTGAATACGGAGTGAGCGATCACTGGTGTTGGCAGCTCTACCTCCAGTCTCTGTTTTATGTCTATGGGACTCATCAACTAATATAAAGAGGTTCTTCTGTGATCTTCCCCAGTTGTTCCAGACAAAGCGGTGTCCCTTCCTCAATCCCCTGATTTACAGTCTGGGGAAACAGGACTTCAGAAGAGCATTTGGAGTTTTATAAATATTGCTTCTAGTGTGATACAGAATTGTTAAAAAAGTTTAAAGCTCAACTCAAGTAAAAAAAGTTTCTTTCATATTAGGTAAATGAATGAGATGCTTTTAATTAGTGCTGGGTGAACCTGAACCGCAAAGTCCCAGTTTGTTCCAAACTTGGCAAGTTCGGGTTCCTAAATCCGAACACGGGTTTCAACCAGAAGTTCGAGTTTGGAGTTTGGCCAGCTGCCAGTGTCATCACTCATGAGGGTAACCATCCTAGTGAAGCCCCAATCATGGACATTTTGTGAGAGGGACAAACACCGACCCAATCACCAGATCAGGAAAGTGTACAGCCGCTTCCTATGTGATGCACACTCTGCATTAGGTGAATGCACACCCCATGCTGGCTGCCACCGATCCGCATGCTAACACAATTTACTATTTCCCAGTTCCAGCCCAATTCTGCCTCCGGGTGAACCTTGAAAAGTGTCCACCCTTTAAAGGCCCCTAAAAGGCAGAAGCCACGCCCAAAGTTCAGGTCCTCACTGATTTTAATGGGGTTCAGGTATGGATTCTGGAGCCTGGTGTCTTCCAATTCCCAAATGTCTCTCAAATCCAAACTGTAATTGAGTGATGTGCTTGACCTCCTAAAAAAGAAACCAATGGCCTCCATGGTGATGTTACAGTAACTAAAACCAGGGCCCGATTATAGGCAGGGCGCAAGGGGCATGTGTTCTGATCCACATGCCCTTGTACGGGTGTATTCCTTAGGCTCCCATTTCCAAAGGCACCTCCAGTGACTCCAGAGTCATTAACCCCCCTAGGTTCAGAGATCTGGCACTATGAATTGTACCACCCTGGCACCCATGATCAATAGTACTGCGGTGCCGCCATTAAGGCCAATCGGCCCTGATCCACATGCCCCTGTGGGAATGTATACCTGAGGCTCTCTCTTTTTAAAGACACCTCCAGTGAGTCATTAGCCTCCCTAGGTCCAGAGATCCATCCAAAATGTACCACCCTACACCCATGAGAAATGGTACTGGGACTTTGTAGTGCTGCCGTTTGGTCAGCGTGGCCCCGAACCGCATAATCTTATGGGAGTTTATACTTGAGTTTCTCCCCTTTTCAACAACACCTTGTTCTGGCTTGTTCTGCAGCTGAAGATCTCAGTAACATTCCCTGTAAGTTTGGGCTTCCTTGCCCCCATGATCCTGGAGAACTGGGGCTCAGAAGTAGACCTCCCTGGACGAGCGAGCGCCAGTGAAGGAGTTCCTCCAGGTGGTCACATTGGCCATGGTTGTGTCCTCAGAGCCACGGGAACGACCTGCCCCGTGATCGCCCACCTGCCAATTGCAGGACTTCATTCCTGATGCTGGCTTGTAGTGAAGGATGAGGATTACTGGCATTCTGAGGGGTTATGGGGGGGGGGCTCCAGCATTCTGGATGCTCCCTTGAGCTTGTTTTCATTAGCGATCTGCAGGACCAACACCCATTAAAGGAAAAACGGCCTCTGTGTTGCTCAAGGGGGAGTGTTCTGTTCGCCTTGAGTAAAGCCCTTAGCATAGTTTTTGCAGGCAAATCCCAGAATCCTTCCACTGTAATGGATGAGCTTATCAGCAGCTTTGGCAAAATAAAGCAGCAGCAATGACCGCCCCTGGTGAAAACACTGCCAGTATTCCTTTAGCTACTGGAACCCGATATTGTGCCCCCCCCCCCCCCTCATCTGAATAGGCTGAATTAAAGCAGAAAGGTTTAGACCTGTGAGCTCAGGAAGGTGCGAGCGCCATCTCTGCCTCAACCAGGCAGATGATTAAAGAGGAACTTTGGACCTCTAAACTACTAGTTCCTGATAGCCTCCAACCTCAATAGCTCTTTTATGATGTTATCTTCCAGATCGACCAAAAGGCCCCAAAGGGGTGAATGAGGTGGCACCCACTAATATCGTTCCTGTGGTGCACTACTTTGGTATTCCACAAACATTAACTGAACAAAAGGAGGGAAAGCCCCAAATTCCCTAAAAGGAAGCTAACCAAAGATATACTGCTGCACACACCCAATATATAAAAATGGTAATGTTTTAATTAAATGGTCAAAGTTACATTACAAAAAAGGACATATACATTTAAAAAACACATAAGACAAATTGTATCCTTATCTGCCACCCGGGGGCACTGGTATACCAAATAGTAAAACATCCAGTTGAATATCCATATGTGCAAAAATATAAACAATTAATATCTCTTATTACAATCCAAATTCATATAAAGTACTATTTACATAAAGTGCTAGGTGCAGAAAAGTGCATCAATCTCAAACAAGCAATTACTCAGATCCTAATATATAAACCACAAACCCAGGAGACATAAATCAAATCGAAAAAACATAAGACTACTTATCTCTTGCTGGATGTCAGTATCACACAGGCCCCCCGTACACAGAGCCCACGCGTTCCGAGACGCTGAGTCTCTTCCTCAGGGCGTTATGGAAGCTGGGTGACCAACAGGCTCCCACTGGGCTTTATACCCACCTCACCCCGTTCCCCTGCCGCCATAGATTGAAAGCCGGTGTGTCGTGGGCGCGCTCCGGCCGGAAGCGTGTCACGCGATCTAAGGCGGATGTGACGTCACTCGCGCTCCAGAGTGGAACGCGGAAGTGCGTCCAAACATCTCTTGCGGCGCAGGGCTCACGTCTCCCTCTGCAGACGGGAGGCGAGTGTCACCTGCTCAGGCGGAGTGCGGCGCGGGACTGGGAGCGGGGAAGGTGAGCACCACCCGGCGGGTCCTGTACCCAAAATAATTTACATGTATGGACAAACATAAGACACAACCCTAAAAATACTAAACATTGACACAACCTTTGTATATTACTATAATACCAAAATATGATAATCGGCGTCTTTTAACCTAATACTACCAAAAAGGCTTTTTTATATATATGCATTAGTTTTAGGGAAAGCGAACACTGTTACACAGGAAAAAGATATATATATATATATATATATATATATATATATATATATATATATATTATATATATATATATATATAAGATATATGACACAATATATAAAAAGACAGCCCGAAAAGGGAATCAAGGGAAAAAGCCACAAAAGGAGGGGAGGGAACAAGGGGGGGGGGGGGAGAAAAGGGGGGGGAGACGAAAGAGTGAAAAGGGGTGAAAAAAAAGGGGGGGAGGAGGAAAGGGGGAGGGCGGAGAAGGGAAAGGGGAGGAGGGGGGCGGGGGAAGGGAAAGGGGAGGAGGGGGGGCGGGGGAAGGGAAAGGGGAGGAGGGGGGGCGGGGGAAGGGGAGGGGAAAAAAAGGAGGGGAAGCAGAATCAAAAAGCAGCAACAAAAATAGTGAGAGGGGGACAAGCTGGAATATTATAATCCTGGGGGACCAATACTGAAAAGTAAAAATATATATGTAAAAAGGGGGAGAACAAGGGAGAACCAGAGAGTAAATGTACAGAGTGGGCATTCTTCCATCCTGACACGGGCGTCAATACTAGGTATCCCAGAATCCTGTCTGGCTATACTCTGCCTGGCGGCCTGGGACTATAGATCCAGAACCACCGAGCCGAATCCTAGTGTGGTATCATGTCCACTATTCACAAGATTTATAAACTTCTCAGATTATATCCTCTTCCACACTGGGAATCCCTGAGATGATCAATCTTGATGGGTAATCGATGTTGCAGGGTGCCGGCAGCAGAGAGGTGACATCCCTTTCTAGGACTTGATCTCTTCCTGTGATATTCTATCCCCGTGATTGGTTCCATGGAGATCCATTTCATCTATAATTCACGTGAGAGGCATATTAAAATTGCAAAAACGATTGTCAGTGAAAAAGATCCTCATAACCTCTGTGCTCAAAAAAGATTTGTGACTCAATTGTGCAAAACACCCCATGTAGTGCTGTAATCAAAAATAACATCAAACCCCCCCCACCCGCCACCCATCCCCCCCCCTTCCCCATAACCAAACACCAACCATAGGTGCCCTACCCATCTAAGAAACCCACTAAGGATCACCAGGGCTTAACCTAAAAACGGGGTAAAAGAAATATCTTCGTTAAGTCCAAAGGGTTGCTGGGTCTCTAATTGAAAAATCCAGCGCAACTCCTGCTGTTGTAGGAGTTTTTTTATGTCTCCTCATCTGATGCCCAACTGCACCTTTTCCAAGCCCATGACCTGTATGCCCTCAAAATGGCCATCATGTTGCTCCAGTATATGTAGCACTACCGGAGGTAAAGGACGACCCTGTTCCACATTTCTGTGCGTCAGGCGAAACAAAGAAAGGTGTGCTTGTATTCTCGCTTTGAGTGTGTTTTTAGTCTCACCAACATACATCTTTGAACATGTGCAAAGGATCAGATATACTACCCCGGTCGTCCTACAGTTCAGAAATTGTTTGATGGGATATGTCTTGCCCGTACGTGGGTTAGTAACCTCTTTTTTAGGGGACATGTACCTGCAAATGGAGCAGTTCCCACAGGGAAAACTCCCTTGTGCCTTGCCCCCTTGCAGCCATGTACTTGGTCTAGAAAAGTGGCTGCTGCAGAGTCTGTCTGCTAGACTGGGGGCCCTCTGGGCTATCATCCGTGGTCCCTTTCTAATCCATCTAGCCAAGTAAGGGTCGCTCTTCAATATGCCCCAGTGTCTATGGAGTATATGTTGCAACTGTGCCCATTGGTTATTCAGCCGGGAAACAAATCTCACCTCAGTGTCATCCCTCTCCCTCTTTCTAGGAATATGGAGGGATTCCCTGGGAGTACGTTTAGCCCTCTCTAATGCCTTCCTCACCACTAAATCAGGGTATCCTCGTCTCTGAAATCAATCCGCTAATATAACAGAATGTCGCTTGAATTCTTCCTCAGAGGAACAATTTCGACGCAATCTCAAAAATTGTCCAACTGGGATGCCCTGTTTCAGCTTTTTACGATGAAAACTACTATAGTGTAGCAGACTGTTCACAGATGTGGGCTTTCTAAACAGTGTGGTCTCTATGTCGCCATTGTCTTTTTTGATAATTGTGAGGTCTAAAAAGTCCACTTTCGTGTCTGAAATATGGGACGTCAAAAAAAATATTGTAAGGGTTATCATTAAGCATATTAATGAAATCAATACCTGTGAGCTCAGGAAGGTGCGAGCGCCATCTCTGCCTCAACCAGGCAGATGATTAAAGAGGAACTTTGGACCTCTAAACTACTAGTTCCTGATAGCCTCCAACCTCAATAGCTCTTTTATGATGTTATCTTCCAGATCGCCATCATCCTACTGCTTTTTCCACCCCCTTAGTGTCTTAGCTGTCTGTGACATATGCGGGAGGAGCTTAGCCGTCCTGCCGCCCTCCCCCTCTATCGCTAGTCACGCCGACATCTCGCGGTGCTTCTGATCTTCCTGCATCGGCCCTGGCCCTAGTTGAGGACTTCTTATAGACTTTTAGGAAACGGAAGTGACACGTGCAATGTGCAAACCAATTTGCATATCCAAAATATCATGTTTTAGAATTGGACATCACCCCCATTAAAAGAAGTACAGTGTATTTATTTAAAGACTGGTTGTATTTATAATAATATAATAATATATTAATAACATATTTAAATTTCACATGTCTCTAGCAAAGTTCAATATAATAGTTTTGTTTAAGTAGTGAAACACAAATGAGGCTCCTTGTGAAGGATCAAACATCATGAGCCCGCCCAGTGTCACTGCAATGCCGGGATCACACGCTATGGGCTCCTCGTCTTTACCAAAATCTGACATTCCACTCGCTGGTGTTCAACATAGGGGCACGTACCCGAAAGAGAACGATGTTTGGAATACACCAACAGCTGGGTCTAATGGGTCTAGTATATTATTTTAACAGTGACCTTTTTGCTTTAAAAGTGCTATATGTTGTGTTGTGTAATTTTTTTAATAACACTTGATCTCCTCCTCGGAGGTACTCTTGAAATTCTTGTCTCCGGGGGGGCTACTTGGTGTTAAAAGTTTGAGAACCACTGCCCCTATAGGGTACGGGATGTCAACCTGACACAGTTTTACCCAGGTCTACACTGACATGGGAAGGGACAGTGTGGTCCACCTGGCCACTGACTGGGCACCACATGCTCTCACAACCCTGACAGCAGATGTTGACTTTGAGACTCCTCACCTCGGCCGGTTCCTAATTGATTAATGGTCAGAAAGTAAGTAGTCAATACACCCAATGGTAGTTTGCTTTTATACACCTCGGGGGGGTTTCCGCTTTTCCCCCTCGGGCAAACTTTATTTATACAAACATGAAAAAATAGAGGCTTATGTAATAATGACTAGCGATGCGTCATCTTTATAAAAGGCAGTGTCACTAGACAGACGTCAGGATTGGTCCATCCGTATCGGAAGGGCACATTCCACACAGGCGCAGTAAGCATTTAGTTATCTAAATAAGTCAGCTCTCCTACGTCAGCTAGGGTGTGGTACTCTTCTTCAGAAGCCATATTACTCCAGCATTCTGGATGCTCCCTTGAGCTTGTTTTCATTAGCTATCTGCAGGACCAACACCCATTAAAGGAAAAACGGCCTCTGTGTTGCTCAAGGGGGAGTGTTCTGTTCGCCTTGAGTAAAGCCCTTAGCATAGTTTTTGCAGGCAAATCCCAGAATCCTTCCACTGTAATGGATGAGCTTATCAGCAGCTTTGGCAAAATAAAGCAGCAGCAATGACCGCCCCTGGTGAAAACACTGCCAGTATTCCTTTAGCTACTGGAACCCGATATTGTGCCCCCCCCCCTCATCTGAATAGGCTGAATTAAAGCAGGAAGGTTTAGACCTGTGAGCTCAGGAAGGTGCGAGCGCCATCTCTGCCTCAACCAGGCAGATGATTAAAGAGGAACTTTGGACCTCTAAACTACTAGTTCCTGATAGCCTCCAACCTCAATAGCTCTTTTATGATGTTATCTTCCAGATCGACCAAAAGGCCCCAAAGGGGTGAATGAGGTGGCACCCACTAATATCGTTCCTGTGGTGCACTACTTTGGTATTCCACAAACATTAACTGAACAAAAGGAGGGAAAGCCCCAAATTCCCTAAAAGGAAGCTAACCAAAGATATACTGCTGCACACACCCAATATATAAAAATGGTAATGTTTTAATTAAATGGTCAAAGTTACATTACAAAAAAGGACATATACATTTAAAAAACACATAAGACAAATTGTATCCTTATCTGCCACCCGGGGGCACTGGTATACCAAATAGTAAAACATCCAGTTGAATATCCATATGTGCAAAAATATAAACAATTAATATCTCTTATTACAATCCAAATTCATATAAAGTACTATTTACATAAAGTGCTAGGTGCAGAAAAGTGCATCAATCTCAAACGAGCAATTACTCAGATCCTAATATATAAACCACAAACCCAGGAGACATAAATCAAATCGAAAAAACATAAGACTACTTATCTCTTGCTGGATGTCAGTATCACACAGGCCCCCCGTACACAGAGCCCACGCGTTCCGAGATGCTGAGTCTCTTCCTCAGGGCAGTATGGAAGCTGGGTGACCAACAGGCTCCCACTGGGCTTTATACCCACCTCACCCGGTTCCCCTGCCGCCATAGATTGAAAGCCGGTGTGTCGTGGGTGCGCTCCGGCCGGAAGCGCGTCACGCGATCTAAGGCGGATGTGACGTCACTCGCGCTCCAGAGTGGAGCGCAGAAGTGCGTCCAAACATCTCTTGCGGCGCAGGGCTCACGCCTCCCTCTGCAGAGGGGAGGCGAGTGTCACCTGCTCAGGCGGAGTGCGGCGCGGGACTGGGAGCGGGGAAGGTGAGCACCACCCGGCGGGTCCTGTACCCAAAATAATTTACATGTATGGACAAACATAAGACACAACCCTAAAAATACTAAACATTGACACAACCTTTGTATATTACTATAATACCAAAATATGATAATCGGCGTCTTTTAACCTAATACTACCAAAAAGGCTTTTTTATATATATGCATTAGTTTTAGGGAAAGCGAACACTGTTACACAGGAAAAAGATATATATATATATATATATATATATATATATATATATCTATATAAGATATATGACACAAGATATAAAAAGACAGCCCGAAAAGGGAATCAAGGGAAAAAGCCACAAAAGGAGGGGAGGGAACAAGGGGGGGGGGGGGGGAAGGGGGGGGAGACGAAAGAGTGAAAAGGGGTGAAAAAAAAAAGGGGGGGGAGGAGGAAAGGGGGAGGGCGGAGAAGGGAAAGGGGGGGAGGGGGGGGAGGAGGGGGGCGGGGGAAGGGGAGGGGAAAAAAAGGAGGGGAAGCAGAATCAAAAAGCAGCAACGAAAATAGTGAGAGGGGGACAAGCTGGAATATTATAATCCTGGGGGACCAATACTGAAAAGTAAAAATATATATGTAAAAAGGGGGAGAACAAGGGAGAACAAGAGAGTAAATGTACAGAGTGGGCATTCTTCCATCCTGACACGGGCGTCAATACTAGGTATCCCAGAATCCTGTCTGGCTATACTCTGCCTGGCGGCCTGGGACTATAGATCCAGAACCACCGAGCCGAATCCTAGTGTGGTATCATGTCCACTATTCACAAGATTTATAAACTTCTCAGATTATATCCTCTTCCACACTGGGAATCCCTGAGATGATCAATCTTGATGGGTAATCGATGTTGCAGGGTGCCGGCAGCAGAGAGGTGACATCCCTTTCTAGGACTTGATCTCTTCTTGTGATATTCTATCCCCGTGATTGGTTCCATGGAGATCCATTTCATCTATAATTCACGTGAGAGGCATATTAGAATTGCAAAAACGATTGTCAGTGAAAAAGATCCTCATAACCTCTGTGCTCAAAAAAGATTTGTGACTCAATTGTGCAAAACACCCCATGTAGTGCTGTAATCAAAAATAACATCAAACCCCCCCACCCCCCACAGTGACCGCCACCCACACCCCCCCCCCTTCCCCATAACCAAACACCAACCATAGGTGCCCTACCCATCTAAGAAACCCACTAAGGATCACCAGGGCTTAACCTAAAAACGGGGTAAAAGAAATATCTTCGTTAAGTCCAAAGGGTTGCTGGGTCTCTAATTGAAAAATCCAGCGCAACTCCCGCTGTTGTAGGAGTTTTTTTATGTCTCCTCCTCATCTGATGCCCAACTGCACCTTTTCCAAGCCCATGACCTGTATGCCCTCAAAATGGCCATCATGTTGCTCCAGTATATGTAGCACTACCGGAGGTAAAGGACGACCCTGTTCCACATTTCTGTGCGCCAGGCGAAACAAAGAAAGGTGTGCTTGTATTCTCGCTTTGAGTGTGTTTTTAGTCTCGCCAACATACATCTTTGAACATGTGCAAAGGATCAGATATACTACCCCGGTCGTCCTACAGTTCAAAAATTGTTTGATGGGATATGTCTTGCCCGTACGTGGGTTAGTAACCTCTTTTTTAGGGGACATGTACCTGCAAATGGAGCAGTTCCCACAGGGAAAACTCCCTTGTGCCTTGCCCCCTTGCAGCCATGTACTTGGTCTAGAAAAGTGGCTGCTGCAGAGTCTGTCTGCTAGACTGGGGGCCCTCTGGGCTATCATCCGTGGTCCCTTTCTAATCCATCTAGCCAAGTAAGGGTCGCTCTTCAATATGCCCCAGTGTCTATGGAGTATATGTTGCAACTGTGCCCATTGGTTATTCAGCCGGGAAACAAATCTCACCTCAGTGTCATCCCTCTCCCTCTTTCTAGGAATATGGAGGGATTCCCTGGGAGTACGTTTAGCCCTCTCTAATGCCTTCCTCACCACTAAATCAGGGTATCCTCGTCTCTGAAATCAATCCGCTAATATAACAGAATGTCGCTTGAATTCTTCCTCAGAGGAACAATTTCGACGCAACCTCAAAAATTGTCCAACTGGGATGCCCCGTTTCAGCTTTTTACGATGAAAACTACTATAGTGTAGCAGACTGTTCACAGATGTGGGCTTTCTAAACAGTGTGGTCTCTATGTCGCCATTGTCTTTTTTGATAATTGTGAGGTCTAAAATGTCCACTTTCGTGTCTGAAATATGGGACGTCAAAAAAAATATTGTAAGGGTTATCATTAAGCATATTAATGAAATCAATACCTGTGAGCTCAGGAAGGTGCGAGCGCCATCTCTGCCTCAACCAGGCAGAT